>OY986439.1:113807473-114272473 GCA_963920525.1 Dichetophora obliterata | reverse complement strand
GCGTGGTCTCACTAGTGGGCATGTCTGCAGTATAGTTAAACTTATGACTTATAACCAGGGCTAGGATTTCGATGACATGTCATCTTTTTTCTGCTGCTTCTAAGACATTTCCTGCTTATTTAAATGTCCTTGTATGCTTCCTAAATTCAAAATATGAAAAGTTTTTAGGACATTTTTTCGCCATTTTTCATCGTTTTTAGTTTTCAGGTAATTTTTACTAGATATTTTGGTCATTTTTAGAGATTTTTAAGTTATTTTATTGTCTCAGTTGAAAGGTTTTTTCCAGGTTTGGGAATCATTGTGTACTGTGAAAGCTTCTTTCTTTTTAGGGCAGTGACTAGTTGTAAGCATTGCATGTAAAATATGAAGCAAGTACGTAAAAGCCATATTTGGCAGTTATTTTACCGTTTGAGCTGTAATTTGATTGTAATCAAGAGCTTTAAGGATTTTTAGGGATAAGGCACTTCTTTATATATAGAATATTGCGTGATAAGAATTTGGAGAGCTTAAAGTAAATACACGGTTCGAAATATTGTACTAAAATTTAAACTTTTCGGTACTACATATAAGTCCACACCAGCTTTGGTTTTAAATCTAGTATTTGTAAAATACTAGCTTATGATGGCAATACAGCTTTGGTTTTAAATTTAGAACAGGCTTGGATTAAAATAATTACCAAAATAAAAAATAATACCAAACACCGTGCAATTTGAACCCACGATATCCAGTTTGTAAGATCACTACTCTAACCACAGGGCTATTGTGCTATACGTAACAAATGCAATAAAAAAACATATGAACCGAGTCGCCTAGTATTGAGTCTTAGCATTGCCAGGCTAACTTTTCACGAGTCCAAATCCAAGTTTAGTGTCGAAATATACTAGAACTTAGTCTTAATTGTATTAAAAACAAAAAATAAAACAGAATATTACTTATATTTAAGCCAAAAAGTTAAAGTGAAGCTGTACTATTTCATTTGGTTTAAATTTTACTACAGTAGAGTTTTAATTATGAGTTATGAGCATTTGCAAAGTTTAAATTTTAAACTGCAAGGTTTAAAAAATTCAGTAATATTTTAGCTGGACTTAAATTTAGTCCAAAGCTGTATTAGACTAAAATTTTTAACCGTGTACTTATCACAAATAATGATAAAAATAATTATATTTCTCAGCATCACTTCTTGCCCAGTTATCAGTAGGGAGCTGAAGAGGTTCGGCAAAGATTGGTTTTGTTTCCGTTTGCCAAAAAGAGTAATTAGCTTATCTAGAAAATTCAAGTAACTACTTCAAAAATTCTTAAATCTCTCGTTTTTTTTTTGATTGTAGCTTTGTCTGTAGCTACATTCCGAGTTTTCCTTTTGTTTCTTGGTTTCAAAAAATTGTACGTTGAAAATGTTACTACATTGCATGCAATATAACTCGTTAAGCACAAGAGTTAATATGTAACTTATGGTGCGATATTTCCTTCACCTCATGATAAAAAAAGATGATAATGATATAAGGACGCGAAAAACGACGCTAAGGCAACAAAAATTCAAAGTTGTTGCATGTTATCATTACTCGTTGAGTATAGGTACTAGGATAAAAATTATTGTACGCAAAAAAAGCTGCTTCTTTGCCCTTCTTATAAAAATAAACAAAAACTTGATGACATCATGACGCCGCACAGTGTAACGAGTGCGAACAAAAACACAAAAAATCAAAATCGAAATTTTGTAAATCTGAGTATAAGGTCTTATTAACAATACTTTAACTAAAAAATGTTTAAAATATTATCAAAAAGTAAACGTAAATGTAAGTGATATGAGCTGCGAAAGTACACACTTCAGTTGCATGTATCTTTTTTGTTATATTGTAATATAACTTTTTAACCTGCTTATATATATTGAATTATTGAAAGAAATATTGATTGCAAGTTAAATTTTTTTTTGCAATTTCGAGTATGGCAATATTGTGAGCTTGACAGCACCAAAATTAAAGCTCTTTTTATGAAATATAGTTTTTACCGCTATAAGAAACCATTGTCAAGAGAAAAAGTGAATTTATTTTAAAAACTTAACTTTGAAAGCATATTAAAACCTTAAAAAAAACACTTTTTTATTTGTTGTTATTTTATTTCAAAAAGTATGTACATTAACATATAAACTTTATAGCAGCGAAAGCCTGCAGGGGCCTTACTCTGTAATGCGATTCGAAAAGCAAAGTACGATTCGAAAACAAAATCACACCATATAAATACATTAATTAAAATTACTAAATGACAGTAACTTCTACCTCTGCTTTAAAATGCTGTTTTTGTCGGCATTGGATTCGAACTAATCACAAATTTGTCAAAAAACCATGCAAATACATGGTGTGATTTTGTTTTCGAATCGCATTTGCTTTTCGCATCGCATAACAGAGTAAGGCCCCAGGTTTTTAAATTATTCAACTTTTTCAGTGCCAGCCCAAGTACAAATTTGTGCAATTTTTTATTCTTGACTGCAAGCTAGCAGCGATGGACAAGACAATGTTTTTAATAAAGTGAAATTATTTGTGGAACAAATTTTTGAAAAAAATTGGGAGAAAAACAAACAAAGGAATTGAGGCTTATTGTTCTAAAATTGGTCAAAATCTTTTAGAATAAGATCAACTTTTGAAAAAACACATGTTAAGCTGCTTGATTTTTTTTTATTTATGACGAAAATGATTTAAATGTTGTAAGTCTATTGCTTTGTTTACATGTTTTTTTGTTGTTTTTGTTATGAATTCTGTTCTTAACAACTTTTTTATGGTTCTTGTATTGGCTCAAGACAAAAAAAATATGGCGTTTTAAATATTTGTGTTGTATGGGAGGTAGGCGTGGTTGTGGGTGGATTTCAGAATATTTTTGTGTGTATTCTAATAAAGAAAATTCCAAATAATACACAAAATTTTATTGGTCTGCGATGAGTCCTTCTATTTATTGACAACTTTTGTATGAGGCTCAACCACTGTGCGGCGCACGTGTCTGTTTGCTTCTTATGCGTAAACACGTGCAATAGAAGTTTAATTTAAATTATGCGCATGTGATTTGGCAACTTAAGGTGACAGAAAAATAAAAAAAAAATACTTTAAACATGTAATAATAATTGCTGATTGCAGAAAACAAATGACACGATACTATCGAAACTGCGTATTATTTTTAAGCCTCAACAACTTTACCACATGCTCTGCTTTCACTGTGTAAGATAAAAACAAAAAGCAGCACAAGAAGAACATCTGTAGCTATCTAAATGCTCAGGAAAAAATAGCAATAAACAAATACAAAAAACTCGCTCACTTTTTACTGCTGCGCTTTGTTTCATATCTGTGGCAGATGAGCCGAGTGATTCGGCTGCTTGTGTCGATTTTGAGTATTTTGGCAAATAGGATAAGTATCAGCAAGACGACAACAACCATAAGTGTTTTTTAACCAAAAACCTGATCTTACCCGATCCGACTCATGACTTAGGATACTCATATTTATTTGAGCCGCCGCATTCTAGCTTCGTAGAAGAGAATATGAGTCGAGTTGCGTGCGCTAAGGGTGAGTAGGTTTTTGTACTTATTTTTTTCGGATATACTCAGAGTCGCAAAAAAGCTACCCATTGCAGATCTCTGATATGCACCCAAATTCATGGACAAATGATAATTTTTTTAAAACAGTTCACGAACACGCCCACCTTCCATACAATCCACAATAGTGTAAATACTATAAAATGGCTTATAATTGAGGCACATATATAAGATTTGGTATATGTGAAAGTTGCATCGAAACTGCGAAATATGCAAAAAAAAAAAATTGGCGTAGTCCGCCCACAAATACGACCACTTCCAATTCAACAATTTTATATAAAAGATATATGAATATATTATTTATTTAAAAATTTTTTTAATAAATGATTTCAAATTGTTTTTTGTGTTGAAAATTTGGTGTTTTGAAAATTTGGTTTAAATTGGTGTAGCACAAAAGGATATTTTATAAGGAATCTGTATTTGGAAAAACGCCTTTTTTATAAAATGTTAAAGTGAAAGTGTTTCAAAAACGTGGGTTATATGGGGGTATCCCAAACAATGTATCAATTCAGGCTATTTTAAGCAAAGACTTAGTTGGGATAAAATTAAGTTCTCCATGTTATTTTGTTCAAATGAAGTGATTATGATTAAAGTACTCGGGTTTTAAGAATTTAAGTTATGAGGGGTACCCCAAAAACTGTTCTGACCCAGCCCACTTTTAGTAAAGTCCACTGCTATAATACTGAAAATATTTGCGTGTGATTATAATAAAATAAAGTATTTATTTTTAAAGATGCGAGATATTTAAAATTCGGGTTATATGAAGGGTACCCCGAATAATGGACTGATTATAGCCATTTTTAATACGAATGTTTTTTGAAGTGATTTTAGACCAAATATGAAATTGTTTTAAAAAATATTGAAGGAGTCCAAAGATACATCTATTTTTAACTTTGTCTTATATGGCAGGTAGGCGTGGGTCATTGTCCGATTTGGCCAATATTTGGAAAATTTCTTAATCTATGTAAAAAAGTAATCCACACCAAATTTCGTTGCTCTGCGGCAACTGCAATAGTTTTGGCTACAGCTTATATGAAACGGTTACACTGTGCGCCGCAGAGAATCGCTTCTAGATCATATATGCAACAATCTCGTCATGGCGTTGCATGGATTTATAAATTGGTGAGTGTATGTGCTACGGTAAATTTTATAAAAGAAAAATTAAGAAAGGGTACGTTGCCTCACGAAAAAGGGATAGCAGCTTATGCAATAAAAACGCAATATTGTTACCCGGAAATCTTGCTAGCTGAGAAAAGGTGCTACGATAAAAGTTTTTAT
This sequence comes from Dichetophora obliterata, assembly GCA_963920525.1. Classification (NCBI taxonomy): domain Eukaryota; kingdom Metazoa; phylum Arthropoda; class Insecta; order Diptera; family Sciomyzidae; genus Dichetophora; species Dichetophora obliterata. The sequence continues at coordinate 114,267,620 of OY986439.1, read as the reverse complement.
ACGACAGTGAAGGTTGTTTTTTTTTCTCCTCCTGACAAGAATGATGAAAAAATTTGTGACGGCATGAGGTCGCGTCGGCAGCAGCAATAAAAATGCAAAAGCATTGCATGGAACCATATCACGGCGTCTATAGACATTACGTTAAGGTGCATGGTGCGAAAATAAAGGTGGGTTCTAAAGCTTCACAAAAAACAAAAATTATGACGTCAACAGGCATCATGCATAATGTGACCAACCGTACTGCTTTTGGCAGTGTAGTACTGTTTTTTTGCCCGCTGTGCTTACTGCGTACTACGTAGTACACGCATTTGTACTGCTTTTTACTACTTTTAATACTTTGTACTACTTTAATATCCTAACATTTATTTAAGGAAAACTAAGCTGCAAAACTATTTGATCAAAATGGACATACAAAGACATATTATTCAATTGAAAAATTAACAATTTGGAGTCAAAACAACGTATCTACGGAAGACCGCTGGGTAAAGATTTTCAACCACAAGCAAACTGAAGTACTTCCATACTCTGAATTCATATTTCATACCATAATTGAATTGAGTACGCTTTTTGTCTTCCCGAAAGTTCTGTTTCAGTTTAGGGCAGGCCTGTAGCCAGGGTGGGGAAAGGGGGCAATGTCCCCCCTACTACAACCGTTTTCCCTCTGACCAAATCAGACAATGAAATACTTTAAATGAATAATTAATATGCATTTTGTAGATGTATTTGCTTATTGCTTTAAAATTAGTTTAATTTAAAATAACAAAAAATATGCACATTTACCTTGTTCATGACTTGAATATGTATACGAAATTTGTTTAACAAAACATTTCAGATAAATTGTTACAATTTTTCAAATTTCTACTGGGTCGCCAACAATTGCTACCAAAAAATAAGATTTCAATTTTAATAATTTTTTAACCCGCATCCATAGGAACTTTCTAGAAATGAAAAGCACGTTGTGCACCAATTTTATGCAGATACAAAAAGAATATATAATTCATTGAAATGTTTTTAATTTTAAATTTTTTTAATGCATGATGAATTTTTATTAATTTTAAAATAAGAAAAAGCTGCAAATCTTAATTCTAGCAAAAATTTAAACAAGCAAAACATTTATATCAAAACATGCTTGTTTGTTCTTAATATATAAATCTGAATAAAAAATTTGTAGCAATTTGTTGCAAACGACGGATGCGGGTTAATTCAATTTTTTATTTGTTTTACTTAAAAAATGTCTTATACATATGCTAGCCCATTTCGCTACTCTTTCTTATATTTCTAGCCACTTTAAATAAATCTTGTATTTTTAGCTTCATTTCATAACAAAGTCCTGAATTAATTTTTATATTATTTTTTATGTATTAATCTCATGTATAAAAAGATCTACATATCCATGTAAATATTATAAAATTAACTGTTTTTTTAATAAATATGTGTAATGTATTCATTTCACACCTTAAAAAAATTTTATTTTTTTATTTAAATGAAAAAACAAAAAATTTCCCCCCCAAGATTCATGCCTGCCCCCTCTGTCTTCTTGGTTTGGCTACAGGCCTGGTTGAGCGTGTGTTTTCAGCTATAATTAAAGCATGGACAGTCGAAAAGTCACAAATGCAAGTCAAAATTTTACTGGATTTATTGTATTGCAACCATTAAGTACAACATAGAATTGCTAGCTTAGAAAAAATTCGTCTAGGTGTAGAAAATGAGAAATAAGAGCGTGAATACACTGAATAAGTTTTTACATTTTAAAATTTTATTAATACTTATTTAATATTAACATATGTTGCAACTAATTTAAAAGGTTTAAGTCATATTTTTGTCTACACAATTTTTTTTTAAATATTCTAATTACAAAGACTCGCATGTGTTTCATATACGGGGCATTCCACGGGTATTGTGAAAATGAGTTATTTTCTTAAATTAATCTGATTATAACCAATTTATTCTTAACGCAATGTATAATAGTTAAATTTGCATGATCTGTAAAAATTATTTAGAAAAAACAAGATTAAGTATTTTTTTCACTATAAAACTTTGTTATTTATTGTAAAAGAGTCGTACAATTTTTTACCGCCAGTCCCATGATGTCCCACTAGTCGCAATTTCTACTTTCTATATTTTCTTGTAGAAACTAAACTTGGTGCTAATTTTTAGTTTCTGTTGAAGTCTATTGAATCATTTCTTAGCATAGGAAAAGACATCTGACTAATTATAGTATTTGAGCTAAAATCTCGATTGACTGTGCAGAAGGCAGAAGTGAGGTATTTTTTACTGTCCCACTAGTCAAAACCCGCCAGAGGACCTTCGGGGAATCTGCCTGTCCCAAGCCAGGAATGGAAGGGTGAGGGTTGGTTATTGGATGGGCCACTATGGGCCGTGCCCCATGAACTGATCTCATAATGAGTTCTTTCTGGAGGCACGGCTCCTGAATGTTCGTCTGATAACTGTAAAAGAAAAAGGTTTACCTAGAGCCTTGGATGTTGCTGCCAAATTCTTGGAGAAAGCATTGTTTTGATATTAAGTTATCATAACACTGTCGTTGTAATATGCTTTCGATGGACGATCAATCCAACATAACTTGAAGAGCGGGGATAGTCATCCATCAATGATGAGGAGACCTGATCTATCATTGTTCTGCAGACCTATCTTAGAATAAAGGTTATTATGTAGGAAACATTTAACTTTCGGACCGTTGTATAAGCAAATTTGTATACAACGGCTCATGCTTCTTAGTTTTCTGTTAAGGCTTTTTATTAAGTCTTAATTTAGGATAACGACGTTGCATAAGTAGAATTGAGGTTTACCCGGTTTTACTGGGAAACCTATGGTTATTTTTAACCTAGCCAAGTACAATTCGAGTGGCTGAAGGTGTCACAGTCAGATATAAATGTTCTAAGAACTTTTGGTCTGTAGACGGGATGTTGAAGAGCCTTGTCAGGTGGAGCCTTTTGCCCGGGTATTGACTATCATTTGGGATAGGCCCACGTGGGGTATGATGCGCTCTGGCTGTGGTTAGGCCAGAAAGGCCGGTGTGAGTTACACTTTAGTTGAACTCGGGTTGGTGATTCCCTTAAATTACTAAGAGAATGATGGTAGATTGAATCTCGCCAATTTCAAACAGTAAATGTTAGGAAGGTAAGCAACTACCGGATCAATATACTGTTACCTTTGGAATTTGAGTACAGGCGATGGGGAAATCTAAATAGTCTGAGTTGTGACCATTTGAGATTGAGGAATTTGATTGCATGAGTGACAGGCCTAGTTGCCGCCTTAATTTTTCGTGTCAGAGAGTGATGACCTCTGATATGAATGGGATGATTTTGTGCGGATCAAATAAAGGGTTGTATTACTTGGTATAGTATACTGAGATGACCCATGGTTATTAAAATAACCAAGTCATGTTTTAATTCGAGTGACTGAATGAGTCACGGTCATGTATAGTGTCTTTTTGACATCAGTGCTGGGGTTCTGTGGCATGTAATTAGAGGAACCTTTCAAAAATGGTCTTTCTTGAATTCCGATGGGGCGTTGACCGACGCTTCATATTTGTCCCAAGCATTGGAGCACCGTTGAATTAAGCCTTCGCGGCAGGGGTCAACGTTAAAAACATAGTGGCTTTCTGTCCCACTAGTCACTCTCCTTTAACCAATGAAATATCACCAAAATATTTATATGAGTTATTTTTTTCGGTAAAAGTTTTATAAGTTGGTTCATAATCTTTTGTAAAATATCTATTAGATCATTATATTACATCAAAATACAAAGTTAAAGGTCTAAACAATAGGGATTCTGGAGTAAACTGTCTCACCAGTCACTATGGAGAGCCCCATATATATCTTTTATTTAATGCAACGGTTGGAAGTTATTTTTTTGAAAACAAGTTTATTGAAATATTTTAACTTTTGTTTTAAAAAAAGGCTGTGCCTTTGATCGCGTTTAATATAATTTAAGAATTTTTATCAATAACTTGAATGCCGTGCGGCAAAAAATGTTGAATTTTTTGATATAAAGTTTATTTCTAGAGTAATTAGGGTCCCCTGATTTTAAACCAGTCATCAAAAATTTTTAAACCCATCTATTTTTTCGTTATGTCAAAAAATCAAATGTTATATCAATCAAACGTTGGCGCTTATCCCATTTCTATTTTCGTGTTAACACAATAGAAATGGGTAAGACGCTGTCGTTTGCTGGTAAAATTTGACATAACGTATTTGTATGGGATTTTATGGAAAGTGATAACGTTCAATTAATCGAACATTAACTTTGACTCATACCTGAGTCATCCAGGTGTTGCCAGGTCTTGATTTTTTTATTGAAAAAGATAGCTTTGTTTTTTGGCTAAAAGGCCTCATCATTACTTCCTTTTTTTAACTATACATATATATTTAATTTTATTTACAAGAAAGGTCCATTGGCAAGGTATTTTTCAACCACACCCCCACCGGCTTTAAAATTAGGGGTGGTGATGGTGAATACTATTTCAAATAGCCAATGATGTAAAATTGGCCACAGTAGCCTAGTGGGTAGAGTGCGTGGCCGCTAAGCTAAGGAACCGCGGTAGCCCGGGTTCAATTCCAGCTCAGACAGAAAGTTTTTTCAATTGAATAAATTTTCCAAGGGCTGAAATGGCCAGTTTATTTTTTTTTTTTAATGATGTAAAGTAATATATGATATCTACGATCTTTCTGATATCATTTACTTTCTGATATCGTAGTAAAAAAAATTTATGAAAATGGACAAATTATACGTTCGATTAATAGAACACCGATTGGAAATGAGTTAAATTGCGAGCTTTAGATCAAGTAAGTTTTTAAGTTTTATATCAATAAGTTTTATCAAGAAATTTCTGCATTACTTTTTCTCTTATACCTATTTAATTATTTTTAGGTTTTACATCTTTTTAGTACTGCTTTTTATTTGATGTACTTCATTTGCACTGATTTTTAATTTCAAAACCCGGTTTTGTACTTCTTTTTGCTCTGGAAATGTTGGTCACATTAATCGTGCACCATTGATGCATGGAAATATGGCAAGGCACAAAGATAAATGTTAGTTTTCTACTGCAAAGCTTGCTGATTAGGTGTCGAGAAAACAGAAATCAAAATTTGGGCAGTATTAGCAAAGAGTTAGGGCAAGGATTTGGAAAAGAGGTTTAATAAGGATTAGAATAATTACTTGTACAATCCCGCTTGTAAAAATTGGTCGGTGATGACATTGTAATGCAGAACTGTAAGCGAAGCAAAATCTTGTTTTTACTCATTTCTTAATTGTGCTCACATTATTTTTTTTTTTTTCATTGTTCAAACAACAGTTTGACTTTACATCGTGTTTTCTAACAGGAAGTTTTGCAGTGAAATGTGTTTATGAAAATTTTTTATCTTTATGTTTAAACCAGAACAAAGTTTTATGTATAAAATAACTAATTGTTATTAAATAATAGTTCTGAAATGCTCTATAAAAGGTAATAAATCATTAAATTATAGAAATTATTGGCAAAATAACTTTTGGCGTCATTTGCTTTTGTTTGCTTCTTTTCGGTGTGTTCTTATTTGTTTTCGTTGTGTTTTTGGAGTATTTTCGTGAAATATGTTTTGCTCTCTTCAATTTTGTGCATCATTTTTTGTTCTCTCCTATCTTGTGCATACCTACTCCCATCATTGCTTACTGTGTAAGGAAGATGTCATCAGTGTTTTAGTGGCCATGTCCGAGCAAATGTAGAATTGCATAAAGACGTTGGAGGCCTCGCAGCTACATTGTTTTGAAGAAATAATTGGTTATGTCATGTGTTCATTTACCACTGGGATAGAGTGGTCCTTATTTGTATGACGCAAATTTTTTTTTTCTGATCATTAATTACGGACCTGAGTTCTGCTTTTTAACTAAACAGGAGTAAACTGTCAAATTTTCAGAAAAAATATTGATATTTAAACGTGGCGCTTACGACCTTTAAGTTAAAAATCTGATTTGAATGGGAAAAAAGTGCTGTTTTTCAAAAAAATTGCACCATCTTTTTAAGTTATAATTTTAAAAAAACTGGTACGCACCTCGTTTTTTATTAAATTTTTCTTCAAAATAAGTTGCGAAACATGAAAACTGAACAAAAGTTAAAATATTACGGCAGATTTCTTCACAGAGTATTAGCGCTAATCCGTGGATTAAACAAGTTCATGGTGTACAAACTAAATACCATGAACTGGTCTAATCCACGGATCAGCTCTAATACTTGGTAGAAATGCGCTATTAGAGTTGGAGTTTTTTACTTTTCGAAAACAATCTCGTTTTTTTCTTGTTTTATTAAAAAAAATCGCAAAAATCAAAAATTTTTAAAATTTCTTTGAAATATTATTGAAATATTTTCTTAAACTATACATAAAAAAGAAGCACAAAATTGTGCGATAAGGTTTAATAACCTGGTCATTATGAACTTTTTTGCAATAAGTGTACCTTTTCGGAAATTTCACTTTTGGGAATTTTTTCGTAAATATAAAAATCCTAGTTTTTAAAAAATCACCGAGAAATTGATTTAAGATAGTTTTAAGCTATTTTGTGCAAAAAATTAAAAAAATAAAAATTCGGATACCAAAGATATGCTATGAAACTTGACTTTTTTCCAAAAACCCTTAACCCATTACTGACAACGTATGATATATCATACGCGATAAAAGCATTTTGCAAAAATTTACCAAAAATCCGCAGCCACTATAAAGCTTTTGCTTTTTTTTTTAGCCAAAAGTATGCTTTATCCACAAAAAGTTATAAAATTGACATATAATTTATTTTATTTTTCGCGCCAGTTCGAGCAGTATTTAAAAAAAAAAATTGCAAAATGCCACTCATTTGAGCTATTTTGTTATATAAACATCAAGAAAAAAGAAAATATAAATAAAAAAGTGCAGTAGGTTAATGTTGAACGCCAACGTTACGAAATTAAAGTTTTCTAATATATCATTTTTATAATTTTTTTATGTTTTTTTTATGTTTCTACGCGTTTATGATCATACGATTTGCCACACCCAAATCCTTTTAATTGTTTTTTAACTTCAGAGTCCTCTGTCTAATATTAATAAAAATTTTATGTTGAAAATTTCAAAAACTAAACTCAACGTGTTTTGGTGGTGAGCATTTATGGGTTAAAGTGTCCTTTTCTGGCATTTCGAACACAAAAAAAAAGTCTTAAAAAATCCAAAAACATATATTTTTTATTTGAAATGCAAGGATGCCACGCAAAACCATAAAGCGTTCCACATAAAAAATTTTTTTTTCTGATTTTAGTGAAAAAACATATAAATTTCGGGGCTGCCAACATATATAAGACCCTAGTTTTAGGGTAAAAAACACTTAAAAACAAAAATTTAATTTTTTATCACTGCCCGTTGGGTGTCGAACTAAATTGACACTGCACGGTCTAAAAATGTATTTATTTAGACATCAGTTAAAATCAGGGTTCGTATTTGCTCACTCATGAAGCTTCATGAATATGAGGAAATTTTTTGTTAAAAAAAAGTGTTCATATTCGTTTTCGTGAACACCTGAGCAGATTTTTTTTTGTTCATGAACTGAAGAAGAGGAAACCAGTTTGTGAACAAGAATATTTTTTACTCTTGTGAAGAAACTGTTGCTATTCATCTCTTCTTCAATTCTTCACTTGTCGTTCGTTGTCTCCTCATTTATTCATTAATTGTTCATGAAGTGGTGAAGGTAACGGATGATACTCAAAGCTGCTCACTTTGATCTTTCTTCATATTCTTAAATGAATGAATGAGCAGAAATGAGCTGTTCATGAATGAACAAATGCGAACCCTGGTTAAAATTCACTTTATCATAAGAAGAAACATTTGTGCATTTATTATGAAAACTTCTTAAGTCCAAATAAATAAACGGCAGATAGTGAAAGCTTAACACAATCTACAGAGAATTCACAAGCTGCAGTATTTATATATTTATTTTATTTATTTTATTTATTTTATTTATTTTATTTATTTTATTTATTTTATTTATTTTATTTATTTTATTTATTTTATTTATTTTATTTATTTTATTTATTTTATTTATTTTATTTATTTTATTTATTTTATTTATTTTATTTATTTTATTTATTTTATTTATTTTATTTATTTTATTTATTTTATTTATTTTATTTATTTTATTTATTTTATTTATTTTATTTATTTTATTTATTTTATTTATTTTATTTATTTTATTTATTTTATTTATTTTATTTATTTTATTTATTTTATTTATTTTATTTATTTTATTTATTTTATTTATTTTATTTATTTTATTTATTTTATTTATTTTATTTATTTTATTTATTTTATTTATTTTATTTATTTTATTTATTTTATTTATTTTATTTATTTTATTTATTTTATTTATTTTATTTATTTTATTTATTTTATTTATTTTATTTATTTTATTTATTTTATTTATTTTATTTATTTTATTTATTTTATTTATTTTATTTATTTTATTTATTTTATTTATTTTATTTATTTTAATTATTTTAATTATTTTATTTATTTTATTTATTTTATTTATTTTATTTATTTTATTTATTTTATTTATTTTATTTATTTTATTTATTTTATTTATTTTATTTATTTTATTTATTTTATTTATTTTATTTATTTTATTTATTTTATTTATTTTATTTATTTTATTTATTTTATTTATTTTATTTATTTTATTTATTTTATTTATTTTATTTATTTTATTTATTTTATTTATTTTATTTATTTTATTTATTTTATTTATTTTATTTATTTTATTTATTTTATTTATTTTATTTATTTTATTTATTTTATTTATTTTATTTATTTTATTTATTTTATTTATTTTATTTATTTTATTTATTTTATTTATTTTATTTATTTTATTTATTTTATTTATTTTATTTATTTTATTTATTTTATTTATTTTATTTATTTTATTTATTTTATTTATTTTATTTATTTTATTTATTTTATTTATTTTATTTATTTTATTTATTTTATTTATTTTATTTATTTTATTTATTTTATTTATTTTATTTATTTTATTTATTTTATTTATTTTATTTATTTTATTTATTTTATTTATTTTATTTATTTTATTTATTTTATTTATTTTATTTATTTTATTTATTTTATTTATTTTATTTATTTTATTTATTTTATTTATTTTATTTATTTTATTTATTTTATTTATTTTATTTATTTTATTTATTTTATTTATTTTATTTATTTTATTTATTTTATTTATTTTATTTATTTTATTTATTTTATTTATTTTATTTATTTTATTTATTTTATTTATTTTATTTATTTTATTTATTTTATTTATTTTATTTATTTTATTTATTTTATTTATTTTATTTATTTTATTTATTTTATTTATTTTATTTATTTTATTTATTTTATTTATTTTATTTATTTTATTTATTTTATTTATTTTATTTATTTTATTTATTTTATTTATTTTATTTATTTTATTTATTTTATTTATTTTATTTATTTTATTTATTTTATTTATTTTATTTATTTTATTTATTTTATTTATTTTATTTATTTTATTTATTTTATTTATTTTATTTATTTTATTTATTTTATTTATTTTATTTATTTTATTTATTTTATTTATTTTATTTATTTTAGTTATTTTATTTATTTTATTTATTTTATTTATTTTATTTATTTTATTTATTTTATTTATTTTATTTATTTTATTTATTTTATTTATTTTATTTATTTTATTTATTTTATTTATTTTATTTATTTTATTTATTTTATTTATTTTATTTATTTTATTTATTTTATTTATTTTATTTATTTTATTTATTTTATTTATTTTATTTATTTTATTTATTTTATTTATTTTATTTATTTTATTTATTTTATTTATTTTATTTATTTTATTTATTTTATTTATTTTATTTATTTTATTTATTTTATTTATTTTATTTATTTTATTTATTTTATTTATTTTATTTATTTTATTTATTTTATTTATTTTATTTATTTTATTTATTTTATTTATTTTATTTATTTTATTTATTTTATTTATTTTATTTATTTTATTTATTTTATTTATTTTATTTATTTTATTTATTTTATTTATTTTATTTATTTTATTTATTTTATTTATTTTATTTATTTTATTTATTTTATTTATTTTATTTATTTTATTTATTTTATTTATTTTATTTATTTTATTTATTTTATTTATTTTATTTATTTTATTTATTTTATTTATTTTATTTATTTTATTTATTTTATTTATTTTATTTATTTTATTTATTTTATTTATTTTATTTATTTTATTTATTTTATTTATTTTATTTATTTTATTTATTTTATTTATTTTATTTATTTTATTTATTTTATTTATTTTATTTATTTTATTTATTTTATTTATTTTATTTATTTTATTTATTTTATTTATTTTATTTATTTTATTTATTTTATTTATTTTATTTATTTTATTTATTTTATTTATTTTTTTATTTTATTTATTTTATTTATTTTATTTATTTTATTTATTTTATTTATTTTATTTATTTTATTTATTTTATTTATTTTATTTATTTTATTTATTTTATTTATTTTATTTATTTTATTTATTTTATTTATTTTATTTATTTTATTTATTTTATTTATTTTATTTATTTTATTTATTTTATTTATTTTATTTATTTTATTTATTTTATTTATTTTATTTATTTTATTTATTTTATTTATTTTATTTATTTTATTTATTTTATTTATTTTATTTATTTTATTTATTTTATTTATTTTATTTATTTTATTTATTTTATTTATTTTATTTATTTTATTTATTTTATTTATTTTATTTATTTTATTTATTTTATTTATTTTATTTATTTTATTTATTTTATTTATTTTATTTATTTTATTTATTTTATTTATTTTATTTATTTTATTTATTTTATTTATTTTATTTATTTTATTTATTTTATTTATTTTATTTATTTTATTTATTTTATTTATTTTATTTATTTTATTTATTTTATTTATTTTATTTATTTTATTTATTTTATTTATTTTATTTATTTTATTTATTTTATTTATTTTATTTATTATATTTATTTTATTTATTTTATTTATTTTATTTATTTTATTTATTTTATTTATTTTATTTATTTTATTTATTTTATTTATTTTATTTATTTTATTTATTTTATTTATTTTATTTATTTTATTTATTTTATTTATTTTATTTATTTTATTTATTTTATTTATTTTATTTATTTTATTTATTTTATTTATTTTATATAGCATTAGTACAAATAAGAACTTAGTTATTTTACAGTACAACATATAAGTATAAATTAACGACATTATTTATATATGTATATATTTGGATATAACAACAAGTTAGTAATCATTGGAATTAAACAAAATGAAATAACTGTTAAGAATAAACAAATTTATCAAATTAATTAGTTATTAAAAAATCTTAATATATTAAAACTTTATATAAAGGAGAAAATATTGAAGAAGAAAACAAGGAAAGAGACAGAATTTAAGGAATAGAAAAGTGATCCATAATAGATTGCCTAAATTTTTCCGCCCGAGTTATTTCTCTTATGCTACGTGGTAGAGCATTCCATGGTCTTACGGCATTAATGAACAACAGATTGGAGGTATTAAGAGAGCTATGCCTAGGAACTATAAGTACGTTACATCTTCTAGAAATACTGAACTGCAGTTTTTCATAGAGATAATGTGATGTTTTTTATGCATAATCTTATGAAGGAAGATGCAGTTTCTAGCATTAAGATAGGGTATCAAGTTGCACCCAAGTATTGCATTTCTGAAAGTTGAGAGGCGATCAAATTTTTTTTAGCCAAATACATAACGCGTGGCATAGTTATAAGTAATATTTAGTTTTAGTTGAGAAGACGAGTCGATTCTACTGTTCTACTACTTCCGAATAAGTAATAACTGGTAAAACTAGTTGCTTACCTATCATTCGCTTAAGATCAAGAGTACAAAGATTTGCAGACATTCTTCAATTTCGAAGGATTTAATAAACTTTACGGGCAACACTATTTACATGATGAATTCATACGAAAACCAAGATTTACGATACGATACTAAGCTTATTTGTACCGATTTCCAGAGATCAGGAATTTTATCTAGGTAATGTTTGTTTTTACAAATGGGTAGTACATATGATTTGGCAGAATTTAATTGTAGTCCATTATGGAATGCTTCCTAAGTCCTCATTAAGTCTGTGGCAGAGGTTATCTAGAGGGTCAGTACTATTTGATAGATAGATTTTAATATCATCCGCATACGCATGCATAGAAGAATGTTTGCAAACAGCAAATGCGTCATTTATAAAAATAGAGAATAAAAGAGGGCCAAGAATTAAACCTTGTGGAACACCACTTAACACAGATTTATGGTAAGTAGTGAAAAATTTCCTAATTTCTTCATTAGATTTCTTAGTTTTTGGAATTTTTTTAATATTTTTTATCCTAAAACTAGGGTATTATATGTTGGCGACGATATGTTTGTATTTAGATTTACATTTTACCTTTAGTTATAACCTAATATAGCTTTTGACCAACCCCCATTCAAAAAAGTGCTGTATTCGAAAGTCGCATTGAAAGATCGTTTATGCACTCGATGAATAGCTTCTGAATATGACTTGTGACGTAAGTAAAGTTCTTTTGTTGTTGTTATGAAACAAGTTGTTTCATAGCCTATTTTTATTAATCTAGTTCTGCGTGTCTAGCCACCTTAAAATGTTAACTTGTCCACCGTAAACAAACTGAACTAGCAACGTGTGCGTGCATTGTTTGCAAATATTTTGCATACCATGCAACACAATTTAAATAAACGTTAAATTACGCGCTTTAGAAGAACATAAGACAACAACAAAGCCAACAATAAGAACCACACTATGCAATATAACGACGTTGAATCTTCTGGATCCAACGAACCATACAATTGAATAGCCATGAACAGAATAACCATTTATTGCCAGAAGGCTATTCTGAGTGAGGGAGGCGCTTGTGAAGGTGGGCATAGCTTCAACAGATGTGTAGAGGTACACAGTACAACACAGTAAAAAGTGAACGAACCAATGATAATAAAAGCAAATCTACAGCAATGCAAACAAACAAAATGAACTACGATTAATGGCAACAAACGGAATTGGCCCTGAAAATATACGCTACGTGCATATATAAATAAATATTATAGATAATAAATAAAGGAATGTATTAAGAGATGCGCAGACAAACAGACACACAGAGTGAATAAAAGAGCAGCCTGACATTAAAGCAATTATACTAATGCAATTATATATGCAATGTGTTTAATAACCGACTAAGATATAAAGGGTAAAAATATTTGTATTTTCTAAAAAATACACAGGGATCATCTTGGATAAAACGGTATAAGTTTACATTTGCAATTTGATAAACTTTTTGATCGAACATGCGTCCGAATACACGGTTAGAAATCTTGCAATAAAATTTAAACATTTCTGTACTACATATAAATCCGCACCAGCTTTGGCTTAAAATCTAGTATTTGCAAAATACTAAAATATGGTTTTAATACAGCTGTTTCTTTAAATTTAGTACAGGCTTGAATTAAAATATTAAAAAAAATAACAAATTTTCAATTCAAACCCACAAATCCGACAAACCCCAAATTCAAACCCACGACATCCAATTTGTATGTTCACTAGTCCAACCGCTTTTGCGTTATACATAACATAAGCAATAAACCTCAATGCCTAACATTGAGTCTAAGCATTGCCAGGCTAACTTTTTACGGGTCGAAATCAGTGTAGGGCATCAATAAAAAATTAGTCAAATAACGAATAACAAGTAATATTTATTCTTTATTTTTTCAATCAGAACTCAGTATGGGGGCGCCCATTAATTTTTTACTCCCCCCTCCCCCTGGTGAGATATCGTGAGATTTGGCTCGACCCCCTCACCCCACCCCCTCTAATCTCACGTGAGATTGTTCAAAATGCATGTTTTCAGTGTAAATATGTTAATCAATGCTTCATTGTGTTGGATTTAGAAAAAAAACTCGTAATTTATTTCATTTTTTTTTAATTTAGGACTAGTTGAGACTATAATTTAAGACTACTGAGATCGTAGTTTAAAATGACAATGAAAAAAATCGAACAATAAAATACTTATCAAGTAAAAGTAAGTCATTTAAAATGAGAACTTCTAAAATTGGTGAAGGAATATTCATTCTAATTCAGTCCATGGGGACTGATGTGCGGTCTCGAGAGTGGCTACTGGAACCAGCATGTTCATGTGATTTTCGGTAAAACCATCTGCTCCTTTTTCTCCACCGTTATCGCTTGCGCACAGAAGCTCATTAGCTCGACGTGTGATAATTCGTGAAGGTCGCACTTTGCGCGCCGATGCTCTGCAGCTCTTGTGATGGATGGAAAGTTAATACCGCATGTATTGCAGTATCTTTTTTCTAGATCACCACGCACACTGGGGCAATAGAGGTCGTAGGGCAAGTCCTTGAAGGCATGTAAAGGTTGAATCGGTAAGCAGTGGCGAATCAAAAAGGGAGCAAATAACTTTCCGTCAACTCACCAGGATCTGGGATAGTCAGATGTCCATCAATCTGCGTGATAGGGTGTGGAGGTGGTAGAAAACGGTCGTGAAGAACCAAGTGCAGATCACTCCGGCGTGGGCTACAGCAGGCCAAATCATTATTTTGGTCGTTTAAAAATTAAAAATAAATAAATTAAAAAAATAAATTACCGCATGCCTGAAGTAAATATTGGCTCTCTCTAATGTGCTCAGCGTACCATTCTTCAGATGGCAGGTAATCTGATATGCAAATAAAGCGGAATAGAGATTGAGCTTTAAAAAAAAATAACATATCGAAAACGAACCGTTCCACAGAGGGGTATTTTAAGTATCTGGGCGGCCAAAATCGATTTTCCAAAAGTCAGTGTTTTTAATAATTACCGATTGTAGGTTAAAGAGAATAGAATGCTTAACTAGAGTCCGTTTTTTTTTTTCATTCCATTTTGCTAACATTCGTTTTCTACACGCTGTCAAAGTTTCTTGTTGTTAATTGTGTATTTACTACTTTGTTGCTTTCATATAAAGTAACAGTTTTAGCAGGCTGTGCGAAGTCGTATTGTCAGTTGAAACATTTAAGTAAAATGGAAAATTGTAAAGCAGGTAAGTATTATTTAATCCACTTAACTAAATAATATTATAATTTAAATTCATACTAGTATAGCAGCATTTAAAAATATGGTATATTTGTTAATTTCAATGGGTACCATAAGCGAACTCTGGTCAAAAAGTTATGCATCACCATTCATCACCACTTCAATCTGTGATTAAATGTAATCTTTAACGTTGTATTGTTCAGATGAGAAAAAAAAATTTTGCGGGTTTTGTGCTTTATAGCCATTTACCTGCTGCGGAAAAATATATCAAAATTTATGCTGCTTTACTGTACCACTTTCGTTTTTTGTATATTGAAAAAAACATTTATTCCAAATTTAGGTCCTTCGAAAATCAAGTACATAGTACGAGGAGACGTTTTGCAAGTTACCGATAAATGCAATATTTCTGCAATAAACACTAACATTGAAGCTACCAAAAATCGTGAGCTGCAATTGGGTAATTTTTCTGAAGCAAAGCGAGCTTTAGTAAATAGTAGTTTTGGGAAATTAAAAAGCGAATTTAAAGCAAAATGGCTTAAAGTCCAAAGAAAACCCAAAGATTTTCTCAAAAATAATCATTCATGGATCACGGGATGTTTTTTGATACCGTGTGCTGTTAGTTGTGTTGGGCGGGCTAAACGTTTCGAAGAGTCCTGCGAAAGAACCCAAAGGCGCAAAACGGAGGATTTACGCAAATCCAACGACACACGTGTGTTGGTTGCAGCTACGCAAATCAAGTTGCAAACAGACGGAAAGAGAAATGCTGCTGAAATACTGAAAAACATAACTTCGTCGCCAAATCGCGCACACAAATATAAAGTGGCTTACCAACAGAGTCAATCTTACTCGAAATGCACTGGACGGTTGCCAGTATTAAAAGCCCTTTCTATGTTCGTTGAAGGCAATCTTACACGAAAACAGTACGAGGTAGTTAAGATGAGCCACTGTAAGTACTACCCTTGCTACAGCTATGTCCAAGAGGCTAAGAAAGATTGTTACCCTCCAACGTCGGCTATCAAAATTACTGCTACCTGTGCTGAGATAAGATAACAGGATCTTTTGAACCACACGTGCACTCGACTTCTGCAGTATCTTCAAGAAGTACTTGAATCCTTAGAAGAGGGTGAGATTTCAAGTTTGTGGCTGATTTATAAATGGGGTTGTGATGGGTCCAATCAATGTGAATACAAGCAAGCTTTTGAAAACGATGCCGATTCGGACGCTTATATTTTTCAAAGTTCGCTGGTCCCATTGCAACTGTTATCAACAACAACGGAAAAGGTGATTTGGAAGAATCCGACTCCATCTTCACCACGCTACTGTCGGCCGATACGAATTCAATTTGTGAAGGAGTCGTTAGACGTTACAAACCAAGAAGTGCAATACATTCAAAACGCAATCAGCGCCTTGGTTCAAACGGAGTTTGAGCTAAATGGAATTACAATTAGTGTGAATGATACATTGATACTGACTATGATCGATGCTAATGTTTGTGACGCTATTACTAACACCAGCTCCACCATGAGGTGCTACATTTGCAAGAAAACTTCGAAAGATTTCAATAATTTGGACAAAATTGGTGAAATCGACGAAAGCTCGCTAACGTTTGGTCTTTCAACGCTTCACGCGCGAATTCGCTTCTTTGAGGGTATTTTGCATTTGTCCTATAAACTTCCTCTGAACAAATGGCAAGCAAGGACCGAAATAGAAAAATATGTTGTGAAAACCCAAAAAGCAAAAATGCAGGAAGAGTTTAAATGCCGAATGGGATTAATTGTGGACGTTCCAAAGCCTGGATTTGGAAACAGTAATGACGGCAACACAAGCAGGCGTTTTTTTTCCGATCCAGATTTGGCGGCAGAGATTACGGGGGTTGACCGAAACCTTATTTTTCGTTTAAAAGTAATTTAAGAAGCAATCTGCAGTGGCCATAAAATTGATGGCGAACAATTTAATCACTATGCTACCGAAACAGCAAAAATGTATGTAAGTTTGTACCACTGGTATCCGATGAGTCCAACAATGCACAAAATTTTGATACATGGACAAATTGTGATTGAAAAAGCTCTACTACCTATAGGTCAGCTGTCCGAAGAAGCTGCTGAGGCCAGAAATAAACACTTTCGCCAATACCGTCAAAACTATGCGCGAAAGTTTTCAAGAGAGGCCTGCAATAGGGATGTTATAAATAGATTGCTGCTAACTTCCGATCCTTTGCTAACAGGCATTAGGTCGAAGCCAAAAAAATTACCAACACCTTTCTCAAAGGAATGTTTAGAATTGCTTGTTTCGACAGATCACAGCGACAGCCACGAAAATATGACGGACACAATGAACGAAAATACTTCATGCTCAAGCGATGACCATATGTCCGAATAATTAACTTACCTCTGGATAACAAGTTGCTTAAATATTTAAAATAAACACATTTATTTCATATCTAGCATTTTCAACTTCAAAAATTTTAGGTATTTTCTTCGAAATGCTGTAAAAAATTCCCTCTACTCGCCAAATGTTAACAAATTATTTTTTTACGCCTCACCGAGTAATTTTTTAACATTCTGCTTCATAAATTTACTTCAAATAATTTTGTCCGCCCAGATCGTCAAAATACCCCTCCGTGCGTTCGTTAAAGTTTATTTCCATTACCTGATTGCATATCATTTGAAATAATGCTGCTTCGCCAATTATTACTCATTCTACGAACAAATACATATTAGTTGTTTGTCGAATGAGTGACAGAGCATAAGAATACGCGTGACTCTTGGCAAAGCTCCCCAGTATTAAGGCGCCTCACGCTCCATAGAAAAAAAAAATGTTGTTCGACACAAAGGCTCAATACAATTCTTGGTTTATGTTATAATGATTCCCCAAATATTTCGACTCTAGCGATAGCCATCCGTGAGCCATCCGTGAGCTGGAATGGTTTGAAATAACCTCTAAAAATCGAGTTATTTTGTAACCATATTGGCTGGTGTAATAGTTGCAAAAAATTTAATTGTCAGGCCGGAAAAAGATCTTCCAATCTGCATCAAAAATTGTAAATGTAACGCTATTTTTCATGCATACTTTTAATATTTTTTATTTTATTTCCATACAAAAACTTTAAAAATTCAAATAACTTCATTACTTTTATATTTTTTATACCCCCACGTTTAAAAAACGTAATGGGGGTATATTAATTTTGTCACTCCGTTTGTAACGCCGATAAGGAAGCGTGGCCGGTATAGAAAAGTATATATATATATTCCTGATCAGCATCACCTCCTGAGTCGATTTAGCCATGTCCGTCTGTCCGTCGGTCCGTCTGTGTCCACGATAGCAGCCGTAATTTTTGAGCTATCATAACGAAATTCAAAATATAAGCTTTTTGTATAAAAATGGAGGTCAAGTTCAAATCTGTGCAAAATCGGATGAAAACCATGCCTACCTCCCATACAAAGTGACTTAACCAAAACGGTAAGATCTCTTTAAATTCCACAAAAATCAATTTAATGACTTAAAATTTCGCACAGTGTCTTAAATATTTAATATTTATTTTGAGTATTAAATTTGTAAAAATCAGATGAAAACCACACCTACCACCCATACAAAGTGACTTAACCAAAACGGGAAAAATCTCTTGAAATTCCACAAATATCAATTTAATGACTTCAAATTTCGCACAGTGTCTTAAATATTGAATGTTTATTTTGAGTATTAAATTTGTAAAAATCGGATGAAAACCAGCCTACCTCCCATACAAAGTGACTTAACTAAAACGGGAAAATATCTTTAAATATATTTAACAGTTTGCTTAAGACTTTATGTATACTCTAATTCGGCCGTGGGGGTATTTTAACTTCGGCCCAGTCGAAGATACTTCCTTAATAGTTTTTTCTTAATTTCTTACGATATTTTTTCAGTAGGTGTTTATTTTATAATTAATATTTTACTTTTAATATATGTCAAATTAAGCAATTCTAACTACGAATCAATGCGAGCACTCAAAACCTTTCTAACGACATCCTGAAAGGGAGGATAGCATTAGAAATAATTAAGTTTTTTTAATTTTAGTGAAAATTTATTTAAAAAAATGCAATCCGAATGCAAAAAATTGAATTTTTTTGATCCAGATTGGAAGACCTTTTTTCCGGCTATAATTTCTGACAATTTATTTTTTACAACAATTACACAAGCCAATATGGTTACAAAATAACTCGATTTTTAGAGGTTATTTCAAATCATTCCAGCTCACGGATGGCTATCGCTAGAGTCGAAATATTTGGGGAATCATTATAAAATAAACCATGAATTTTATTGAGCATTTGTGCTTTTCAATTTTTTTTTGTGAGGCGCCTTACCCAGTATGTCCAGAGTAGCATGCATACAGGAAACATTCATGTTGTATGCAGGCAGAAGCATGGACAAGGCATGTATGGTAATTAAAAAAAAACCAACAATTATCCAAATTCGCTGAGTATGCGTGTCGTTTATACACAGTAGCGTGCATACTAAAATATGCATGCTGTATTAGTACTAAGGCATGAACTTTGCATGCATAATAGTCTTGCTTAAAAAATATGAACTCCTTTTGTGTTTTTAAACTTTAAGGAGTGCAGTTGTACATTATTTATTAACAAAATATAAATTAATATAACAGAATATAACAACTTTAAAAACTAAAATAAATAAGATGATTAAATAATGACAACAGCAATTTTTTTCTTACAATATTAATGCAAATGTATGCATACAGTATTCATGGTAATGTATGCATGCAGTATTAATGACAATGAATGCATAGAGTACTACTTATTCCCCATGCATAGAGCAATAGTTATTGTGCGGGTACACAGTACACATGCTCTTGTTTGACATCGCCATGTAAAATGGAAATGAGCTTGCATTTATGCTGGCATGCATACAAAACATCAAACGTATGCCTACATCATCAATGCTGTATACATGAATGTACTTACTGGGATGTGCTTCATGTGTGCTGACCACTAAACTAAACATTTACGGACCTAAACACAACAAGTAGAGACTTCGTCGCAGCGCTCGTCGAATCGCGTGTTCAGAAGGACGGTGGCAAAACAATCGACGAGCTACTATACCAATTTGTTGCACTCGCATAGCCGCGAAAAATATTATAGTGTAAAATTTAGTCATATTTTAGTAGAGAAACACGTTTTACTCAATTTAACCAGTTCTCTCATAACTCTACACGTTTCTTGCTGATAAAAAATTACGTCATTTTTGCGAGAACGCCCTTTCCCCCAAGTGAGAGTTAGTGAGATTCTGCTTAACCCTCACCCCCTAAATGCCTCACGTAATTAATGGACGCCCCCAATCAAGTATTTTTTATTTTATTCTTAATTTGCATTTCAAATAAATTATTCAAAACTTTTATTCGCTATTCATTATTTGAATTTTTGTTCGAATAAAAAAAATGATCAAATTGATCCGGAATATTTTGAAAATCAAATATCAGTTATCTATTAAGTTCCTCGTTAAGTGAGTGGCGTCTATCAAGTTGTTCTTCTACCAGCATGAGAATGTTGTAGGCTAATAATTTTAAATAAAGATGGTGGCCACAACGTGAAAGCTTCTAGTGCTAAAAATGAGCCTCTCTTAGTTAAAATTAAAGGAATGTGGAATTCTTCCTAAAACTTCGTTTCCCATTTGAAACAAGCTGTTAACAAGCTGTTATCCACATATTTTAGCTTAGAAAGACTTAGCAACGATGAGTTTACAATTTCTTATCCACACGCAGAGAAAAGACATGGTAGAGACATGATTACTGCAATAACAATTTTTTTACTGAAATTATTGTACTATTTCTGCAAACACAAATTTTTGCCTTAATAAAGTCATTATTTACTAATGGTGGTACCAAAAATAAGATTATAGTTGAAATCATAACATCATTGAAATCGTCAACATACTATGATTGCCACAACTATTACTTGCAACAAAAATGTTGTAGTTCTGTCAATCATGATAAATGTGAATATAATTATAGAAACAAACATATTAGAATTTTTAATGTTTGTCTGAACTATTCTTTGATTGTTGCCAAACGAAGCAGAACATAATCAAAAATCGACAGAATTTATTGTGTCTGAACAGTTTGCAGGAAAAACTTTCACTTCATTCAGACACAATAAGTTTTATCGATTCCTGGCTATGTGCCGTTTCGTTTGTCAACTGTTCAATTATTGTGATTTGTTTTAAATCGCCATATCCTAAAAACAGCACTCATAAAAGTGACATTTTCGACTTTAATTGTAGCAAACATATTTCTATTTACCGTAAATATATTTCGCATTTCTGACCATATTTTGTTTATCACACATATTGCTATTTTTGTGACAATGCACTTAATATACTTTGTTTATGAATGGCATTAGTCAGGCGAGCGGTAGTAGCGGCTGTGGCTTACCGGTAGTGTGCGTGGCTCATACGCGAAAAAGACGCGGTTCAAACCCCAGCTCGGACAGAAAATTTTATCAAAAAGATTATTCAATTGAATTAATATTTCTGTTCAGCCCAGACAATGGCAGACCTCTATAGATATCTTAATTAATAGCTGTGGAAATTAGAATGCATAAAAATAAAATTATTGTTTCAATAATATTCTGGATCCTAAAAATAAATTCATAATATAGTTGTTGCAAACATTCTATTTTCGACCTAATAAGAGAATAATGATTGTTGCAATAATATTTTGGTTCCTACAAAAAAGTTCCTTTTCTAAATATAGTTGTTGTAATCATTTTATCATGACCAAAGAAAATATTATATGTTAAAGAACATGTTAGCAACAATCATAATCCGAATCATACTATGATCCTCTTAAAACATGGTTGTTGCAACTATGTTTTTCTCTGCGTGCACTTGAACTCGAGATAACAAATAGTTTTTCTTTATAAACAAATGCTTATATTCATAGGTAGTTACTAAAATATTTTGCAAACGCTGACACAACGCAAGATTGTCTTTATAAATATTCCGCTATTAGAAAAACTTTATTATTATTCAATACAACAATACCATCATCGGCATCAGTGTAACGTCTTTTATTTTATGAAACTATGCTCAATCTTCCACGTTTTCATAAAATATCGGACGAAACGTTTGAAAAAAAGAGCTAAAAAGAGCTAAAATCAAACTTGAGCCATATTTTTGAAATTCAAACTCTAAAGAAAACCTACTTGTTTTGTCTTACAAATAAATTTTATCTATAAATTTATTAAAAATTTTTGAATAACGACTAAAAATAACGAATAAAAAATATTTATTCATATTCGAAAATAAAAATTCAATCAAATATTGTACTTGTGATTCTAACTTTTTAATAATAAAAACTTATGTTATTTTTTATTTTTGTAAAAATCCAAGTTTAGTATCCAAGTGTACTAGAATTTAGTTTAAATTGTATTTAAAACAAAAATTAATATATAGAATCGTACTTAAATTAAAATTTTAGTACAGTAGTGTTTTAATTATGAGTTAGTATTTGCAAAGTTTAGCTGGACTAAAATTCAGCCCAAGAATTTTAACCGTGTAGGAATTTCTTAACTGACCCTTACTTCATGCTGTTTTGTACTAATAACTGTATTGCCAGTTAGAGAAAAAGAAAACGCTTAAACTAATTTTATTATAAAATATTATCCACGTTTGAAGTTCAATTTTTTAATTCGATTATTGAACCATTGGTATATTGGTCAAACTGTTTTGGCCATCTTTTGTTGGCGATGGTGAATTATGGTGTCATCAGGTTTTTTAATTTCATCAGCTATAAATAAAGACAACACTACTATTGGTTGGTAGAGTAAGATACAATATTGCGTTAGTGGGTGTGTGCAGGTTCTTGCGTTTGTATGCTATACACCCTGACGAACTGACGAAGCCGTAAATGTTGTCGATTGGTCACGTATTTAATAGTGGTTTTAATGCCAGTAACAAGCAATTTCAATGTCAACATTTAAAAATGTCTTGCTTTAAAAGTTTTAAATGCAGCCAGTCAACGTTTGCTTAAAAATAACTACCAGCTCCTCAAATGACAAGAGTAATTAATAACAACAGCTTGGAGCTGTTGTTGCCAAAAACAAAATTTTACATTGACTTTATCCTTCAAAAACATTTCGTACTCGACAGAAACGCACAAGAAAAGCAACCAATGAGAACAACTTAAACAAATTGTGTGAGATAAGTACATATTGACATTTATAAAATAACTGTTTATTTTGGTAAGTGAAAAATTAAAAAAAAGCGTGCCTAAGCAGTTCAAAGTTCAGATTCAAATTTTCATCTTTTGTGTAGTTTTTGAGTTTGAGATAAAATTTCTTCCTATATTAAATTTAGGAAACGTAGTAATTTTCAACCATTCTTGAATTGCAAACAATTTGTATTTACTTATTTCAACAAGCCGAGCAGGGCATTCTGCATTTTGGCTATCTTTGTTTAATAATTAAATAGTTATCTATGTTTGTTTACCAATAAAATTTAATAAAATCTTAAGTATTTTAGACTGAAATTTTTTAAATAATCAAAAAAAATCTAAAATAATTTCTTAAAGTAGTCGGGTTATTTTTTCTTGATTACGTTTGATATTTTTTGATTATTTTCGTAATCTGAAGTAATCGTATTTTTTTTGATTATTTGTAACCGTAGTTAATACACGCAGAGAAAAGACATGGTTGAGATATGATTACTGCAATAATAATTTTTTTACTAAAATTATTGTATTATTTCTGCAAAAACACAAATTTTTGCCTTAATAAAGTCATTATTTACTAATGGTTGTACCAAAAATAACATTATAGTTGAAATCATAACATCATTGAAATCGTCAACATACTATGATTGCCTCAACTATTAGTTGCAACAAAAATGTTGTAGTTCTGTCAATCATGATAAATGTGAATATTATTATAGAGACAAACATATTAGAATTTTGAATGTTTGTCTGAACTATTCTTTGCTTGTTAGCAAACGAAGCAGAACATAACCAAAAATAGAAAGAATTTATTGTGTCTGAACAGTTTGCAGGAAAAACTTTCACTTCATTCAGACACAATAAGTTTTATCGATTCCTGGCTATGTGCCGTTTCGTTTGTCAACTGTTAAATTATTGTGTTTTGTTTTAAATCGCCTTATCCTAAAAACAGCACGCAGAAAAGTGACACTTCCGACTTTAATTGTAGCAAACATGTTTCTATTTACCGTAAACATATTTCGCAATTCTGACCATATTTTGTTTATCACAAATATTGCTATTTTTGTGACAATGCACTTTATGTACTATGTTTATGAATGGTATTAGTCAGGCGAGCGGTAGTAGCGGCTGTGGCTTACTGGTAGTGTGCGTGGTTCGTAAGCGAAAAAGCCGCGGTTCAAACCCCAGCTCGGACAGAAAATTTTATCAAAAAGATTTTTCAATTGAATTAATATTTCTGTTCAGCCTAGTCAATGGCAAACCTTTGGAGATATCTTAATTAATAGCTGTGGAAATTGGAGTGCTTGAAAATAAAAAATATTCAATAATTTTCTGGATCCTAAAAATAAATTCATAATATAGTTGTTGCAATCATTCTATTTTTGACCCAATAAGAGAATAATGATTGTTTCAATAATATTTTGGTTCCTACAAAAAAGTTCCTTTTCTAAATATGGTTGTTGTAATCATTTTATCATGATCAAAGAAAATATTATATGTTTAAGAACATGTTAGCAACAATCATAATCCAAATCATAATATGATCCTTGAAAAACATGGTTGTTGCAACTATGTTTTTTCTCTGCGTGTACATTACAAACAAAAGAATTGTACTCAATCAATTATTTCACCTTTTTAAAAAATTATCGAACTACTAATGACTACCATTAGTAATCATTATTTAACAGCTGTTTTAAATATACGTTTAAAGTAAACATTAAGAGTTTAAAAACGTGTATTTAAATAAAAAAAAAAAACTTTAATATTGAAAACAAATATTTTAAACTAGCTGAACCCGGTGTGCTTCGCTACTCCCCTCGTTATAAAATAAAATTAAAAGTATTTATATATTTTTCACGCCATCGAATTTTCGAAATAAGTCCACCTCAGCGCCACCTACCGTGTCCATTTATGCACAAATTATTTTCTTATGATCAAACAAACATACATTCTGAATTTCAGTTAAATTGGTCCATAAATTCAAATTTTCGATATAAGTCCACCCCAGCGCCACCTATCGGGTCCAAATATAGCCTATGTTACCCACCGTACCAAGATGAAAATTACCTGAAAATTTCATCAAAATCGGCCCAGCCGTTTTGGAGTCCATACGTTACATACATACACACATCCTATTTTATAAATATATATAGATGTCAAAATAACAATTTTTTAACCTTACTCGGTTCTTTGTGTAAATTTTACACACTTTTCAACTTCTAGCTAATATTTATTTAATATTATTTCATTAAATCGAGCTAGGATTTTAGCTTAATGTAAAACTCGTATGCAAAATTTATGTTTTCAATGTTTTTTTTTTCCACGCTAAGTGTCGCTGCTACCCTACAAAAAAATTTCCCTAATAAGTTTTTGTGTGTAAAATTTACACACCATAATCTTGTCGAGCCAATGTCACAGTTCTTATACTTTATTGTTATTTTTTGTTTCAATATTTTCCTAATTTTTATTTTTTTTTTAACCAGCTGAAACCCGGCGCGTTACTACCACGAACCTTGTCCTACGCGCTCATAAAATGTTATGAGGGGAACGACACGTATAAATTGTGATCGAATACCGAATTCCGAGGCTGTGCGCTCTATAATTGCGAAGCTATTCGATATAGAAAATTTTGGTTGCTTAGGAGGAGCCACGCCTTCTTTCTAAATTCAAAAACCATGCTTAGTATGCGTTTTATAACTTGCTAAAGTTTCACGAAACCGATTTTATCGAAAACTTGGGGTATATTTGAGGTGTTACGCCCCTTTTTTCAATCAGCACCAGATTTCACAAGAACATTCTGAAGACTGTGCTACTGCTTCCCTGAAAATTTTATAAAAATTGGTTCAGCGGTATCGGAGTCCATACACAAACATATATTATTTTTTTTATAAATATAGATGGGCGGAAAAAGCAGGCATGGCAACATTTATATATATCTGTATATATATATATATATATTGAATTGTAAATTGAATTAAACAATGGATTGAGCCAAAATCATGAAAAAAATGGAAAAATGCTCCAAAATTTGGACAAAAATGTCAGTAACTTTTGAACCGTTGGACCAATGTTGGAGATTTTTTTATTCTAAATTAATCAAAATGAGCACACCTTTCCAACGCGCCTACTGGCGACTAAACCCGATCGATAGTTTTTGAATTATGGATGTGAACGTGTAGGTAATATTTCATACGAACGTCAATTTGGGAAAAAATCTACCAACAAAAAGTAGGGAACTCGATTTTAACGATAGAGGTATGGTTCCTTTGGCAAATTTTCATGGAATAACCCATAGAATACGGAAATCATAGGGAAATTGTCGAAAAATAAATCGACCCGCCCTAGTAAACATATAAACTAAACTACCAAATTTTATTTTTATTTTATCAAAACCGTCTTATATACATAAGTTCCATTAATTTGTGGGCGGTGAAAGTGAGCGTGGCAACATTTATATATATAGTTCACTATCAAAATTTGTACAACTCAGTAATTGACATGATTTCGAAAAGTAGGTTTAGATAAAGTGCGACCATGCCCAGTTTTAGTACAGTAGCTGATAGTAGCCATTTAAACTATGTTTTAGTTTTTTACGATCAAAACCGTTCGATATATAGCATTTTTTATGGTTTGTGGGCAATAGCGTAAATTTAGGTTGTAAGGGAGGTACAACGCCCCCTTGTCCAATCGACACCAAACTTCCCAGGAGCGCCCTCAAAATATTGTTTCAATTTCCCTGAAAACATCAAATAGATCGGTTAAGCGGTTTTTGAGTCTATACGCGATATACATACGTACATATCCACATACATACATCCACTTTTGTATATATAGAATTTTGTCCATATTGTCGTCTACGGCGATACGTGGTTCTGGTCCACAGAATTCTTCTGCTGATCCTTCTCTTGCTAAAGAATCAGCATTCTCATTCTGTTCAATGCCAGAGTGTCCTCTCATACACATAAGTGTGAGCTCATTTGTCTGGGCTCACCTATTGAGTTTTGTAAGACATTCTATGGCCAACCTGGAAGAGGTGTCTATCCGTTGCTTACACCTAATCACAGACTGATTGTCGAGAGCAATGACAGTTTTCTTGCCATTGATCCGGCCATCTATCAGGTGGTCCAGCGCATGCACTACGCCAAGCATTTCCGCCTGGTATACAGACACAAATCTCTCTAAGCTCAGTACACAGGATAGGCTTAACTCTTCTAAGTAAACGCCTGCCCCGGCTCTGCCATTCATCAGAGAGCCGTCTGTGAATATACTGATATCGTTACCAGCGATTTCTTCACAAACGGCTCCATTTGTTATAAGTGTTTTATAACATTTTTCTGTTATTCTTACTCTCTGCCTTCCGTCCATAGGCATACGCGCCTCCCTCTGTGCAATATCAAGGATGCGCATATGAACATGCAAGGCCATTGCCTCATGCCACGTTGCATTTCGCAACATCCTGAGGGCTGCCAGCGCTGCTGTTTTCTTTATTCCTAAATCCAACGGCAGCATACCTAACAGAGCCTCTATTGCGTTTGTTGGAGTGGTGCGTATTGCACCTTTTATTCCAACACACGCCAGCCGTTGGACTCTGTCCAGTCTCTACTTAATGATTTTCTGGCTTACTTTTGTCCACCAAATCACCGAAGCATACGTGATGACAGGTCTAACCATCATAGTGTAGACCCATTTCATAGCCTCTGGGTTTAGCCCTATTTGAGACCACAAACCTCTCTACACTGAAACAGAACCCTCTTGGCTCTTTGAATCCTATCTTCTACATGCTCGTTCCAGTTCAATTTGCTATCGAGGGTTACCCCTAGATATTTAACCTTCCTGGCCATGTTGATTTCAGCTCCAAAAAGTGGTTCTCTCCTCAAGCTCTTTCTAATAAAAAGAATATTGTCTGATTTGCCTGCGTTTACGGTAACGCCTTGTTCTCGACACCACTCCTCCACCATTCGGAGTGCTCCCTTCATGATGTCAGAAATGGTGTCAATGAACTTACCGCGGAGCACCAACGCAATGTCATCTGCATACCCTATCGTGAGTATCCCCAATCATCCAATCGAACTAATAGTGATAGTGAATCATCCAATCTAACCAGAGTAGTGAGTCCACAGTTATGTTCCACAGGGTTGGCGATAACACCCCGCCCTGGAGAGATCCTCTACATATTTTACCTCTAGTCTTGACTCTACCATTCTGCATGTTGACAGCCCTGTGCGTGAGCATATTGTCTACCCAATTTGCTTTCATTGGGCTTACATTGCGCTCTATCAGGGCTTGCCGCAGCCTTCCAAAGAATATTTTGTCGAAAGCAACTTCAATGTCCATAAATTTGGCCATCGCAATGCCTCCTGAAAATAACTCCTTTTCAGTCACTCTTACCAATTCGTGGAGAGCACTCTCCGTAGACCTTACCTGCTCTGTACTCGTGTTGGCATCTACTCAGAGGATTTTGCATCAGCGAAGTGCTCTCAAAAGAGTCAGCCATCACTCTTTCCATCGTTTTCAAGAGGAAAGATGTTAGGCTGATCGGTATGAACGACTTCGTCTCCGCATTATCCTTTTTTCCGGGCTTCGGAAGAAAGACAACTTTCACCTCTCTCCAGACTCTCGGAACATTCCCAGTCGCTAGGAATATACCCCACAGCCTAGGTGCACTGAGATATTTCCCCCATTGCATCATAGCCGAAAATATACTGTCCATCCCTGATGTTTTGTATGGAGCCAATGAGCGTATAGCACTCTTCACCCCGTCCATAGTGAGCATCCCTTCGGCTTCCAGTCTGTCAACCCTGTGCATTTCTTTCTTCAAGGGTCATCAGACTTAAAACTTCCAGGAAAACTCACCTCCATCAGAACTTCCATCGACTCCTCTAGGTTCTCTGCCATGGTTCCATCCATTTTTCGGATCATTCCCATGGATGCATTCAAAATGGATCTTTTGAAACCATTTTCTGAACCCTACATGCTTCTAATATACTTTCCATCCCAGAACAGAAGTCTCTCCACGACTGCCTTTTACGTTGTCGTATGAGGTTCTTCAGTTCCCTTTTCCGTGCCTTGTAGTTTGCCCAAGTTTCTGGGTTCCCCTCTCATGTGCAGATTGAAGGCCTTTCTAATCTTCTTCTTCAGAGATTCGAGTTACGTGCACCACCATGGCGTCGGATCACCCTCACTGAAAGTATAGGTCATACCATCTCGTAAGCTTCGATCATGGCCGAGATAAGATGTTTGACATGGATTTCTTCTTCTGCCGTATTCCCTGGTACTTTTATCGCTTTTTGAGTCAGTTTCTTCCTCAACTTTGCCTTATATTTCACAGGATCTGTATTCTTGGGAATCCTGACCTTCCTGCTATTCCGCTGGCGTCGGATTCCGTAAGGCAATGTTTTAGTTGGAGTTAATGTTGTCTGTGTCTTCTTATATGTTCATTGTTATTGTCGCTTTTTTTTATTGCACAGGCTTTCCAAAAGATATTCTCCCGTATCTCTTCTCTCTTTGTCAATTATTTTCGTATCAACAAAATCAGCTGTGTGACCAGTCTCTAAATTATGTTGTGGTAGCGCAGTTGTCGATTTTTCCATTCTTATGGTCCAATTATGTTCGCGTAACGCAACGCAAGGTGGCCGTAGCAAATGGCAGATTGCACGTAGATAATTTCGTGTTGATTATGCAGCCGTACATCTACTTAAAAAACTTCAACTCAGCTGCTTTTGTTTACAAAAAGTAAGATGTTTTTAATTGGCGCAAAATTATATCTATTAGCAAATATACCGCACTAAGAACAAAAGACAGAACAAAAAAAGAATTGTGCGTTAAAAGACACAATTTATCAGTAAATTTACCGCATATAAACTGTTGCTATGAAAATGCAGCTATCACCAGTGTTGTCATTTAAAAATTTTAAATAGTGTAGCATCCAAAAAAGTGGTAGATCTACCACGATTGTGATAGAGTGACAACACTGGCTGTCACAAGACCGTAGAGCCGACGTAAGTTCAAAATTAAATTTAACTTTTTATTTGTTATGCGTCTCTCTTAAGGTTGTGAGATAAGATTCTGTTTTTATCTATGCTGTTCTAAGCTTCGTCACGTGGCGCATAACCAGACACACACAAAGCCCATACAACAGAAATTCACGTGTCATTTGCTACGGCCACCTTCTTTGCTTTACGCGAACATAATTGGACCATTAGGGCTGAATGTGCTCCCTTTCTTAATGACCATAACAGCCAATTTGCTATTTTTGCCAATTTTTGCTTAATGTTGCCATCTTCTCCTAATCTTTGATTATTTTTGTGAGCATTTGTGCATCCCAGGTTTTTTAATTTTAATTAGATCGTTTATTATTATTTGTTGGGTAGTTATTAGATTTTAGTATATTTTGGATTCTGTTGATATTGTCGTTTTTGAATTGTTCGTCGCTTGCGGTCTTAATTCAGTGGTAAATGAACACATGAAGTAACCAATTATTTCTTAAATACAATGTAGCTGTGAGGAATCCAACGCCTTTATACAATTCTGAATTACATTTGTTCGGGCATGGCCGTTAAAACAGTGATGACATCAACGATTTAGTAGTTGTGCACAAGATAGGAGAGAACAAAAAAATTGCTCACAAAATTAAAGAGAAAAAAAAAATTTAACGAAAATCCTTCTTTCTACGTCAAAAAAACATCGAAAACGAACGAGAACACACCGAAAACAGTCCAACCTAAATTGGTGCACCTTGCGTTGCGTTTAAAAGCGCCACTCAAATGTTCTATGAGCGCTACTGAAACTGAACGCTGCGTGAACTTCAACAATCATTGCCTTTGTTCTTGTTTTTCTTTTCGTTCTCTTTCTTGCAGCCAACTTCACTACCGAACGCATTGTCAAAATTGGAAATTCGATTCGAGTTGCGCTAGTGCGTTGCGTATTCTGGTGGGCTTCATACAAAATGTATGTTTTTGCATGAACCAATTTTGACAGATAAATGACGCTGATCCACCAATTTAGGTTGGACTGAAAGAAGCAAACAAAAACAAATTATTTTGATCACTTTTACAATTTAATGAACGAATTTATTGCCTTTTATAGATCATTTCAGAATTAATATATAATAACACTTAGATATTTTATACATAAAATATTGTTCTGATTTCAGCATAAAGATTTATAATTTTCAAAAACACACTTCACTGCAAAACTTCCTGTAAGAAAACACGATGTTGCGACACGGACGAATAAAGTCACAGACGAATAAATAATATGAGCAAAATTAAGAAGTGAGCACAAACAATATTGTATTTCCGTTAACAGTTCTGCATTACAATGTCATCACCGACAAATTTTTACAAGCGGGGTTTAACGTATTTTATCATATCAAAATTTAATAAAAAAAAATATCGAAACAGGCTTCAAGGTTGCTTTTCAAGATAAATACAAACAAAATACCCTTTTAAAATCAAATAACATCGAAATTTCTCAAGAGTTATTATCCACAAAAATCTAAAACATAGATATTGAAAAATTATTATTAGACAGAAAAAAATGCATACCTGATATTTACTTCAATTTTATGTATTTTAAACTTATTACGTTACGAATTCGAAATTCCTTGCATGAAATACAATATATAAATAATGAAAAAATTAATTTAATTTTTTTAAATATACAGTTGCTGTTCAAATAATAGCAGTGCTCTTATATTTAGACATGTTTGGATAAACAATATTGGTCTACAAATTTCGGATCCGGTAAAGCCATTATCATTCTTATATGTACTTTCAACACTGGTTCTAAATCTGTACTCAGTTTCCTCCTATATTGTAAAATTTTCAAGATTGTGTGATGGACGGTTAAAATTCCTGGACTAAATTTTAAACTTTTTCTATTACATATAATATATTACTTTTTAATCCAAGGAAAAATTTAAAATTTTCTAATCCAAAGAGGATTTGTTTTTAATTAGTAAAAAGTAAAAGAAAGCAATATAAATATCAACTGAGAAAAAAAATTACCCTGCCCATTCCATCATTTGAACACACATCCTCTGATTTGCTAGTCCAATTCACCTCACCCACTCGTCCAATTCAGTTGTTAATAAAGTTCCGCTTATTTTGCATCATAACGAATGCAAGTAAGCTTTAAGGAACGTGGGTTCGAGACCCAACTAAATTAAACTAAAGTAGGGATTAAAAAATAGTACTTTTTCGATTAAACATTTCTTTAAACCAAAGTTTAGATTAAAAAGAAGTCTAAAATTTTCAACCGTGTTCAGGATGAACACATTCTTAACATTATAATATATATCAAAATTGTTTACTTCATGTAGCAGGAAAGTACATTTACTTTGAGAAAAATATGTGTTGTTAAAACTAGTCGAAAAAAATTTAAATTCTGTAATCTTAGTAAATTAATAAATACGAAGAGACATGTTTTTAATGATATTTAATTCCACTGCTGTTTTGTTGAACAATCTTTGCATAAATTTAAATTCTGAAGCTAATCTTGTCCAAAAATATTTAAATTCTATACATTACACAAAAAAAAAACATTACTTCAATGAACTTTATTATATCGTTATTTTTTACGCTAAACATTTCGCACACAGCACCATAAAATATGTCGATTGCTGTAGCTATAAAAAGAAGTAAAAATCCTTTGCATAAAACATGAATGTAAACTTTGCACAATAATCACAACCAACTTCGGGTGCATGTGAAATGTAGGCGAGGTTGACGAACTGGAAGACATAGAATGGAAAGAAACACAGAACAAAAAGAAACAACATTTATGCGTGTTTCCGCTGTTCTAAAAGTGTCTCCCTTTCAAGAAATATGAAAACCACATGCAACACACGTAAAACAAGAATAAGCAATAATTGTAAGGATAGGAAAAGGATTCATTGCATAACTAGGTGGCGTGCTAGCGTTATTGAGGCGACACTAGACACTAGATGCACTCAAAGAAAATGTGTTGATAAGTAAAAAATTAAAAGTGAAAATATTTTTCAACGCGAGTTTGAGAATAAAATTTGGAAACTACTTCATATTTGTTTGTAAGCAGACAGAAACTCCACATATTTTAAAACCAAGTTTACCAACGTTATGTCTAAGGTCAATGACACAGGCACACAAAAAAAAAATTCCACACCCAAGAGACCCATGTATCACTTGTGGCATATTTAGTCATTCTATCATTCGATACGATCCTGTAGTCAAAAGCCATTACTCTACGACGAATGTTGAAGAAAATTTGATGTTTTTAATTGTTGATTTTTGTATTTGTATTTTTATTTGGGTTATAATGTTGACAAATAAGATTAAATCTTTTGAATGCCACAAAGATGACGAAAATAACATTATATATTATAAAACTAACTAAAACTAACTTACACTAACATCAAAATTTATGTTGCACATGTTAAAAAGACAATTTTTTAAGACAATTTAATTTAAGAATTAATAACAATTAAAACTGTATAACATAATGTAAAGCACTTCAAAGTTAATCATGAGAATAAAGCAAAATAATAGAAGTTAAAGGAGAGAAGCATAAAAAGAAATATTAGGTTTTTAAGAAAAGTGTTCAAAAACTAAATGCTTAAAGGTATTTCTATTAGTAATATTTTTAATATTTGTGGATAAAAAATTCCATGATCTGATTGCGCTTACAAAAACAATCTACTAGAGTTGATGAAATTATATCTGGGAATTAAAATGTTCATGCCTCTGCTAGATGTACAAAAAGATAGTTTTTCGAACAAGTAGCTAGGGCTCTGTGTGATAATTATTCTATGCAGGAACACACAGCTTCTTGCTACGAGATGATTTAATAGGCCTCTTCCAAGTAATTGTTTCGAAAACATAGTTACATGGTCATATTTCCTTAGGCCATAAACGTAGCAAGCAGCATTGTTAAAGGCAACGAAAAGCTTATGCGCCGACCGCGAATCAAGCTTGCAATATACTGCTTCCGAATAAGTAATTAAAGGTAACAAGAGCTGCAATACCAATTTTCGTCTAATTTCTACGTTAACAAAACATTCAGTTATTCGCATGCTTCGCAGGCCAAAATAAACACAAGAGTTAATATGATCCTCGCATGACAGAGTTGAATTTATTATATAACCGAGGTTACGTACTTTGCTAACCAAATTGAGCTTCACGTTATTAAGAAGAATTGAAGGCAAATCTTGAACAAAAAGCATATTTTTCATGATTGGTAAAACATGTGATTTTAAAGGGCTTAACATGAGCAGATTATTTTTTGCCCATTCAGCTATCATGTTTAAGTCCTCATTAACTCTGGCACAAAGATCCTCTATCAGACCGATTGGCCTGGACATATACAACTGGAAGTTTTCTACCAAAACTTTAAACAGATATTTTATTTACGAAGGATTTGTTTCCGTAATCAAAAATGATGATTGAAGGAACTGTCCGAAGACAGGGACTAAATAAATTTTTTTCAAAATTTGTGAAACCATGAGTTTTGACTATGAGCTTGTGTTTAGCGCGAACATAGCCTTCGAAAGTAAAATCGGGCTAAATTTCGGCATCTAAGTTTGAATTGTCACCATGTGATGTATTCGAAGAAAAAAAAATCGAGAGCCACTACTACCTATGTTCTTGAAGGTGTTCTTTTCAATGGTTCTATTTCTCCAGAAAAAATTAACAAAAGAAACTGATTTTTTTATGACTGTCAATGGTGTTATGGAAACCGACAATTGTCAGAATCGGTTTTGAAACTGATACAAATTTAATTTTGGTGACTCAGAAACCGATTATCGATTTAGAAACAGGTTTCATTTTTGAGATTGGTTTTGTGTTTCTTAATCGATTAAAGGTTTCTATGACACCAAAATGAAACCTGTGTCAATTTCAAAACCGATTCTGATAATTGTCGGTTTCCATAACACCCCAAAGTATTTTGCTTAAAATAATTTTTCGTTTTATTCGATTTCATTTTCATGCCTAAAACCAATAAAAATCGCGATCTTGATGTCTGAAATAAAAATATATGGAATCATTTTTATCATGGTTAGGTTAGGTTAAGGTGGCGGCAGATCTTTAGACCAGCCAACTTAGACCATATTTTTGGTCTGTTGTGATACCACAGAACGGAAGAAGGGAGTAATCAAGTGAAACTTTTGTGTAGGATGTTCTTAATGTGGCAGAAGCTGTAGAAACATGTGATATTAAATTTAAAGCAAGTATTATGTCTTGACCTCAGTCCAATCAAGTTACTAAGCGTTCCACAAACTTTTCCTACCACCACCAACTACAACTTTTCGTCGTAATTTGATGTGTTTTAAGTTCCTTTGATTAGGAATAACGAAAGAAAGGTTATAGCGTTGGACTATGGCCCAGCCAGGACTCGAACCCGGGACCCCTGAACGATAGTCAAGCGCGCTACTACTAAATTATTGAGGTTGCAAAAATCGAGGCCTATCGAGGCCGAACAAAAATTTCTTGAATTAGTCAAAGAACCAATATTAAATTTTTTTAATAGGATATGCTGATATTTTTAATTTTTCAAAAAAATATGAAATCAAATTTTAACAGACGTCGCACAATATAAGGTTTTAGCGTTTGAGTGTTCAAACTATCAAATGTAAAGTATGTAATCTAAATATTTTTTTTTTACAATTCTAAATTAGAATTGTATGAGCTTTTTAATTTCGGTTAAAATTTTTATTTATAAATAAAGGCTTATTGCAAAAACATGACACGCTACACGAATTCCAAAATTGATATTCTCTCTCCATTGTTAAACTTAATTCTATACCAACATTCTCTAAAGAGATTACGGATATAATCCGGTAAGTTCCGGACCTACACGTGATAGTTTCTTGGAAAAACTTCGTGTTTTTATACAAATGTGCATTTTCTCAAATTTACAAAGTCAATTATTTCGAATTTTTTATTGTGTGGCTTATCATGTTCTTACAGTAAACCCTTCATATCTTTGATACATTCTGAAATATAAGGGCGGGAAGCTGGAAATTTTTAATTTTCTGCGCTAATGTTTACAATTCAACATTACTTTTTAGCTTTGAAATTGTCCTGTAAGCAAAAGCTTAGCAATTTTAAATTAAAGTTTTCTGTTTTAAGACAAGTGAGATATTATTTAGCAACCAACGTTATTTTAGTTATCAATTCATTTGAATAATGAACACAGTAGCTAAAATCCAGAAACCTTATTCTGAATGAATTTTCCAAACTTTCGGTAAGACTTTAAAATTTCAAGCCAACTAAAGAAATCAACGAGCTACGAGAGAATAATATTTGGTTAATCCTCTTTCCAAACACATAAAGTTTTGTACTGCCTCGGGCCATATATTGAACAAACTTTTCAATTAAATTACATTTTTACGCGTCGTCAAAAAATCTGAAAAAATTCCATAGCATTATTTGCCTTATCCTTACATTAAACATTTTTTTGTTATTAACAAATTTTCATTCAAGTTTAAAGTATTCAGGACAAAAAGTTTTTGCTAAATTAAAGTCGTCAAATTTCGAAAAAAATCCTTACATTAAATATTTTTTGTTAATTTGAAAGCGAGTTGAAGTGGGGTTCAGACGTGTGCAAAAAAAAGTCGAAAAAGTTGTTTTACAAAAGTTCATATAAAATCTAAATACGCAAGAATTTTTTTATAAAAAGTGAATTTTAATATAAATAACAGGTAAAAAAATGAAATAAAGTTTGCAAAACTTAAAAAAAATTGTTATTGTTATGTCAGGAATTTCATGAACACAATGTTGCTTATAGGCAACATTTGTCCATAGTAACAATAATTTTAGTTTTGTTCTTTGTTTAGAAATGCGCCCAAAAGGTCTCACAGAAACAGAAATAAAACGAATTTTCGATTTCGACTGGAATAATTCTGATGATGAAGAAGGTGAAGAAGAAGAATATTTTAGTTAGTTATATATTTAGTTATATTGATCTAATAAAATCCCGTATAGGTAAAGAAAAGAGGAGAAAACGTTGAAATAAATTTGATTAGCAGAATCATTGAAGAAGATGAACATGCTGATGAAGAAGTTGAAAATGAAGGGGATATAGAAAACATCGTCACGGATGAGATGGAGGAACACAAGCCTACCCGATTGCGAAACTGCTTGGAAAGAAGAAACAGTTTGTGGAGAAATCAAAGATCCAATAAAATATTTCAGTGAGTTCTTCGATGATGAAATTATAAACAAGATTTGCAACGAAACAAATCTATATTCGATGCAAACGAAAGGTGTGGAGCTAAATTGTAAGATTTCGAGATCAGACGATTCTTTTGAATTGAGAAATTGTTAGAAGTAATACAAGTTCCAAATTTACGAATGGCTTGGATGCCAAACTTCAGATTATCAGCTGTTGCAGATTCTTTATCAAGATCACGCTTTGAGAAAATCAAAGAATCTTTTCACATAAATGATAATACTCAACAGCCGGAACGTGGATCACCTAATTACGACCAACTTTATAAAATACGACCATTACTGGCTAAAATGAAAGAGAAATGCAACAAAATAGACCAGGAGGAGCACCAAAATGAAAATGTTTACAAGAGCTGGAGTTTCAGGTATCGTGTACGATATTGCTCTCTATGTAGGAGAAGGAACGTGTCCCCCTTTTGGATTAAGGATCTCATCAGATATTGTGTTGCACTTAGCTTCTAATGTTCCACAAAACAAAAATTATAAATTATTTTTCGATAATAGGTTCACTTCCATAAGTCTGATGATTGCGCTAAAGGAAAAAGGTATTTTAGCAGCAGGTACAATTCGAAGTAATCGAATGAAACACTGTCGCCTTATGAATGAAAAGGAGCTCATGAAAAAAGGTCGTGGATCGTATGATTTTAAATTTGAGGCAGCATACAATTTAGTTGTCTGTCGCTGGTACGACAACAAGAGCGTTCAACTAGTCACAAATTATATAGCTGAAGATCCAGTTTCAGAATGCAAACGTTAGTGTCGTAAACAAAAGAAGTATATAAATATGCCTAGACCTGCTATTGTTGAGTGTTATTACAAGCATATGGGAGGCGTACACTTGGCTGTTGTTAGAGTTGTATAAAATCAACCACCGTTCGAAAAAATGGTATATGCGTATTCTATACTGGTGCCTTAGCACAGCAGTAGTTAATAGCTGGTTGTTGTATAGAAGAGACCTCAAAGATCAAGACGGAAGAACGAAATATATGTCATTGTTGGATTTTCAATTAAGTATAGCAAACGAACTTCTACACGCGTCTGATATAGCGCCAGTAAACCATCGCAAAAGAGGACGCCCATCGGCAATCTTTCCAAGCATGCAATCTGATTCACCGTCTCCAGCACCATCTAACATTTCAAACGTTTCGTCACAAAGTTCATCGTCGTCAGCAAAGCGATCATACATATCGAAACCTCCACAATCCATGCGTTTTTATCAAGTTGGTCATTGGGTTGAATGGGGATCAAAAGGAAGGTGTAGATTATGTCAAACCGGTATTCCAAAATCAAAATGTTTAAAATGTAAGGTATACTTATGTTGTAATCCACAAAAAAATTGTTTTGTATCATATCACACATGAAATGTATAAAAAATTAATAAAAATAACATAAAACATCAATGTATCTTTGTGTTTTAAAATGTACCACCAATGCTCAATGTTGCTTATAAGCAACATCTCATAACGGTAAAACCAGCAGTGGTAGAGGCTTGAAATTAATATCAGTTCATATTTAAGGCTCAAACAATAGCCTAATATATTCAAAATATTTTTTACCACGCCCACTTTAATTCTGACATGAAAGGGTTAACAAATTTTCATTCAAGTTTTAAGTATTCAGGAGAAAAAATTTTTGCTAAAGTATAGTCGTCAAATTTCGAAAAAAAAAATTTCATTCTATCCATCATTTTGTTTAAACAAAATCTTTAAACACAAAAATTTTCGCATATATTTTAAGTTAAGACATCGAGGTTGCAATTTTTATAAGTTTTATGCATGAAAAAATCGAAAGGGAACGAAAAATTATTTTAATCAGTTAAATTTTTTCTGCACAAATTTTAACCATCATCATTGGAAAGAACACTATTAAAAACATAGGATACAATGGTTCCCGATTATTTTTCTTCAAATTCATTACTTGGTGAAAATTCAAACTAATGAGAATCCATACATCGCATTTTCTCTCAAAACTATGGCGTAAAACTATTATTATTGACTACGGAACAGTGTTTAGCTCTACAAATCCATTTCGGAATGGATTTAAAAAAAAAAACAAAATTTTCTCAAAAAATCATCGTTCAATAATGGGTTTTGAATACGGGATCATGTTTAGAAAGACGTAATCCTTTGCAAATTATGCAATCTTTATGAAAAAATTACACAAGACAACAACCCATATCTGTTTCGGTAGCCACTATAAATTTCTTACTACAAACATAAAAAATTGTATAAATTCTAAGGATATGTTTTTTATTCATTTTTTTTTAATTGATTTAAAATAAAATGCTTGTGCTTAGTGCAGCATCGGTCTATGTGAAAAACTATTATTATAGAAATAGTTTAAAAATTAAGGCCGTAATCGTGATAACAAATTATCAGACGGACAGATAAACAGAGGGATAGGCGTACTGCAGTGGCTCAGGCGGTGCTGGTAATGAATTTTGTATTGAATATTGATAGTGAATATTGATTTTTGATCAAGAAGGAATCATTCGTTCTCGAATTATGATCAGGAATGGAAGAGTTCTTTTTCGAAAAAGTTAAAAAAAAAATGTAATCTTTATCCATGGACTTAAAAAATATGTTATTTTTGTATTAAGAGCACTGTAACCATCGTTGAAAAATTCCTCCATCTGAAGGAATATACAATGATAGCTTTCATTGATATAGAAGGAGCCTTTAATAACGTCGAGGCAAGAGCTATCACCAATGCGCTGACGGAGTTTGGAGTGGATGCCAAACTGAAAGCACTCAAATCAAATGCTAGTTGGCAGGATTATAAGTGCAAAATTTGGAGCGGCATCCACGTTAAGATCTGTACCAAGAGAAACCCCTCAGAAAAGGGGTCCTTTGGCCTCTACTATGGAATTAAGCAGTTAATAAACTGTTAGTTAGACTGGAACTAGGTGCATGGTGATAGCTTATGCCGATGACGTTGCTATTGTTACCTCTGGAAAATATATATCTACACGGCTAGGAATCTTTGAATAAATTTTAATACAAGCAACGTATTACAGAGATTTTTAATACATAGAGTATTACATTTAATACTTCTCAATTGATTACAAAATTATTCAATTTATTTTGTTTTATATTTCAAAACAGTTAAAAAATTACAACGATATTTTAAGCCCTTGAAATCAATTTGATACTATCGTGAATATTGTATTCAATTTTTAAGACATGCTGTATTAAATTTCAATAATACCAAATTTTAATACAATTCAAATATTACAATGAAATTGTGTACCCTTTGGAATAAATTTGGTACTATGGTTAATATTATAATTAATTTTTAATACAAAATCAGTATTTAAAATTAATACGAACTGAGCATTAAATTTCAATACATATTTTTATTAAAAATTATTTAATAAAAACACAACCAGTATTTAATTTTAATACAATTTTGGTGTGGTCATATATGTATTTTTGTATTTGTATTTGTATTTATTTAGTTACAATATGTTGAAATTTAAGACTTAGTCTTTTACATGCCTCATTTATAGCATACATAACAACTTATAAGACTAAAATATTTTGTGAATAAATTTTACATTAAAAAGACAATATATAGAATTATAAAAAATACAGAATTATTTAAACAAATTTAATATCAAATATTAACATACATTAAATTTTGAACAAGAAGAATATTAATTATAAATATATAGTAATATATTACCACTCCTGCTTCACTCCTGCTTCAAAGCACTCCTCCAATCGATGATATATGCGCGCAGTGGATACACATTTCCAACTCCATGCGTGCGGCTGCTGAAGAGGTGATTGGCTACCAACGCCCTCGCCGAAACCAGTGGTACGACCAGGAGTGTCGCGACGCCACTGCAGAGAAAGACGCCGCCTACAAAGCCACCCTGCAGTCGGTTGTAACGCGCACTGCTAAGGAGCGATACAAAGAAAAGAGGAGGGAAGAGAGACATATTTTCAGGCGGAAAAAAAGAGAGGAAGAAAAGCGCGCGCAAGAGAAGGTTGAGATGTATGGTGACAGGAATGAGGCCCGAAAATTTTTCGAAAAAATAAGACGCCTTGCCGATGGTTTTAAAACCGGGGCCTCTTCCTGCAAGGATGAAAACGGGAATCTAGTGATAGATGTCCAGAGTACACTGACTTTATGGAGGGAACACTTCTCTAAGCTTCTAAATGGCGACGCTGACAACAATCCCGCCAATAGAGATGATAATCCGGAAACCCCAATTTTGGATGACAGCGTTGAGGTTCCGCTGCCCGACTATGATGAAGTTCTGACAGCTATAGCTCGGCTTAAAAATAACAAAGCCGCGGGAGCTGATGGCTTACCTGCTGAGCTGTTTAAGAACGGAGGCGAAGCTCTACTTAAATGCATTCACGAGCTTCTATGCAGAATATGGTCGGAAGAATGCATTCCGAACGATTGGAATCTCAGTGTGCTCTGCACAATCCACAAG
This sequence comes from Dichetophora obliterata, assembly GCA_963920525.1. Classification (NCBI taxonomy): domain Eukaryota; kingdom Metazoa; phylum Arthropoda; class Insecta; order Diptera; family Sciomyzidae; genus Dichetophora; species Dichetophora obliterata. The sequence continues at coordinate 114,225,577 of OY986439.1, read as the reverse complement.
AAAGGCGATCCCACTATCTGTGTCAATTACCGTGGGATAAGCCTTCTTAATATCGCATATAAGGTCCTGTCGAGCGTGTTATGTGAAAGATTGAAGCCCATTGTAAATGAACTGATCGGACCTTATCAATGTGGCTTCAGACCTGGAAAGTCCACCATCGACCAGATTTTCACGCTGCGACAAATCTTGAAGAAGACTCAGGAAAAACAAGTCGACACCCACCATCTTTTTGTCGACTACAAAGCCGCCTTCGACAGCCCAATAAGGAAGCACCTGTACTCCACCATGTCTGAATTTGGTATTCCTGCAAAACTAATACGACTTTGCAGGATGACACTGAGCAACACCAGCAGCGCAGTTAAAATCGGGAAGGACCTCTCCCCACCATTTATTACCAAACGAGGTTTCAGACAAGGTGATTCCTTATCGTGCGACTTTTTCAACCTAATGATGGAAAAGATCATCCGAGCTGCTGATCTGAGACGTAGTGGCACAATATTCTACAAGAGTGTTATGCTGCTTGCGTATGCTGATGACATAGATATCATTGGCCATAATACGCGTGAAGTCAGTGCAGCATTTTCCAGATTAGAAAGAGAGTCAAGTCGAATGGGTCTGGCAGTGAATGCAGACAAGACGAAATACTTAGTGTCAACAAACAAACAGTCCCAGCGTCTTGGAACCCACATTACCGTTGACAATACCTCCTTCGAGGTTGTGAAGAACTTCGTTTATCTGGGATCCAGCATTAATTCTACCAAGGACATCAGCATTGAGATCAAACGAAGAATAACTCTTGCCAACAGGTGTTACTTTGGGCTCAGTAGGCAATTGAGAAGCAGAGCCCTCTCTCGACGAACGAAAATCACGCTCTATAAATCGCTCGTCATGCCAGTCCTACTTTATGCATCACAAACCTGGACGCTGAGCAGTTTAGATGAAAAGACTTTAGGAGCATTCAAGAGAAAGATTCTTCGTAAGATCTACGGACCAATCTGCGTCAATGGCGAGTACCGAATACGGTGGAATGATGAACTGTATGAGCTGTACGCTGACATCGACATAGTCAAGCGCATTAAAATCGAGCGGCTTCGCTGGCTTGGTCATGTTCAGAGCATGAAAGACGATGCTCCAGTGAAGAAAACATTCGATTCGGTACCCAGCGGCGGTCAACGCAGAAGAGGACGACCGCATCTTCGTTGGAAAGACCAAGTAGAGGACAACCTGACGAAGCTTGGAATTTCCAACTGGCGCCAGCAAGCGAAAGACAGAAATGGCTGGCGCAAATTCTTAGATGAGGCCAAGACCGACATACGGTTGTAGCGCCAACTAAGTAAGAAAGTAAGTAAGTAATATATTAAATGTAAATATTTTAAATTGCTTTTTCAGTTCATAAAATAAAATTTGAGAAAAATAATTAGTTGAGAAACAGAGTTAAGATTTAAGAAATGAAAGAAAATTTAAAGAAAACAGATAGAAAAAGAGAGTTAAGAGAAGTGCTCAAAAATTAAATGCTTAAAGTACCTACTATTGGAAATATTTTTAATGCTGTTTGGCAGTGAGTTCCATAGTCTTATTGCACCAACGAAAAACAATCTACTTGAGTTAAGAGAATTATACTTAGAAATAATTAGGTTCATGCTTCGACTTGATCTTCAAAATTTAAGCTTCTCAAAAAGATAGTCTGGGCATCGCGAGTGGATTATCGTATGCAGGAAAATGCAATTTCTTACCTCAAGATAGTTGGTTAAGCTATGGCCTAATAACTGATAAGTAAAGCGTGAAATGTGATGAGACCTTTTAATTCTGTAAACGTAGCATGCAGTGTTTTTGAAAGCAACTTGAAGTTTTTGCAAAGATCTAGAGTCCATTTTGCTACAGACAACTTCAGCGTATGTAATTATTGGCAGTAATAGCGTTAATACTAGTTTTTTTCTGATGTCAACAGGTAGAAAATCTGCAGTCACTCGAAGATTTCTTAAGACATAGTAAATTTTACTGACGCAGGAGTTAACATGGTCATCGCAAGACAGAGAAGAATTTATTTTATAACCAAGATTTGTGGCCTAACATACGAATTTTAGCTGCACGTTACTAAGGAGAATCGGTGGGATATCTATATTTTCAAATGCAGTCTTTGAAACCGGTGAGACATACGATTTGAGAGAGTTTAGCATCAGTTTATTAAGACTCGCCCATTCTGCCACTATATTCAAATCTTCATTAACTTTTTTAATTAAATCTTTCACTTGTCCAAGTGGCCTGGACAAATACAGTTGTAATTCGTCAGTATACGCATTAGGGCGGGCCAATTTGTATGGACGAATTTTTTGGAGGTCTGGCTCAGCGAAATTCGTAAAATACATGTAATTTCAAGACTTTTTCTCCACTACAGCATATACAAATTCTGAAAAAAAGCTGTGTGGACTTTCGTAAATAGATTTTGTTCTCAATTATAAAATATGAATGTATGAATGTATGTGTATGAATCTATTTACGAAAGTCCGCACAGCTTTTTTTCAGAATTTGTATATGCTGTCGTGGAGAAAAAGTCTTGAAATTACATGTATTTTACGAATTTCGCTGAGCCAGAATTTGACCCGCCCTAATACGCATGCATGGTTACATGATTGCATTTACTGAAGATATCATTTATAAACATGGTGAAAAGAAGTGGGCCAAGAACAGAGCCTTGTGGGACTCCACTCGTGGCTCTTTTGTAAAGCGAAAAATTGTTCCCTACCCTGACTCTTTGAGACCTGCCATCCAAATAGCTATGCAAAAACCAAACCGAAGGATTGGAAAACCTGAATTAAATATCAAGTTTTTTACGGAGTAAAGTGTGGTCTACAGTATCAAACGCTTTAGAAAAGTCTAATAGACAAAGCAAACTCAGATGACCTCTATTATATGGCAATCTTATATCATCTAGCAAATTTTACTAAAGCAGAGGAGCAGCTATGTCCGGGCCGAAAACCTGACTGCAGCTTAGACATCAGGCCAAAAGTAGTTATATGACGAGAAATTTGTTCAGCCATGAGAGATTCACATACTTTAGAAACTGAAGACAATAGGCTAATCGGTCGAAAATCGGTTGGTTTCAAAGCATTTGATTTTTCTTGCAATAGGAATGACTGTCGCCACTTTCCATATCTCAGGGTATCTCGAAGTTGTAAAGCAGAAGTTTATTATGTGTACAAGTGGACTTAGTACATAAGGCAATATGCATTTCAGAAATTTTACAGAGATACCGTCAACACCAGCCAAAAGTATTAAAACGGTATTAAAATATGTTAGCCAAAAAGTATTAAAATTTATTCCAAGATTTCTAACCGTGTACTCTTCGAGACATTATGCAAAACTGCCTAAATACTCTAGTCAACTGGGCTATCAGCTGTGGGCTCAGTGTTAATCCTAGTAAAACTGAGATAGTGATTTTCACCAGAAAACACAATGTACCTCTTATTAGTCCTCCTAAACTGGGAAACACAAGACTTAGATTCTCAGATCAAGCAAAATATCTGGGCCTTATACTGGATAAGAAACTAAACTGGAAGTCTAATCTGCTCGAGAGAGCCAAAAAAGCGAATATTGCCCTATACTCATGCAAAAAGGCGGTAGGTAGCAAATGGGGTTTACAACCAAGTGTTACTCACTGGCTAATACAGCAGTTGTAAGGCCAATCTTGCTATACGGGGCTATTGTCTGGTGGCATGCACTCGAAAAACAGACTCAACTAAAGCTTCCCTAAGCTCAACTAAAGCTACCCTAAGTACCACTCCGACAGACGCATTAGACATAATGCTCCATCTTACACCACTTGACATCCCAGCTAAATAGAAGGCCGCTAATACAGCCATCCGCCTAGAAGCCACCTCCCAGTGGAAAGAAGGTACACTAGGACATTCTTGCATTAGAAAATTTCTCCCTCCCATACATGGGTCTATCGACTTCATAACACAAAAACTATCATTGAAAGGAAGTTCGATGTATCCATTCCCTCTCGAGAAGAGTGGGAACTAGGAAACCGTTCACCTCACTATGTCATTGAGATCTTTACTGATGGATCAAAACTAGATGGCAAAGTAGGTGGAGGAGTCTACTCAGAAGCATTAAGCATTAATTTAGCCTCCAGGCTCCCTGACCACTGCAATGTATTTCAAGCTGAAATCACTGCTATACATGAAGCGTTAACTTGGCTTCAGGTAAATGAAATATCTTCCATGGGGATATTTGCATACTTTCTGACAGTCAAGCCGCTTTGAAAGCCCTAGGAACTGCTGAAATAACATCTGAAACAGTACTAAACTACCGCAGATCTCTAAACCAGATGGCCTAGCAGTTCAAAATCCTTCTACGCTGGAGTCCTGGATAAAGGATTTTCTAGGTAACTGTAAAGCAGATGAACTCGCTCGTACAGGTATTGCCAAACAACAATCTTTAGACAAGGAAAACTTTGGTATTCCTTTCACCACATGTAAACTCCTTATACATACATGAGTTATCCTGCATCAAAACCAACAATAGATAACACGGCAAATCTAGCCTAAACTCTATCAAAAGAACTCACTCCTCTTAGTAGAGACCACATTAGCACCATGATAGGGATCCTGACAGGGCACTGCCTCATTGGCAGGCACGCTCAAAGATTAAACATACCCCACAACGACTTTTGCAGAAGCTGTAGAGATGAGGAGGAGGAGGAATCTACAGAATACTTTCTCTGCACTTGCCCAGCGCTGGCTCAAAAATGTTTCTTCACTTACATAACTGGTTTTTCAAAGATCTCGAAGAACTCTCGGAAATATCGGTATACCGAATCCTAAGCTTTGTGCAAAGCTCAAGCTGGTTTAAACAGAGAATGGGAATCAACCCAGTGGTACCGCAATGGGCCTTATTGGCCTAAGTGTGTCTCAATTAAGGCAGCTACTTTGACCTAACCATAACCTAACCTAACCATCGTTGCACCAACATGTTTTTTTTTTTAATTTGTAGCCTCTTGTTATTGCTCCTAAGAAGATAAACATTTTTACTGAATATTTTAAGTAAGAAAAGTGAGGAAGTTATGAGCGAAAAAGTGTAATGAACTTCAGCAAAAATTAAAACTTGTCCATATTAATGTTAAAGATAATGCTTTTCTTGTAATACGAAAAAAAAATCTGAAAACTAGGTATTTTTGAGATATTAGATAGCAAAAACTTTGTTGAATGCAACTCGAACATAAAAAACACAAAAATATATTATTGTTAAAAAAATAATGATGGCATTTTTTAAGTACTATTTTATTTTAATATTGAAAGGCTTATTGCAGTTAGTTCATAAGCCACATGATCTAAAAAATCAATTTGTAGTCTGAACACTTTACTCAATGCTAGAACTAGAACCACTGAAGAGATTTTGGCAATTTCTTATTAATTTTCTAACTTTTTTGTAAACGCTTACGTGTTCAATTCCAGTCTTCATACAAATATACATTTTTTCAAAATTTTGGAGTCGATTATTACAAAATATTTTTTATGTGGCTTATCCCGTTCTTGCAATAAGCCCTTCAATTCTAAAAAACTCGAATTTTCAAAATCCAAAAATATTTTATTTTGTGGAGAAACCCCATGGGAAAAACCCGAGGCCATGGAGGACCATGCTCAAATAAAAACACCATGAAATTTTAAAGTTTATGATTTTAAAATAGCCAAAACTGATGTTTTAAAAGCGCCAGCGGCTTGGCATTTTCAAGTTCAAAATTCTAAGAGAATATTTTTAACAAGATCAAAAAATAATATCCTTTCTCAGGGCGAAAGCACTTATTTTAATATGCTCAACGACCCCAAAAGCATTTTGCGAAAAGGCAAAAAATTGAGACAATTAACACGAAAAGTTTATAAAGTCAACATGGCTGCTCTAAATCCTGAAAAGAGCTAGTGTTGGTTCACGCATTCATGAACGCATTGGTTCAGAAACATTATGGTGCAGATAAGAAATCATTACAACTGAAATTTTATAAAGAAATACTTGAAGCCCCTGAGAACTTCAATTTAGTTGAAGATGAAGGAATACTGTGTGAATTTTAAGCCGAGCAGGTGCCATCAAGGTTTTAATCATGCAGAATATTTTAAAGTTTATGTTACTCCTGTTGCTTTGCGTCTAAAATATCCTTATTACGAAATAAATTTTTTACTTTTGTCTCAAATCAATAATTACAAAACTAAAAAATCTCCTTGTATAAGTTTTATGAAACGTACAATATCACATTTTCAGTTACAATACTCACAATATCTAAATTGGTTAGTAACATAACTAAAAAATTCATGATTTTGCAGCAAAAGTCACAATCTCGAAAAATATTTATCGTTTTTCTACCATTAAAGGTTCGAAGAAACATTTTTCGGTTTTTCTTGAGTGAAATGAAGAAAGATTGAGTTCGAATGAAATAATAAAAAAGGTTACAGAACATAACATGCTCCTGTGAGAAATAAAACCCATTTATATCCAAATCGGTTATAGCGGAGCTTGTAAGTTTTGATTCAAAGCCACTCAATTATACATCAATAGAAGATGCAGTTTAAAAGGTGTAAGTGCTGAAAAAAAATTGCCTTTTTTCATTATAATACTAAATTGCCTAAGCCTTTTTAAAGTTTTTAAAAGTTCTTTGTACCATTCTATAATCTACACACATACTGGATATTTAATTATTCTACTCTGTATGTTGAATTAGTTGTACTTTTATATTTTGAATGAATAAAATACATAGATTTTTTATTTTTATATTTTTTTTCTTTTATTGAAATTTTATTTTAGTTAATCAGCATCGGCATAGGCATCGGTTTTTAAAATGCAGTCAACATCGGCAAAGGCATCGGTGCAAAAATCGGGAATTGCTCTAGCATTAGATACTAGGAATATAAATAATTTATATTAAAATTACTCATACGCAATGAAGTACCACTTGAAATGTCTTAGTTTCTTTGCTTTAAACAAGTTGCAGTAGCTTTTTGTCCACTCAAGAACGACACTGTACCGCAAGTGTGTTTTGTAAAGTTTTTGATTCGCATTTAATTTTTTATCTTTGTAAAACGTTTAGAAATCCCTTCCCACGCATTCAAGCACAAAACTAGGTAAAAGATTTAAACGATTTAACTTTTATCGATTGACACAGATAAGTCATAGCATAGATTTGAAAAAGGCGTTTGTTCGTGTATTTAATTGATAGTGTTTTTGTTATTTTATATTGGTTTTTGTTTTGTTACCGCAACTTTGTTGTCAATTATTAACCGCAAAAACGTTATTGCTTTTAGTTGTGTTTTAACGCGGGCGAACAACAAGTTTCACGCCCACTAAAATTGAAACAAAAACAATTTAAATTAAAACGAATACTTTAACAATTCATGCGTTTTTTATGACTTCTTTCATAATGCGAAAGTGTGAGCTACTTTAAGATAATTTATGGTAATTTTATTAAGAAATTCAATTTGTTTTGGCTTGTTTTCAATTTTGCAAAACAAAACTGAGTAAAAATCTAAAACTGAGGCTCATTTGTGTGAGCTAAAAATAATTATTATCAACAAAGCCAATGCTAAGCTTGATTTAATCTAGCCTCTTTTAAATATTCGTCACATTGAGTGAGTCCTTACAGCTGCATTAATAGCGATTACTAACATTACTAACATTTCCTTTACAAACTAAAGATAATAAAACGTTCAAAGCTCTTGTAACTGATGCCAATGAACTTTGTTTGTAGTTTTGTTATTGTTGTTGTTGTTGTTTATAACAAGAACAAAAAACTTGTCTTACAATTGCACCTAGTATTGCATCAAGTGTCCCTAACAAGCTCTCATTATGCTTCAGGTTGGTTACCTTACAACGTCTAAGCAATATCATCAACAACAACAATGGAATTGCCTTAAAAACATGTCCCGTCGATTGTCCTTTACAAGCACCTACTAGCTATGTATGCATGCGGTTTTTGCTGTCACAGTCTTTTATTGTAAGGAACAAACAAAAAAAATTACTGCAGTGTCTGTCTAGCTGTCGGTTTACATAAATACGGCTGTGTACGACACATGTTCATGGAAAATAATTTCTTATAATTTTCCAACAATTTGTGTGAATGATGTTGTGTAAGAAGCACATGCTAGTTAGGTGCAACCTGCATTCGCTACTCCTTGACTTAAAGTGTAGTAGTATTTTAATCGAAAATTTCAGAAAACATGCTTAGAATACTTTGCTGGATAATAATTGTAGCTTTTCTTTGAGAATAAACCATCCTTGATGTAGGACAATACCATGAGAATTTTTGCAATAAGTGGTCGCAATTATTATGGCATTTAAATATATAGAGTAAGTGATGTGCTATTTATAAATGCATAAGCAGGCTTCTAGGTAGCTAAATGATGAGTATCTATTAAATCGATTTTCCTTTTTACAGTACAGTTCAGCTACTTTTATCTTGACACAAGCCCATAGAGAGGGAAAGCTTTAGGATTTCAAAACTTCGCAATGGGGTTTAAAGTCAAAAAATACACTAATGCAAATATGACAAATCGAAAATTTTTTTAAATATTTTGAAAAAAATTTATTCCACTGGAACAAATTTTAATACTTTTGGGCTTACATATTGGCCACACCAAAATTGTGTTAAAACTGAATACTGGCCAATTACTAAAATTAATTTTCAATTAAAAGATTTCTTTTTATTTTCAGTTCATACTAATTTCTAATACTGACTTTGTATTAAATATTAAGCATAACATTAACCGTAGTATAAAGTTTATTCAAAAGGACATAAAATATCATCGTTATATTTGAACTGTATTAAAATTAAATAAAAATTATATAGAAATATGATACAGCATGTCTTAAAAATTAAATACAATATTCCCTATAGTATCGAATTGATTCCAAAGGGTATAAAATATTGTTGTAATATTTGAACTGTATTAAAATTTAAAGCAAAATATATTCAAAAATTTTGAAATAATTTTTGAGAAGTATTAAATTTGATATTTTTTTTTTGTATTAAAAATTTCTGTTATACTTTGCTTGTATTTAAATATATTTCAAGATTTCTAACCGTGTAGTCTGAAAAATAAACTTGGTTACAATTTAAATTTCTTTCGGCAGCCACTATAAATTTCGAAAATATTATAGTTATTTTACAAAATAAATAAAACAATTTTATAAATTCTTTCGAGAAGCTTTTTGCAAAATTTTTTCCTTGTTCGTCTGCTATTCAGTTATTTAAAAAAAGCATAGACAGCAGTGGAAACTTGAATACAAAATACTAGTATTCCTAGGCAGTCTTTGTCCTGCCAATGACCACCTTTTTGTTATACGAATTTTCATGTGAATTTTGGTGGATTTGTGGGCGGTACCATCTCGTACTCAACACAAATCAAATGCCAAAATTTCAACTCAATTTAGCTTAAACCTGGCGCGCTTTGCTTCACTTCACGTTTTTCCCCTGAAAAATGGGCGTTACTAAAATGAGATACGCTCATTTTTAGTACTGTACCCGAGAGTGATCATATGAACTAAATTACAAAATTTTAGACTTATACGACCTAAATCGTCTGAAATATAGCACTTTTATTGATTTGGTGGCTTTAGAAAGGGGTGTGGGAAAATTTTTGTCCGAAACCATCTTGTACTCAGTAGTCTTAGAGTCTAGATATCACACAGACAGAGAGCATTTTGATTTTTATATATACATATCAGATATTTTTTAACGCGCCTAAAGTAGTTGGCCATTTTTGGATCTAGACGCTTTATAAAAAACAATCTTTTCCTCCTTCTCAACTTTTATTATTTGTGCAGGTAATATATGTAGGCAGGCCTGTAGCCAGACCAAGAATATAGAGGGGGCAGGCATGAATCTTGGGGGGGCCATTTTTTTGTTTTTTCATTTAAATAAAAAAACCAATTTTTTTAACGTGTGAAATGAATACATTACACATATTTATTAAAAAAAAATGAATTTTATAATATTTACATGGATAAAGATCTTTTTATACATGAGATTAACACATAAAAAATAATATAAAAAGTAATTCAGGACTTTGTAATAAAATGAAGGTAAAAATACAATATATTTTTAAAGTGGCTAGAAACATGAGAAAGAGTAGCGTGGGAAATGGGCTAATATATGTATAAGACATTTTTTAAGTAAAACAAATAAAAAATTGAATTAACCCGCATCCGTGGTTTGCAACAAATTGATGCAAATTTTTTATTCAGATTTTTATATTAAGAACAAACATGCATGTTTTGATTTAAATCTTTTTCTTGTTTAAATTTTTGCTAGAACTAAGATTTGTAGTTTTTTCTTATTTTAAAATTAATAAACATTCATCATGCATAAAAAAAATGTAAAATTAATAACATTTCAATGAATTATATATTCTTTTTGTATCTGCATCAAATTGGTGCACAACGTGCTTTTCATTTCTAGAAAGTTCCTATGGATGCGGGTTAAAAAATTATTAAAATTGAAATCTTATTTTTTGGTAGCAATTGTTGGCGACCCACTAGAAATTTTAAAAATTGAAACAATTTGTCTGAAATGTTTTGTTAAACAAATTTCATATACATATTCAAGGGAGTATTCCCGGTTGGAAGGCTGTTTTTGTACCCTTTTTGAAAAGTTTCTCATTTAAAAACGCAAAGAGTTACTTAAGTTCTGTTTTTTATTGTATTAAGGACATATTACATTAAATAAAAAACTTTTTTCCTTTGTACGAGGGCTATTCAAAAAGTTGTCAACCTTCAAAGTTGGGCTTCGAAAAAAGGGTATGCTGCTTGTGGCCCGGATAACTCGACTTTGGATCATCTGAAATGGAAAAAGTAAACGTCGTTAGATTCATTACAGATATAATTCTAATCCCTACCTCAATCATAATTTGTGATTATTTTTTACAAAATGGAGGTCATTGAAAAATTAAAAACCTATTTTAGGTCTTTTTTTTTTGTAATTTAGTGTAAAAAAATAGTAAAAAATTGTTTAAAATTGTGATTGAGGTAGAGACCAGAATGGTGATCATTTTGCGTTGACTGCACTTTGTTTCATCAAAATCAGTTCAGAACTATAGGCGCAATCTGGCGCAAGCTCGAAAAACGTGGTTTCGAGATAAACGCGTTTAAGTTTGAAGTTATTTTTATGCATAAAAAAAAAAATTGAAATGAAAAATTTGAGCATGCAGTTTTCGACAATTCTTACTTAGTTTCATCAAAATTGTACTTAGTTTCATCAAAATCGGTTCTGTAGAACCGGAGAAAAGTGACTTCGAAGTTCAAAAACATGATTTTGAAAAAACTCAAAGAAAATTTTGGGCAATAAAACATTTTTTTTGTGAAATACTTACATATACATATACAATCTGCAATGCCAGCTCCATAAAGAACTCCTTCCTCTTCTTCAAAAAATAAGGACTCAGCGGCTCTTTGTGTTCTTCGGGCAGATCTACCTTCTTTTGGTGTGGTGAATTCCATACGGCGATGCTTTTTTAAACTCGATTTTTCCTTCACATTTAGCACATATCACCAGATTAGCAATCGCCGAGAAAACTGTATAAAACTTCAAAATGCAATTCTCCGTTTTGTTGTCAATGCTTATGTCTTCGTTTTCATTATTTTTAATTTTTTTTTAAGCCGCATCCCGCTTATAAGTCAATTCAAAGTGAACTAAACGCTGCCAACATTCGAATGCCTAAGCTCTAAAATGTGTGTTTATTTATTTTTAAAATGCGTATACAAACAAGTTATTATTTACTTAAGAACACGCTGAATTGCTGGACAAATAAGGCCATATCTCCTAAAGTATTTCGACTTTCAAAAACCCTTCTAGAACGATATTCTCAAATATCCAAGCTACAAAAATATGCAAAAACAAAAACCGAAAATAATTTTTCCAACCAGGAATAAGGTCCTCAAGTCATGAATAAGGTTAATGTGTATATTTTTTTTGATTTTAAACTAAACTAATTTCAAAGCAATAAACAAATATATGAACAAAATGCATATTAATTATTCAGTTAAAGTTTTTCATTGTCTGATTTGGTTCATGTATTCATAGTATGCGGACAGAGTAAACGATGAAGCAGGCAGGCACACGCAGAGAAAAAACATAGTTGCAACAACCATGTTATATGAGGATCATAGTATGATTCTGATTATGATTGTTACTAACATGTTCTTAAACACATAATATTTTCTTTGTTCATGATTAAATGATTAAAACAACTATATCGGTAATTCCATGTCAAATCGACCACGTTTCTGACATCACTATTTTTGAAAATTTTGAAACTCACTGCTTGGATAGTTCTCCTAAAAAGTATTATATCTGCGTACTTTGTTTTTGGGTTTTAATTTTTTTTTTTAAGATATACACTGTGAAAAATATGAAAATATGTTAAAAAATACGAACTGTGCATGTATTCAAACCGCTGTAACTTTGAAACCGTTAGTCGCACAGAAAAAAAATTAGGATATATTTTAAAGACCTTGACTAGGTCTTTATGGTGGTGCACTTTTGTTGTAGCAGTTTTATGAAATTTTTTTTTTTTTTAAGCTGAAATTTTTTAATCTCATTTTTCAAGGTCATCGCAACAAATTTTTTACCGTTTTTATACAGTGTCTTTTTAGAGCATCAATTCTTACGGCTTAGTCAAAATTTTAGGTTGGAATTTCAACGATTACTATTTTTAACGTTTTTCTTTTTAAATGTCTTTAAAATATTTCTTATTCTAATATCGAAAGTTTTCCATTTTTTTATGTCAATACCAATGAAAATCCAAAAAGATATCGTTTATCACTTAAATAAAGTCAATAGTTTACAAAACCAAACATTTTTTATTTTTTTTTTTAAATTTTTATAAACCTGTACAATATTTGACGTAGGTGCTGTGGATGTTACTCGCATTTCAATTCTTCCTTTTCCTTTATGAATAAATGAGTGGTGGGTCAAAGTTCCATGTATTATTTTTGCTTTATTAAAGCGTTTTTGGAGAACTTGAGCTTCTTCGCGGTACTGTTCTGAAGAATAAAATTCAGTGTCAATATTTTTTATGTTCTTTGAAACCCAATTAAAAAATCTTTTTGGGGTATTTATAGGCTCGTTGAGATTTTGCAGACTAGCCCTCGCGGCAAGTCTTTTAATTGTGCCACCCAAGCCGTCACATGGCCCTTTGCCATGTGATGTAGCAAAAAAGTGCCACTCAGCAGAGATATTAAAATCAATTTTGTGCTTACACAAATTTATAAATTTTTTTTTTGTTTTTATATTGAGCTCCTGCTCCATCCGAGAAGTAAAATATTTTAGTTAGTATCCCCAATTTTTTTTTAAGAAAATTAACTAAGCCACGCTGAAACAAATGCACTGCTATGGTGTCGTGCTTCAAGCAATCAGAAATAGCAACGTAACTTAAAAATTTTACTTGTTCATTCTCCTTGAAGTAAATTGAAAATGGATGTAGAGTCACTTGGTCGTTGTTCCAGTGTATACCTTGTACTGAGTCCTGTAGAACAAACGCGTAGTTTTCTGAAAAGTCGCATATAACAAGTCCAATCCAATTTGCAAGTCCTCTTTTTTTATTCAAAAAATTGCTTTGCTCTTTTGCTATGAAAGAGTGTCTTACCAAGCGCTTTAATTTTTCCGAAAATTTCTCCAAATATTCTTTTGTACTAGATTGTTATGTTTCTAGTGATGTACGATCAACAGCTAACCATTGTTTATGACTTACGTTTTCAATCATATTATTTTCAAAAATTTCTTTTAATTGATCGATCAGATTTTGTAAACCAGGACAATTATTGCATGATTGAAAAAAGCAATTTAAATTTGGTGGGTTGCAAATAATGTAATTAATAAAATCTTTATAAGTTTTAAGCTTTAACGAGTCGTTTGTAAGTTTTGGTAGTTGTGCACCATCAACCATTAATTTGACATTTTGATGAATGCAGCAAACACAAACCGAATGGGTTCCGCTAGCACCAGCAAGAATGCAGTTTTTAGGCCTCAAATCAGCAAACTTTGAAAACTGAACTTTTAGGTCTGGGTGTTTTGTTTTAAAAATAGAATGGGCTTCTTTTAAATTGCAATGAACTAATCTTTTTTGTTTTATGGTCTTTGCTTCGCCAGTTCTTATTGTGATGCAATAACTTCTGCTATAACTTCTAAACAATTAGAGGGAATTTTTTTAATCACTATTACGTTTTTATGAGCAATGATTCTTGCAGTTAGACACGATGACTGGTGTTTACAATTACAGTATGACCTCTCTCATCTGAAAAATACATATTAAAAAGAAAATATTGAATTTTCGTTATAAAAACAGAAAATTTGTTGTAGGCATTTTTTCAAAAAATCTTTAAAAATAGAAATCGTTGAAATTCCATCCTAAAATTTTGAACTAGCCCTTGGAATTGATTCCTTAAAAAGACACTATATAAAAAAGGTAAAAAATTTGTTGCGATGACCTTGAAAAATAAGTTTAAAAAATTTAAGATTAAAAAAAAAAAATTTTTTCATAAAAGCACACAAAAAAAAATTTACCACCAAAAAGACACAGTCAAGGTCTTTAAAAACTACCTTAGTTCTTTTTCTATACGACTTACGGTTTCGAAGTTAGAGCTGAATGAAAACATGCACAAATTGTATTTTTGAAGATATTTTGATATTTTTCACAGTGTATAATTTCAAAAAAAAAAGTTTTTGGCAAAAACAAAAAACACAGTTTAAGTTATTTTTACGAGCACTACCTACATTCAAAGTTTGAAAAAAATCGGAAACACAAAGGTCAGGTTTTGCTCAAAAAAAGTCGAATTGACATGGAATCACCGATATTTAGAAAAGGAGGAGGAGGAGGAAACAATAATTTTTTTTTATTTTCATGCACTCCAATTTGTACGAGGTTTGCCATTGTCTGGGCTGAACAGAAATATTAAATTCAATTGAAAAAATATTTTTGATAAAATTTTCTGTTCGAGCTGGGGTTTGAACCGCGGCTTTTTCGCTTACGAGCCACGCACACGCCCAGTAGGCCACAGCCGCTACTATCGCTCGCCTGACTAATGCCATTCATAAACATGGTACATTAAGTGCATTGTCACAAAAATAGCAATATGTGTGATAAACAAAATATGGTCAGAATTGCGAAATATATTTACCGTAATAGAAATATGTTTGCTACAATTAAAGTCGAAAATCTCACTTTTCTGTGTGCTGTTTTTAAGATAAGGCGATTGTTGACAAACGAAACGGCATATAGCCAGGAATCGATAAAACTTTTTGTTTCTGAATAAAGTGAAAGTTTTTCCTGCAAACTGTTCAGACACAATAAATTCTTTCGATTTTTGGTTATGTTCTGCTTCGTTTGCCAACAATCAAAGAATATTTCAGACAAACATTCAAAATTCTAATATGTTTGTCTCTATAATAACATTCACATAATAACAGCATTTTTGTTGCAACTAATAGTTTTGGCAATCTACTATGTTGACGATTTCAATGATGTTATGATTTCAACTATAATGTTATTTTTGGTACCACCATAAGTAAATAATGACTTTATTAGGGCAAAAATTTGTGTTTGCAGAAATAATACAATAGTTTTATCAAAAAAATTATTATTGCAGTAATCATGTCTCAACCATGTCTTTTCTCTGCGTGCAGGCAGTAAGGTTTGCTTACTTGTCCCAGTACGACAAAACTCGCTTCATACAAGTTCATATAAATCTGCTCGAAGTGTGCACAGTGGTAGCAGGCAGATCTGGGGCCGAGTTACAGCATCTGTGATCGAGCAAAATTGTACAAGACTGATAGGCACTTGTCTCGTCGTGCCCTTTGTAGTTTTGCCCGATCACGGATGCTGTAATTCGGCCCCAGGCTGGCGCAGGTTTCTCGCAACTGATTTTGCTTTTTTTGAGTTATTTTTTGTAATGTTTTAAGGAAACTGCGTTTTTTTTATTATCTTTTGAATACAAGACTATTACAACAAAAATATGCAACAACAACGAAGAACGAAATAAACGTGCTAACAACAGCAACGACCGCGCACATGTTTATTTGAGTGTGAGGGTTGCTTTTGTTGCGCATAAGCATGTGTATATGAAAATTTTAAATTTTTCTAAATTTCGGGTGCTTTATGTTTTTGTTGGTTTTTATTATATTTTAAAAAATAGCACAACAAAAAAGCACAACAAACTATAACAAAAAACAGCAACAACAACCAAGCTTTGGACGTAACAACAGCAGCTTCCACGCACATGTTTATGTGAGTGCGGGGGTTGTTTTTGGTCGACTTCGACAGAGATTTATGTTGTTGTTGGTATGTTATTGTTTTTCCATTTATTTGTGTTTATATACAACAAATTTATTCTCACACTGATCTAATCTGATCTGCTCGCATTCACTCTGCACTGCTTATTTGCTGAGCAGGTTACTGCCTTCGCCTGCCTGCCTGCCTGATCGCATCAGCGTTTACTCTATCCGCAGACGGTTGGTTTTCACTATGTCATTTTCAGTGGTCAATTGTTGTCAATCAAATTGAAAATAACAACATGTTGTCATTTGTTCCAACTTTAGCAATTTTGGAAAATTAAAAACAAAAAAATTCCCATTTTTTCCTTCTGTAGAGTAAAAAATTCCCTTTTCCCTTTCTGCCAAAAATTACGAAAAAATTTTCCTCAAAAAGGGAAGTTTACCTCAATTTGACAACACTGTTAGTATCTATTTTAATTTTTCTCCATGGCAGAATAATGAGGTAGAGTAAGTAGCTTTGACAAGACCTATCGTCAATGTCAAAATCATAAAATATACTGCTGCCATATCACAAATTAAAATCCAATGAAAAATCCATACTTTGTCTAAGCGTTTCTCATGAAATCCTTTACAAACAATACTTCAAACCGGGGAAGTACAGGTTTTGGTTTTAGGCAAGCTTGAAGTGGACTTATTCTGTGAAATATTTTTGTATGTTATAATCCAGCTTGAGCTTTCCACTTCAAATTTTTTCTTGTTTATGTAAGCGTGCATTTGTGTGAGAATTTTGTGTGAAGTTACATATATTTTAATAACTTTTAAAATTATAAAAATGGCAAAAAGGATTTGAGCAATTTGTCGGACAACGTTGAATAAAGACATTTTATTTTATTTACCCTTCATAAAATTCCTTTTCCAAGTGTTTATCCGAGAAATAACATTAATAAAGAAAACTGGCATCACTAAAACACACTTTGACATCAACGATAGGTCTTGTCAAAGCTACTTACCCTACCTTATTATTTGCCATGTTTTTCTCTGACGGCTGGCTGATCTCTCTCTGAATGACATAAGTGTTGTCATATTTTTGCTTAGGATTGGGTATGCTCAGTGTTATTTTCTTAGTTTTTACGATGATCTGAAGTTTCGTTTTTTTTTTGTCTGTGTTGCATTTTCGTTCAGGACTTATGAAACTTAAAAAAAAGGTGGGAAAATCGTGATATAGGGAAGCGAAAGGGCTCATTTTCCCATACAAATTTTTGTAACTTTGGTTTGATATAGACTTATCTGTATGAGGTTTACACGTAAGGAAGATATGCTCTTCAATAGCCTAAATACTATATTTCGAATCATTCGGTGCCCTTAAACCCGAGTTACAGATTTATCTACATCTAAACAGGCCAACGGCAACACTGTGCGCTGTGATCATGTCCTTCACTATGCGTCGTTGTTGCAGATTTGCTTGGCAATTGTTGTTGGTACAGTTAGCTGGAATTTTTTGTAGATTTTTCAGAAAATAATTTATTCCATTAAAATCATTAGATTTTATTAATTTTAAAAGGGCTTACACATTATGGAACGTGTTCGTCAAACAGCGGCCATGTTTGATTTTCTCCTTCAAACCAGGGTTGCGAAACAAAATGATTGTGAAAAACCACTAAAATGCTAAGCTTGCTTGACGAACAGGTTGCTTTAATTTGAACGCTAACTCTTTCGAACATGTTAGACCCGCCATTTTGTCTGAGAAACAAGTTCGCTAAGATGTAAGCTGCTTAAGAGAAGTTCATCGTCGGATTAAACTTTTCTGAAGTCTTAACATTTTAAAAAATGTTGACAAATTTTGTTATTTGATTCAAGTCTTAAAAACGAAACAAATGCGATATATCGTGCCATTTGGCAATACTGCTTTTGAGAGAATTAATATTAAGATTCTTTCATTACGAGCGAACCTCTAAAGTGCTCCAAATGAGCTTCGGAATAGCTTCGCACAAGTGCTTACGAGAAAGAGAAAATGTTCCTTGCAATTGCTTGTTGAGAACTAACTTTTTAGCTGGGTTTCACTACTATATTTAAACTTACACCCGAGCCATTAAGAGTTCAACTTAAAAAATCATTTGAGAATGGTAAATTTCAATATCAATAAATTCTATATGCACCATCGTGGGTGCACGTAAATGCCATCTGGTGAAGTTGCAACGAACTGCAACCTGCAAGAATGGCAACACATTTTACTTAACTTTGAGCTGTGAAAACCAACGAAATCGTGCAGCTGTTCCAAGTAACAAACTTTAAAATGTCAGTTATTACTTTTTTGTTTGCAGTTTTTCTTTTTTTTTATATTTTAGCCTCTTACAAATCTGCTACATGCTACGTGTACAAAATACAATTCTTTATCTTATGCATTCATTTGTTATTGTTGTTGATATTGTTTTGGTTGAGTGTTTTTGGTTTTTTTTTTGTTTTGTTTTTTTGCACAATGTAAAGATTGTAATAGTTGGCGCTGATAACATGAATAAATATTTGAAAGATGATGTTGACTCTTATCTGGAAAATTGCGAAATATTTCTTTAGTGTTTATGCATTATAAGCAATTGTATTGCTTGCGATACATTTTCCTAAGTTTTAATTATGAAGTTTTTAATAACATGGTTCGTTTCTCTTAACGTCCATTAAAAGGCGCATTAAATACCTGTAAGGTCGGGCTTTGTAGTCTAGTGAAGAGTGCGCTAGACTATCAACCTAGAGGTCCCTGTTTCGAATCCTGATTCGGACATGGTTCTTTTCACTTTCTTTGTTATTTCCTACATTTAAGAATTATGAAAAACTAAAAATCCACAACTTCATTGTGGAAAATGTGGAATTAAAGGACAGGAATAACTATGGGCTGGAAATGCTTGCCGAGGTTAAGGCATAACACTAGCCTCGATTAAAAGCAATTCAAATTATCTTTCACGTTTGTTTCGCCTAATCAATAATTCACGTACGGTTTCCTTTCTGGTAAAAGACCAAACCTTGTTTGTATAAAGCACATGCCTTGGTTCTTTAATCTTTTTTTTAAAAAAAAAAAAATGTATACAAATTTTTCTAACAAAATATGACTGATTTTGTCAATATTGAAATAGTTTCAAAGCTCATATTATTTTCTTTATTTATTCATTTTATGATGATGCTTTGCGCATTTTGTAATATTTTTTCTAAAATTGTCAAAGTAAAGGCAGCGAAACCAATTTCGGCCTTTCAGAGCAAATCTTATATCAATCATAAAAAGTTAAAAAAAAATTAACAAAGTCAAAAATCAAAAGTCCAAAAACAGTAACTTTAAATATATGTTTTTTTCTCCTTAACGAACATTTGAATGATACATGAGCAAAAATTAGGGCTGCCAGGTTTTTTTTTTTAAAAAATCGGGATTTTACAAAAAAAAAAGAAAAAAAATCGGGACAGAGACTCAATTGTCCAGTACGCTTAGAATAACAAAAAACTTTAAATACGTTTACTGAAAATCGATTTTTTCGAGTTGTATGTAAATTTAAAAAAGGAATTTTAGATTTTAAAAAAAGTCAGTGACAGAGAACTCAAATAAATGTATATAGAAACAAAATAAACTTATATTTTTACTAACCCATATTAATATCTGAAAATGCAAAATTTGTATTTTATAATGTACTAGCTGAACCCGGTGTGCTTCGCTGCCCCCTCGTTATAAAATAAAATTAAAAGTATTTATATATTTACAAAAATTTATTTATTTAATTTTAATTTAATTATTGCAATGCTTCTCCCCTTTTTTGTAGTAAACCAATTAGAATTCAGCACTGAAATGCATGTAATTTGCTTCATGCTCCCCATTTTTATTTTTAGACCAATCAAAAAGCAGCAGTTACACAATCAGCTGTTTCGCAGTCAGTTGTGGGAGAATGAGAATGGGGTTACCCCACTCTCTATTTTAATTAACTCATATTACAAAATCAGCTGTTTTGCAGACAGTTGTGGGAGAAAGAGTATGGGGCTACCCCACTATTTTAATTAATATGTATTTTAAATTTGAGGTGAAGACGTTAATAAACGTAGTAAAAAAGTAGGTGCAGAAGTGTGCATGGTCGAAAAATATTATCATGTAATAAGTATTCCTGAGTCAAAGCTGCACGCTGTGAAAATTTAAGATCGGTTAACAGGTCCAGCCTCCAATATATCGAAAACAAAGAGGCGTGCTCCGCCCACTTTTCTTTTGGTACGTATTTCTATTCATGCCAATACCATATATAGCAAATACTGCCGCCGTTGGTCAAAAAATGCCCAAGATATGACGATTTTAAATTTTAGGTTATATGGGCGAGGCCACGCCCCTTTGTCCACTCACAGCTTTATATAGTCAAGAATTTATTATTTCGTAAGAATATCCTATTGTGAAAATTTAATGACGATCGGTCCAGTAGTTAAGACTATATTAAAATTTTTAATTTTCCTTAAAAGGGGCGTGGTCCCACCCACTTTTCTCCTGGTACGTATTCCTAACTATGGCAATACCATGTGTACCAAATATCATCGACGTAAGTTATTTGGGTTATTTGGGCGGTGCCACGCCCCTTTATCCAATGAAACTTCATATAGCCTATTATTCCTTCCAGAGTCATAGTAACATGCTGTGAAAGTTTCAGGAATATCGGTCTAAGGGTTTGGCCTCCTATAAAGCACAAACAAACAAACAGGCAGACCGACATTAATTTTTATATATGTAGATTGAAAGCAGATTAATTACAATTAAAGTAAAATGGGGCGAAAAAGGGGGATTTGGTAATAAAAAATCTATGGTTACCTTACCTGTAGATAAAAAGTATATAAAACTTTAGGTAAATACATATTACAAAAAAAATATTTTGTATAGCAAACATTGTTAGTGGTATAAGTAAGTATCTGAATTAAGAAAAGGGGGCGGTGATGTGGTCGTGGTTCATAGTAATATGGCGACGTTAACAGTATTAAGAGCAATATACTACCAAATAAAAAATAATCCGTTGGAAGGAACAAATTTGTACAGAGAACAAAAAGTTTAAAACTTAAATTTGGCATGAAAAAGGGCGTGAAAGGGGGCGTGGCGTAAGAAATTTTTATTTCTACCTCACCTGGAGTATAATGTGTATACAATTTGAAGTAAATCTGTTAAAAACTATATGGGAGCAATTACATAATTTTAAAAAAGTGGGCGTAAAAGTGGGCGTGGTCGGAAAAAAGTACCCTATTAATCATGCCAGAGTTCCAGTTAAATGCTGTGAAAATTTCAGGAAGATCGGTCCAGAGGTTTGGTCTCCTATAAGGTACAAACAAACAAATAAACAAACACACATTCCATTTTATATATATAGATTTTACATAATGCACTTATTGTTTTTTTCGTTTTGTTTTCTTTCGTTCGTGCTATGTTTGATTGCTAGAAAAGGATGCGATATGTTAAACTTAACGAACAACGTGGGTGAATGAAAATGAGCAAAGCAAAATTGACAATATCCACAAAGAATGATGTTATTGTTTTATTCGCTCCCTTTTTCTTTATTTCACGCACTGTTCGGTTGCTTGAAACCGTGGCGTACAAAAAAATCTGTACAAATTTAGTCATGAAGAAATAAAAACGTAGGAAGTATTTTTAAAAAATAGTGAAAATATTACCAAATAAAATTGTTTTTCAAGAAATCGGGACATTTGGCGTCCCGCGAAGACCTCACATTTTTAGGCTGAAAATCGAGACAACCCGCGTGGAGATCGGAACCTGGCAGCCCTAGCAAAAATACAACAACAAATGTGAATATATGAAATTTGAGAAAACTGAGAAATTGACACTTCAAATCTCATCGCCTCTGTGGTGCAGTGCGTTAGTGCGCGCTTGCACGGGTATCACAAAGATTTCTGATGAAGCCCTTAGCACGGCCGAAATCGCAATAAAATTTAGGTCATTTAGGAAAAAACTTCTTTCTCCCTAATGAATAAAATTGAACCTAGTCATTACAAAAGAAAAACACAAACAATTTCAGATTTTTACTTTGAGCTAATTAATTGCACAATCAGCGCTGCTAACGTAACTTAATTACTTTTACGACTATCATATAAATGTTTACCTATCGGCTTATCAGATCAACATTTTTATACAGTCCGATTTGCATGTATTTTTTTTTCTTTACTAACGTTATTAATAGCAACTGATTAAAGGTGTTTTGTTTTTATTACTCAGTTTATAAGAGTTAATGTGGCATGATAGTAAAATGAAAGAATTTCCCACGTGAACCAGTTTGCACTTTTGTTTTATCTTTGTTGCGAAGAAGCTTTTTTTTGAATGGTCGAATGTAAAAATCTTTATCTAGGCGACACTAGCGTGTAAGATATTTTTAATCACTAATTTCGATTAACTTTTTTTTAAAAGTTGCTAATGAAAAAACAGGATAATCAATTTGGAGTGGTTATTTTAGAAACTCGTCAAAATTATACAAAAGTGGATAGAAGAAGTTTTGTTAATGAAGTTACGGAATAAAAATAAACGTTTTAAAGAAAATCTAATCAGCAGGTCAAACAAGGTGCGTTTGGACAAATAAAGGCCGAATAAGGGTCGAACAGTGTCAATTTTGAATCAATCTTAAATTTTTTACAAAGAAATGCTGCAGCAAACTCTACTTCATTGGACAGCATTTTATGTACGCATTTTCATTCACCAGTTTAAGGTTGCGAACAAGCTTTTTTCGTGCTGGCCGAATATAAAGATGTCATAGTTTGGAGTTTTTTGAATCGCTGATTTCGATGAATTTTTTGTTTAAAGTTGTAAATTAAAAAATGCCGTATTCAATTTGACGAGAGAGTGCCTAAAACTCATCGAATTTATACAAAAGAGGTTAGAAGAAGTTTAATTATTAGGGTTTCCAAGTAAAAATGACCATTTTTAACAAAGGCCAAACAGTGGTGGGAAAAAGGGGTGTTTTCGATATTTTGACCAAACAGCGGCCAATGAAATGCTGAATGAAATGAAATAAAATTAAACCTTTAACAATAAAATGTTGAAGCAGACTTTACTTCATTAAAGATTATTTTATAAAAGCACTTAATTCACCGAACAAAAGTGCATCGATAGACGAGTTGGCTGAGTGGTCAGTATAAACGCGGAGAGGTTCGGAGAAGATCGATTCTTAACAAAGACAACATTTATTATTTTTGCTTTTTCTTCATAATTACAAAACAACGTGATGAATTTATTTCTTTCGTTTTAAGTTTAATTAAAAATGACGAATTTTGTCATGTTTTATAACGATAATTTAATGCATTATTGAAACTTTGTCTTCATAGAATTCGAACTTTGTTTTTCATCTCACTTCTACAGAGCTATCCGCAGCGTCGTAAATAATTAAGTACGAACATATTATATGTATTACATAGTATTGGTACCGATTTGATATTACTGTAAAGATATGGGACTTTTTCATGCATATGCCTTTATATTTAAAAGTTAATTATTGTCTGAATGCTTGTATGTCTGTCTATAAACTATAAAATTGCTAAGCTGATTGAGCTTAAATTTGAATTTTTCGGCATATGCTAGACTGGCCGCACTATGTCATGGTAGAAGCCTGGGTTGAGAGAATGGCGATTCATTACATGAAGTTGGCATTTTCATCTAAAATTCGTTGGATTCTGCTTCTGGTAACCCTTAGATCCAAATGCGCAGCAATTTCACCACAACTCATCCCTTTCTCCACAGCAAGACGTCAAACTAGTCTGTTGTGCCGTTGGTCAATCACGGATTTTCTTTCACTACGATTGATTATAGCATAGTTGCCAGGGTTTTTTAAATAAATTTGTTATGGTGTTTCGGTGAAAATTTTTCCTAGCACCTATAGCACCTACTTTTATACCGGCTTCATTTAAGCCTTTTATATTTCAACGATCTTCTTCAGATAAAGTGTTTCAACGTGGCATTTCTATTTGAAAATAAAATAACTCTAATATATGCTCATATTTTGTTCTAAAAATTTGTTACCGTTATGTTTATCGTGTTTTTTACTAGGTCATCAACAAAATTTCGTAATTTTTACGTTATAGCAGTTAAAACACAAAAAAAGCAATTGTGCACATATAAATACTTTCTATTGCACACGCGATATTTAACACTATTTTTGATAAACGGTACTACGAATACGAGGAAGAGAAGAATTCTCTGTTCGAATAATCCATCTCCATCCTTAAAAAATTTTTTTTGGCAAACTCAAAAAAATTGTATTGTTATAAACCAAGGAAAAAAATAAAAAATATTTGTGCACATATAAATATTTTACTGAGGTATTTCAATAATTACAAAAACGTATTGGTACCGATTTGATATTACAGTAAAGATATGGGACTTTTTCATGCATTTACCTTAATATTTAAAAATTAATTATTGTCTGAATGCTTGTACAGTATTGTTCGTAAACTAAGCAACCGTTTCATGGTATAAATTCAAAGTCTCATGATAGTTTTGTTTACAATGTTTTTAAACTTCAATTATTTTTTTATTATTTTATTATAAGTAAGGTTTATAAGGAAAATAAAAACAATTAATTTTCAATAGTACTAAGGAAAAAATATTTACAAAAAAACTTAAAACTTTATATTCAGCTTTTCGTAATCTAAGCAACTTTTTAATATTTGGTGTAATATCCCTTGTTTTTAATAACTTCTCGACATCGTTTTGGCATAGACTCAATTAACCGTTTAAGTGTAGTTTTACTAATACGGAACCATTCTTTTTTAAGGCCCAAAAGTAATTCATTTTTATTTTTAAATCGACAGCTGCCGATCTTCCTTTTGAGTATTCCAAATAAATTCTCAATTGGGTTTAAATCTGGCGATTGGGCCGGCCACTTCATGTCTTGGACCCCCTTTGTTGTAAACCACTCTTTTACAAGCTTTGAAGTGTGTTTAGGGTCGTTGTCGTGCTGAAACTCCCAACGCAGCGGCATTTCCCATTCAGCGTATGGGAGCATATGGCTTTCTAAAATGTTCCGGTATACAAATCGATCCATTTTTGTATCGATCTCGATGAAGGGCCCTACTGCTGTTCCAGAAAAACAAGTCCACACCATGACATTACCACCGCCATGCTTTACTGTACCACGACAGTAACAGGGATGTAACCGCTTTCCTCTGGGTCTTCGGACGTGACATATGCCATCGGAATTAAACAAGTTAAATTTAGACTCATCGCTAAATAATACTGAATTCCATTTTTCGGGTGTCCAATTGAGATGTTGTGTTGCAAACTCAAGCCTAAAATTACGGCAAAGTTTCAAATTCGTTACAGGGTCTAGGAATTTCAAAACTTACCTTTTTTTTAAATGTTTCTTGGTTAAAATTGGTTTCTTGGATGGTCTGTAGCTTCTTAGGCCATTTTCTAAGGCACGTTTCCTTACTGTGCTAGAACTTATATTTAAGTTAAGATCCTGAACAATTTTTTTTGATGACACAAAAGGATTTTTTTTAATAAAACGAACGATTTGTTTGTCCTCTCTGTAATGAGTTTTTCGTGGTCGACCTTTAGAATAAATTGTATTTACCGACCCAGTCGCTTTATATTTTTTTATAAGTCGAGAAATTATTGACTTATTAATATTAAATCTTTTGGCAATCGAAATTTGCGGCTCACCATTTTTAAAAAAATTTATTTCTCTTTTAGATCTTGTTTATATTGTACACGCGGCATCGTAAAAAAACCAGATCACGAGATGACGATCGAAAAGCAACTAAAATATTTAATGATTTACACTTGAAAAATAGAAAAATGTTGAAAAGAAAGTGAAAAAAATACCGTTAGACCTCTTATTTTGAAGGTCACTTAGCAGCGACGGAAAAAGTTGCTTACATTACGAACAGCTTTTTATGGAGTATATTCGTTTGACTATTTGTAATATTCTATTTTTAGACTAGAGCATAATTTTGTTATTGTTGGCTTATAGGTGGCTCATCAAGTAATTACAAAAATATGGGCCATTCCACATAAAATCATATACAAAGGCGTAATTAGAACTTGAATGCAATTCAAAAATCGGTTGCTTAGTTTACGAACAATACTGTATGTCTGTCTATAAACTAAAAAACTGCTAAGCTGATTGAGCTAAAATTTTGGCAGTAAATATGTTTCGAGTATCAGTTTTCTTAGGAGTAATGAAAGGTAGTAGTATTCAGACACCAGAGAGGGAAATAAAAAATTTTTAGAAGAAGCGCGTTTTTCTTGCAAGTCAGTTGTTGTAAAAATTAGTTGAAAGCAAAAATCGATAGTTTATTATTATTATTTCATGTTAAATTTTATTAAACAAAAAATATCAAAAAGCATTTAAATCAAATATATAGTACACTCTTACAAAAATACACGGGAATTTATAGTAACTAGTATCGCCTGTGGTCGAAGTTCCACCATATCAAAATCGATTTGTATTTGTTTTTTTGAAATTTTATTGAAAAAGTTTAACAAAGTTAAGAAACATTACATTGATAAATACTTTTGGCTAAAAACGTCATGTGTCTATTTACCACTGGGTTCATTGAATGAAATTACTTCATTCTGTTTAGGTTATCAGTTCGAGAGAGTAATTACGAACAACAACAACAATGCCACACATATCTGTTGAAAATACCTTTCAAACGATGTAAGATTTATGTGAATATGCTGACGTAAGCACGGGTAAAATGGTACCACAATTTTATTGTTTACGTAATAATATATAGATTATTGCTGGTAACAGGTTTCCTTCATTTAATATAGTTTTATTTTAGAGACAAATTAAAAAAATTTCACTCTAGAAATTCGTAACAACTTTATACTACAATCAGCGTTGCCAGACTTTTGATGTATTTTAAGGCTAAAATGACGTATGGTGCACACGAAAACATGTTTCTTAAACAAAAGTACGTTAAACCGCACCTATAGGGGTATTCACAATTTAGTGCACTTGCCAGTGCAGTTGAGGAATTAAAGACTTGTGCACTTTACAAAAACAAGCTACACGTCAAAAATCTGCACAAGCGCTTTTCTACTGTAGCCTAAAACTTGAAGACTTGAGCAGTTATGAACTTGTGTGCATTGATATATTTTGACAGCTTTGAAAAAGTGGTAGTGGTGTGCTCACGAAAACCTAACTGCAGAAGTCTGCAAGTCCTCAACTGCACAGCCAAGTGCACTGAATCATGAATACCCCTTACAAAATTTGTATACATAGCTTTACAGTATATTACAAGACACATTTTTAAGTTATTAAAATTGAATGAACGTCGATTGTCAGGCAAAATGTTTTTGTAAACAGAAAAACTTCTTTCTACTTCTGCACTAACGAGAGGAACATATTTGAAAGACAATATGTCATCAGATGTAAGTCTCTCTTCTTATATCATAGTATGAAAAATTTTACCCCTAATATTTCTGCAATATAGCATAAAAATTGAGTTAATACAAACTTATGCAGCCTGAGCTTTTGTCACTTGTTTCATCAGTTTCACCACGCGCAGAGCTTTTTTTCATTGAGGTCTATACACAAAACTACTCCTTTTTCGAGAAGTACTGTTTTTTATTGAAGGACTCTATTGTTAAAGGACTATGTTTAAAAAATTGCATTTTTAAGTACGAAAAAAATTCTATTAACATTACACAAAATTGACCTAAAAATCGAAAAATGTTTTAAAAATGAAAAATTTCCAAAAAATGACAATAAAATAACTTTTCGCAAAGTACGAATTTAACTTTTGGGAGAAAATGAAATTTGTTATATTTGCAAAGAACGAGTTTAACTTTTGATTCAAATATAGCTTTTGGCGAGAATTTTAAATTTGTACTATTGCATTGAACGAATCTAACTGTTAGTATGATTTTAAGTCATGGCACCAACTTTTTATGAACAAATCCTTTTATAAAAACTATGAACGATATGTATTGAATACCATCAGATAGGTAGTTAAACCACCTTTCCAACAATATATGTCTCATAAGTGCACAATTAAGACTTTTGTCGTAAAAATTTTTTAAAAAGTAGTGAATGTTAGGTTCAAAGTACTAAGTTACAATACAAAAATTTTCAAAATCTGAGCAAAGTATGTTTTTGAAATGCATATTATTCAACAGGAGATTAAACCACCTTTATAACAATATATAGCTTATAAGTGCACAATTAAGACTTTTGTCATAAACATTTTTAAAAAAGTAGTGAAACTGACATTCATGGTACAAAGCTTCAATGCAAAAATTCTTAATATCTGTGCAAAAGTGTTTCGGAAATCCATGGACAGGTGATTAAACCACCTAAATAACGATATATAGCTTATAAGTGCACAATTAGGACTTTTGCCATAAACATTTTTTTAAGCATTCTTCGCGCAGATTTTGAGAATTTTTGCATTTTTGTATTGAAACTTAGTACCATGAACGCCAGTTTCACTACTTTTTAAAAAATTTTCATGGCAAAAGTCTTAATTGTGCACTTATATGCTAAATATCTTTATAAAGGTGGTTTAATCATCTGTCTAATGATATGCATTTCAAGAACATTCTTCGCTCGGATTTTGAGAATTTTGCATCGAAATTTAATACCGATGTTATACGAAAATTGTTATATATTTAATTTTCTCCCTAACAAATTTCCTAACAAATTTAATTTTATTTCGCAAAGTACGAATTTAACTTTTTGCGGATCAATAGTATTGGTTTGAGTCTTTGCTAAGTTAGAGTCGGATTGACGAATTTATCTTCACGCACTTTATTTTTTCTTTAATAATTTTAATTAAATACTTATTGGTAAAAAAAGGCATAGTTTAGTATTTTTTGTAAATTTGATATGAAACACTTTTTGGCAAGCTAAATTTCGGTACGTTGGAGACCACATTTCCCATTTTTAAAAATAAAGTTTTCGAAAGATATTCAAGGTCGTAAAATTTTGAATAAAAAAAATAGTCTTAAATACATTTACACTCCTAAAGGCAGTTTTTATTGACTGAGTTGTTATTATATTTATTCATGCATCATGTAGCATGTTTAAATTAAGCTTTTAAAAACTTCAATTCAAATGGTCCTACCTTCACTTAAAAAAGATATAAGATGCAAGTATAGGAGATTTATTAAAAACAAAATCTAGACATAAAATAATTAAGTTTTAACAAATTTTGATTAAGTTATAAAAACTTACTTGATATTGTATTGGTTTTGAGTATTTTAGCATACCTGTAAATAAAAAAAATTAAAATATATTCACTTTATCGAAAATATTTATTAATAATTATAAATATATAATAAACAAAATATATAATTATACAAGATGGTCAAACTGATGTTTTGTATTGTGTTTTGTATATGTATTGTGCTAAGTTGATTTCACTCAGGCAAGTCGTTTAGAAGTTATGCGACAACAAACAGACGCACGAATGATTTTAAATATTACGATATAAACGATTATTTAAGAAAAATGGTAAAACTAATTGTTAAAATTGTAAGCCTATGATTTTGTGGTTCCGAATTTAATTTAGGGTGACGCAAAATATGTAAGATTATTTGTATAATAATGAAAGTGAAAATAAATGTACTCTTTACTGAATTAGATTTCAATACAAGTTATTTTAAGGTTTTTAAAAACTGATCATGTATTTAAAAAGTTGAAATCTTATCAATTTACATATTTTCTTTACTTTAGATATAGTATACGATTTTTCACAAAAATATCTACATTAGGGTGTCCCAAAAATATATTTTTTTTTTTATTTTGACAGATGTCCGCGGCTTTAATACTTCCACTTGACCTTAGAAACACCTCTAGGTAAAGTACGACCTCTAAACCTTTACCAATTGAGATGCGCTTCACAGAGGGTATTTCTAAGGTGAAATGGAATAGGAAAAGCCGCGGAAGTCAAACACGTTTATTTTTTTGGAACACTCTAATCTACATATTGAGTTATTTACTGATTTCAGTTTCCGTACCAAGAAAATATTGAAAGTCTTAAACAAATTGAGAAAATTGACTATCGAATTTGGTGTTGCTTTTTTGTCCTGAAGATATGGAAATGGAGATAATTAGAAGAATAGATTACATACAACAAACTAAAAAAACTACTTTTAATGAGCTTGCATAAAGATATTCAAGGCCAAAAGAAAAAAAAACCTAAAAGAAAATACTCAAGAGAAATGAGAAAAAAACAAAAATAATGCCAACAAATTACAATCAATTAATGCCAAGAATAGTTGATTGCAAGAAAGGTTTCCGTTCAAATTGATGAAGCCATTGAAATGAAATCCCAGAATAGAAAAATGATGCAAGCAAAGCAAGCTGCTGACAGACAACACTGGTGAATGGATAAATGCTATGGACATGTATTAAGCACACGAAGTTAACCAGTTCTTTTAATGACAAGCTTAGACTCAAAAATAGCCAAGTGCACTTTTTACTATTTTGAGAAAATACGAAAAACTGATGCACGGGAACAAGATCATTGTAATTTATATAAGAATGCATAGTGAAAATAATAAAGGATTGAATATTTTCTTTCTTTGTTTCATAAAGCAGTTATTTTAAAGAAATTATTGAACTTAGGCTATGATGAAACTCATTAACTGACTCTATTCATGAAATCCTGTGGGGACTCCACAGGTTGCACTTTATTATACTCTTAAAAAGAAATGTGTATTTACTATTACAGTAGAAACGCCGGAAAGTTAACTCGCGAAAAAGTTAATCTCTCGTTTAAGTTAAGGCATAGAGGTGGCCCAACTGGAGTACTTTTAACTATTATTAAATGTCAATAAAAAAACTCTGAGCTTGTTTGTTTGCTTACATTGGATTTATATAAATGCTACGTGGATTTTCAAAGTGTGATAAAAAAACAGTAACTTTGAAACGTTATTTTTATTTAAGAACACAGTTTGTATTATTTGCAAAAACTGATAAAAATCTAGAATGTATGTAATGCATATAGTAAAGTTTCTTTTGTACTTCAAACTTTTTTTATGTTTTAAAAGATTCGGGTGAAAAATTGTTGGTGCTCGTAAGCCTCTTTGAAAAATCATATAAGCCCGCATATGCACCATTTTTTTGGGATTTTCTTAATAGGATAATAACAGGGCTCAGCACAAGTTTTTATTAAAATCCATTAACGTTTACTATTTTTGACACAAGAATGTATTAAATTTCGATATTTTGTAAAAATAGTAAAAACAAAAAATTATATGGATTAAAAATAAGATACAGATTAGATCACCCAAAAAACAAAGGTGGTTTTTTTCGCTGCACCAGCATTTTCTAATAGAATGAGGTTGAAAAATAAGATCTGCATCAAAAGATTGGTATCGTTAGTGAAAAATAGCCATTCGGTTTTCATTTGAAACCTCAAAAACAGCCTTAAAATTGCTTGAAAGTAGCATAAACTGTAACTTTTTTAAGAAATGGTAAAATTATTTAATTTTTATTCAATAGATCATAAAAATTAATTAACTTAACTATGGCAGAGCACGGCCAAATAAGTTTAATTAATGTCAAATTAATTAAATAAATCTAATAATTGATCGATTTTTCGGTCAAAGTCATGTGTAATTGAACATTTGGTTGTGAGAATAGCCACCTTTCAGTTAGAACACTAGCTTCTGGCGAAGCAAAAACTCGTTTCATTTCTATGGTGCATTTCGACAAACAATCGAACACCAATGAATATTGAAATAAATGAAGAAGCAACTAGAACAGATGGCAACCCTTGATAGAGTTGATGGCGGTGATCTAAAATGGCCTCCTGCTTTGAAGTGTCATATGATTAGCAGCCATACAATTCATGAGAATGAATTAGAGGATCTGTACATTCATATGCTAGTTTAAACAGTGAGTTGATCACAGCTTAATCACTCAAAGACTACTGATGAGGAATATGTAGCGATTTCCGAAACAGACTGTCTAGTCAGCTAAGTGATTGACTCTGTACAGAGTTGTTGTTGTTGTTGTTGCCTTCCTGAAAACTCACTTGATCTAAAGCTCACAATCTTAATTCATGTAATTATTCAATAGATCATAAAAATTAATTAACGTAAAATTATTTAATTTTTTTAACAGACAATTAAACAGGTAAGACTGTCCGTGTAATTCGTTTTTGGAAGGTGTGATATTCAATGATGTTTCTGAAGAAGAAACTAAAATTTTAACTCATTTTTTATGTTATATTTTTGTTCAAAAAATTCCCAAAAATCATAGAAAAATCTGCGAGCTACCAACATTACATCATCATGAAGGGCATTTAATAAGGTCTAAGAAATTAACTACGTTTTACAATTTTTGTTTTTGCTCATGAACTTACGTCTTGAATGCAAACAAATGGATTTTATTTTTGTTTCATTTAATTTAAATCTTTCAAATTTTAACAAAGTGCTTCTCTAACTCACCTTAATATTGGTAATAATCCATTTATATGTTGTGAGAGCGTTTGAGCTTTGTTTCAATTTAATTTAACTCATAAGCTTCGTCGATAAAAAATATTAAATGTTGTTGTTTTTTCACGGTGGATTTAAATTAAATGGGCTCGTTGGGCAAACAAAAGAAAATTATTGGCAAATTTTGAAAGGAATGGACATTCTGACAATCCAAAAAGAGTTTTCTTAAAAGCTGATGATACTATGACGACGGAATTGTATGACTTCGTCACTAAAAACACATACAGCTTTTTCAATACAATTTTAAATAAAAAAATTACAAGTGTAAGGCCAAGGTTCTTAGAGTCAGATCCATCAACATGGGAAGAAAATCATGACTGCATGGCAGCAAAATCGATAGTTAAGAAATTACTGATTGTTAATGATGTAGCAGAGCGTGTTGTTGCTTTGATTTCTAGGTTTAATGCCGTTTTAACACACCATTTTTAAGATATACCGACCAAAAACTTTTCGGAAACAAAATTTTTATAGTATTTGAATTCTTCAAATGTATAAATATTTTTAATAAATAATAACGGATTAGGAACGGATTTGACATCTTTAGAGGTCCCACAAGTGTTGTCTTCTTATGCCTCTTACAACTCAATGACTTATACATTGAGCAAGACTTGAAAGCAAGAATGTGAGTTCGTAGGACAAATCGTGGAGAGTTTACGTGAGTTTTGGAGATGAAAGGAAAAGATTAAACTTGCTTTGTTCTGGCAAGTTTTTGTACTAAAAAATTCTTGATTTCAAGTCTTGCCCAATGTTAAAGGGGTCAAACTAAATTTACACGAGGTGAATTGTCAATTTCCTTTCCCTTTACATTTTAGCGATAAATTGGGGCCCAACGAGCCTATTTTATTTAAACTCACCGTGAAAAAACAAAAACATTCTTTATTTTTTATCGACGAGGCTTATGAGCTAAATTTAATTGAAACAAAGCCCAAACGCTCTCACAACATATAAATGGATCATTGCCAATGATTTAGGTAAGTAAGAAGAGAAGCACTTTGTTAAAATTTGAAAGATTTAAATTGAATGAAACAAAAATAAAATCCATTTGTTTGCATTCAAGACGTAAGTTCATGAGCAAAACAAAAAATAGCAAAACGTAGTTAATTTCTTAGACCTTATTAAATGCCCTTCATGATGATGTAATGTTGATAGCTCGCAGATTTTTCTATGATTTTTGGAAATTTTTTGAACAAAACTATAACATAAAGTACGAGTAAAAAATTTAGTTTCGTCTTCAAAAACACAATTGAATATCACACCTACCAAAAATGAATTACACGGACAGCTGTAAAAAGAAAAAAACAATAAAAAATTTTACTCATTTTTAAAAAAGTTACAGGGCGAACGTTGTTTGTGCTATATTCAAGCAATTTTAATGCTGTTTTTGAGATTTCAAATGAAAACCGGATGGCTATTTTCCACTAACGAGACCAATCTTTTGATGCAGATCTTTTTTTTCAACCTCATTCTATTAGAAAATGCTGGTGGAGCGAAAAAAAACACATTTGTATTTTTCATATATATTGTGGGTGCTCTAATACAGATGTTTAATTAAAGATTGATGAGGTACTGGCAAGAAAGAAAGAAATAGAGAAAGTTTAACATATTCAAAAATTATATGTTTAAATTTGTTATGATTGGAAAAACTTTTAATATTGTAAGGCAATGAATTCCACGATGATCTTATACTACTGGCGAAAAACAATCAACTGGAGTTAACGAACTTATATCTAGGGATCATAAGGTTTATGTTTCTGCTCGACCTACAGAACTCTATATATTCAAAAAGGTATGAAGAAAAAAGGGTGTCTAGCTTTAAGCTAGCTTTGTAGGCCATAACCAAATAATTGTTTACTGTGGGCAGATATATGATCAAACCTTCCTAAGCCATATACATACCGGGCTGCATTATTGAAGGCGACTTAGAGCTTGTGCAACGACAGAGAATCGAGTTTACAGTATACGACTTAAGTAAGTTATGACTGGCATCAACAGTTGCAATACCAGTTTTTTCCTAGTTTCTTAAGGCACAAAGCATGATATCATTCGCAGATTTCCAAGGACATAGTAAACTTTTTTATGCAAGAATTGATTTTATCACAGCAAGATAGAGAAAAGTTTATTTAAAATCCAAGATTGGTGACCAGTGATCTGCAAGCGATGGCATTTTCGCTACTTGCAATCTACCCTCAACAAATACAGTGACAGTCTGACCGCACTACGCAAGCGCTGCGATTGTTGTGTCGAACATACTTGCAACATTGAAGCCAACTGTGTATGAGCGTGTCGTAAGACCACAATAATGCATGTTCGAGTTGTTGGTTTGATAACCAGCGCAGGGTCTTTTCAACTTCTGGTATGCAATGGTAAGTATGGTCATTTACAAGCAACAAAACAAAGACATAAAGCGTAACGCCTGCATAAAAAACCAGCGCTTATTTTGTTCTCCGAACACAAAGTATTTGCAGTAACATTGCAGTTACTTTGCGTGACTTTTGAGAGCTTGTAGCTCATAAGCTAATGGTTCGATTGAGCTGATTTCTTTTTTAAAATGAATTCTAAAGTTTAATTGAGTGAGCAGTAAAATTTGTTTAGTAAATTTTTAAAGATATTTATTAAATTTAGTTTTTTAAGAAATTATATCAGACGCCATTTTACTATAAAACACCTTTAATCACTGATTTTGATAAGATTTTGTATGCATGCAGATCTTTAATAAAGCTACAACTTTTGTTCAATTGTTCAAAATTTTGAAATAATAGGGTCGCCACCTAATATTATGTCTTTTCAATAGTTTAAAACTGACAAATGACGTTTAAAACTCTTGAAAAGACATATTATTAGGTGGCAACCCTATTATTTAAAAATTTTATAATTTTGAAATTCTGACAATGTATTCGGATTCAGCGATCCATTTTTGGTCTACCATTTTTTTTTTGCCAACCCCGAATTCATAAAACTACAAAAAATTAAGGTGGCAACCCTATCCACCATCTTGAATTTTAAAATTCTAACTTTAGATTCGAAATCAGCGACCCCTTAACACTGATAAATGACGTTTAAAACTCTTGAAAAGACATATTATTAGGTGGCAACCCTATTATTTAAAAATTTTATAATTTTGAAATTCTGACAATGGATTCAGATTCAGCGACCCATTTTTGGCGTACCATTTTTTTTTGTCAGCCCCGTATTAACAAAACTACAAAAAATTAAGGTGGCAGCCCTATCCACCATCTTGAATTTTAAAATTCTTACTTTAGATTCGAAATCAGCGACCCCTTAACACTGAGAAATGATGTTTAAAACTCTTGAAAATACATATTATTAGGTGGCAATACTGTGGTAAAAATTTAGTTGGCAACCCTAACCTCCATCTTAAATTTTAAAACTGTTACATTATATTCGAAATCAAATCCGTTGTCAGAATTTCAAAATTACAAGAATTTGCATAAATGAAAAAAATCTAGGTGGCAACTCTATCCGCAATCTTAAATTTTAAAGTTTGACATCATCTTCGAAATAAGTTACCCCTAAAACTTCCAAAACTATTTACTCTATTCATACTGAAGTAATCTACAAACACTTGAGTAAAAATGCAGTGTACGCGCTGATTTCATCGTTCGTAAGCTTACTTTTGTATCACTGCTTAGCCGAAGTTGAAATCAACCTGGTACACGAGGCAGTAGCTCAAAATAATGCATAATTATAACGATTGCCGTTCGTGCGCTGTGGTTTATACACATAATTATGTTATGCAAACAACTATACTTTCCACTGAAGTCGAAGCACACATCACACAGTGTTTGACTTTGGTACAATTGGCTAATGCAACATGCCTGATGTTGTAAGTGACTCGATGGCGTAGAATATGTTGCATGGTATTAATGATATTGAAGTCATACAAAAACCAAGTATGTACTGAGTGTAAAAGCAGTTGCAGTTCATCGCTGCAGGTCTCTGTTGGTGACCTTAAAAACTATTTATGTAAAACGAAACGAAGCCTGAACGCCGTGAAAGAAACGAGCAACAATATTTTTTGCTATGGAAAAATGTATTGCTTACCGTGTCTTGCACCCCGTTCAGGCTTCGTTTCGTTTTACATAAACATGCAGTAAGCTTCGCGTTGTTAAAAAGAATTCGAAGCAGGCCTTCATTGCTAAAGGCTTTTTTGAAATTGGCAACACATAAGATTTCAAGGGGCTTAGCATGAGCATGTTATTAACAGCCCAATTTGATATCACGATTAAGTCCTCATTGACTCTAGCGCATAAATCTGCAACTAAGCCAATGGGCCTAGACAGGCAAAGTTGGAAGTCATCAGCGTATGCATGCATTGTGACGTGGCGACACTAGCAAAATATGTCATTTATGAACATGGTGAATAACGACGGACTAAGTGCTGAGCCTTGAGGTACTCCACTAGATGTGCCCTTTAACAAAGATAAATTTTGTTCCACCCGAACTCTTTGAGACTCCCATATCAAAGAAAATTATTTTTCATTGCACGGAACTTCACAAAAATGCGCATCAATTTACAGGGACTACGGATCGCCACAAAAATGTTACTCCAGGGGTTTTCACGGGTCACTGGTCATAAATCCGAGGTGAACATTTTGAAATTCAAGACGGCAGCTTCGGAAATGCGGACTTGAGCATTGTGATTTCTATATATAGGCTTTTCGAGAACCAAAATTCGTATATAGTGGTTTTTGGAGTCGCAGATCACGATTCTAAGGTGTGAATTTGTCTATTTTAAAATCCAGATCAATTTTTCTCGCTAACAGGTTAAGGAGTTACAGCCAAAACTAAAAATTGGCGTTAGCCGGTTATAACATTTTAATTAGATTTAATAGTAAAAGTCGGTCTTGCTTTGGATTTGCGCGGTAAAGTTTTAAGGAAACTAATTTTGAAATCCGACTAACATACACAAGTTATTTAGCTCTGGACTAGAAAAATCAAAGTCTTTCAAATCAATCGAATTCCGAAAGTGATGTGTATGTGAGTTACAACAGTGAAAAACTGCGTGCTACTAAAATCTACAAAAATTTGTCGCAATGAAATAAGTGACAATAAATATTAAAGGTCTGCACGTGTATGTTCCTAAGGATCTTCAACACATTCTCAAATTTTCAAACACGCTTCCAACTCTCACTCATAAAAGCGCAACGAATGAAAAAAACACAAAAAGTGGTTGTTGTCGTTAGAATGTTAATAATGAGGGAATGGAGACAAGAGAGTATGGAGACATGAGAGAAATGAAACATGAGAGATGGAATGGAGTGAATGGAGTAAATGGAATGTCTTGTTTGTAATATGATAGAGAAGAATTTCTTGCACTGGTTTTTGGCTTAATTTTTAAAAATATATATTTACAAAAACTTAAAAAAATATAAATGAATTACATATTCAAAAAGTAACTGTTATTTTTTCCTTTAAATGCTTTACACAGACTATAAATACACCGACTATTCTTCTTGCTAGATTTCAATTTGTTTGTTTTGATGCGCTTGTTTGTACTACAAACTATCGCATTTACTTCAATACATAAAGGGTCCGCCAAATAACTTCTTTTTTTTTTGAAAATTCTATAAAAAAAACTACTGGATATTTTCTCAAATTTCTTTTTTTATTTGAAAGTACAATCCTTCTGGTTAATAATGGAAAATAATTTTATTCAAATGGCTGCCTCGGCTGGCCATGCAGTAGCCTACACGATCGGTCCAATTTTTAAGCACATTATCGATTGTGTGCAGCTGTATTTCACCAATGGCTTAACGAATATTGTCCTTTAAAGCGTCAATCGTCTCTGGCTTGTCGGCGTAACACTTATCTTTGAGGGCACCCCACAAATAATAGTCCAACGGTGTCAAATCGCAGCTTCGAGGTGGCCGAACGACATCGGCTCTGCGGCTGATAGTGCGATCTTCAAAAACAGGGCGCAAAACATCGAGTGTAGCTTCGGTTGTGTGGCACGTAGCGCCGTCCTGTTGAAACCAAATGTTGCCAATATCCTCCTCTTCAATTTTTGTGAACAAAAATTCGTTCAACATGGCCCGATAACGACTGCCATTGACTGTAACGGCCATCCTTGCTCATTTTCGAAGAAAAATGGCCCAACTATGCCTCTGGACCAAAATCCGCACCAAACAGTGACTCGTTTTGGGTGCAGCGGCTTTTCAATGTATGCATGCGGGTTTTCTGTGCCCCAAATGCGACAATTTTGTTTGTTTACATACCCGCCAAAATCAAAATGAGCTTCATCTGAAAAATTGATTTTTTTTGGCAAAATCGGCATCTTCTGTAAGTCGATCGCAGGCCCACTTAACGAAGCGAAAACGCATTGAATGGTCAGTTGGCTTCAACTCCTGAACCAATTGGACTTTGTATGGCGTCATACCGAGGTCTTTATGCAAAATTCGTCTCAATGATGTCTCTGAAATGTTCATTTGTTGAGAACGACGGTGAATTAATGTTGATGGCGCTTCACGCACACTTTCTGCCACAGCAGCAATATTCTCGGGTGTACGCACTGCTTTTGGCTTTTCACGCTTTGGTTTATCGATGAGGATGCCAGTTTCTTTCACTTTTTTCACAAGATAACGAACATACGGAGCTGACGGTGCTTCTCTTCTTTCAAAATCCGTACGCAATTTTCGCACACATTCTGCAACATTACCATGAATTTCAAAGTAATGTCGCAATATTTCCCAGCGTTGTTCAAGCGTATACACAACCATATTCGTTTAGCGGAAGAATAAAACTAATTATCTGTCAAATCAGACATAAGCTAAGTGTAACCATTCACGAAATAAGCACTAGTTGAAAAAAGTTATATGGTGGACCCTTTACTTTTATTCACAAACCAAATTCAAGACATTCCATAATTGGAATGTCTCTATAATAATTGAGAATTATGAGAGTATATTTCGATTTATTGTATTCTATTCTATTCGTTTATTGAGGCTGTTCGTTTAGTTTCGTTTCGTTGCCTGCATAACCAATGGAATGAATATTTGTTTCGTTCCTTGAATTTACTCTCAATAAGAGTTCTCTACTCGACTCATTCTTAATTGGCAGAAAAGCAAAACATTCATGCAGATCTTTAATAAATATTAAATATGCAATAAACAGCATGGATTAGTCAGGACTGAAAAATATTCTAGGTTACGACGCTTTAGTATTTGAATTGGCAACACAAATGTCAACAATCGTGTTACAAATGCAAATATTTTGCGACATTTTTTTTTTTTTGAGCGCGCTAGGGCTAATAACCAGGGCTAGAATCTCTATCTCATGTCATCTTTTTTCTGCTGCTTCTAAGACATTTGCTGTTTATTTAGAGCCTCCATTTATGTTACCTAAATTCCAAATATGAAAAGTTTTTAGGTAATTTTTTCTTCGTTTTTTATCGGTTTTAGGTCATTTTTACTAGATTTAAGGCAGTTTTTGGTAATTTTTAGCGATTTTTAAGTTATTTTATTGTCATTTTTGAACATTTTTAGATCATTTTTCGTTTTTTTAGGTCATTCTAATGTGAGCTTAAAAGAATTTTTTTTCGTACTAAAAAATGTAAGAATGCAAATTTCTAACATAAATATTTAAAAATATCCTTCAATCAAAAACATTGCCTCTCGAAAAAGGAGTAGCTTTGTTTATAGATCTATTTATATATATATATAAATATGCTCGTGTTGAAACTGACGAAAGGGTATGTAGAACATTACAACAAGTGTTAGATAAAAACTCAGGATATGCTAATTTTCATTAACTCTATTCTTATGCTCCATTGCTGAAATATTAGGGGGTAAAAATTCTACTATGAATGCTACTATGAATTCTACTATGAATTCTACTATGAAATTAGAAGAGGTTCTTGCATCCGATGACATATCGTCTTTTAAATATTTTCGTCTCGTCAGTGCAGAAGAAGAAAGAAGTTTTTCTGATTACAAAAACATTTTGCTATTATTTTTTATGTAATTGTTTGCGTTTTTTTGGGTAATTTTTTTAAGTTTTTGGGTCATTTTCTGCAGTTTTGAGGTAGTTGTTTTAGGTAATTTTTTGCAGTTTTTTAGGTCATCAAAATCCGAGCCCTGCTAATAACATATGTTGTTCTTATTATATATTCACAAATGAAGTTGCTGACAATATAACTGGAATATTTAAAAAATTAAAAATAGATTTATATGACTAGAAATGGCTTCATATAAAATTAAATAGATAATTCATATAAATAACTAAACCTGCTTACAAAAACCAATTGCGTAAATCTTTGTGTTGTTACAACTGACGATTGAACCTATTCACCAAAACCAGTTTTGAAAAAATCATGCTGCTACAACTCATGAAAGAGCCTATTCAACACCAATTGCAAAACCCTCGCACTGCTGCAAATCACAAATTATATTTTTAGCTCGACTTCCATTTTTTGATTATTTTAAATAAAATAATCAAAGTAGTACAATTTTCTTTTTTAAAATAGTACCTTTATCAATTAAACAATCTTCAAACAAAGTTTATATTCTAGTCATTAGTTTGAAGAGTATTCTACCGCAAAAAGCTAGCCAATATCTTGAGCCCAATCGGACTTATGACACTTTAAATTGACCCTAGAAAATACAGTTTTAACCCTTTAGCTCCTCAAATTTATTAAATTTTCAAAAACTCTGAAAATGCTTTTTAAACATTAATGAAGGTAATCAGAATCAGTTTACAGAACTTTGCCATCTCAGGTTTAACTCCAAGTAGCCCGTTACACATTTTTTACATTTTTTTTTTACCAAATGTTAACCCTTTAAAGACATAATTTTCAAAATTCTTTTTGCGCATCTTCACAATCAAAGTAATATTCTTATAATATTTCATTTTGCTGAGCCAAGTAGTTTACGCTGTGGGTCGATCAGTCAACAAGTCAGAGAGTAAAAAGCGAACGCTCTACGAAATTATTATATGAGAATAAATAAATGATTTTTCGCTGGGAAAAATTTTATCGGAGTTATATGGTCCCAAGGAGTTTTTAACTCGAAATTTCATGTAAAATCCGAAACTAAATGTAACCAGCATGCAAGTTTTCGCTCGGCACAAATTGCTCTTACCTAAAACATATAATTATTTACCTGCTCAAAGGCTTTTTTTTTGTTTTATTTAATTAAAAACAAAAAAAAATCTTTTTTATCACAAAATTAACAAAAACGAACTGTGCGTCGAGAGAAGAATGTTTTCCCAAAATTTACAAAAATTTTTCTTCTTTTTGGACTTGGGCATTTTTGAATCTAAGCCTTTCAAATTTTCTGGTATAGAACAAAAAAAGTTAAAGCAATACAAGTAACAACAACATCTGCAGCAGCCTCAACGATAAACTACGTTTTGCTGCTTCAAAAGTGAAGAAACCACACTTGAGAATTCCAATGCCCGCTGGAGTTGAGAATGCTTTATTGACATTGAATAATCAGGCTATCTAATGATTGCTCACATGACTTGAAGCTGTTCAGCAACATTCAACTACGCGCTGAAGTTGTTCGACAAAATCGATAAAGAAGAATTAGTAGCAAGAAGAAAATCATGGTTTTATTAATTAACATGTTCACGAGTAGCCACTTTAATATGGAAGAGTTGAGTGTTTGAAGTGGCGTTTCTTTTATAGTTTTATTAGTTGTGGTGAAAATCAAAACATCACCGTACAGTTAATTGTGTTAATATTTTAGTGAGTTGTTCTTTTTTATTTTGTGGATTTTGTATGAGCTGGTTTTAAGTATTTGTTGATTGTTTCGATTGGTTTATGAATTCAATTAGCAACAATAATTGTGTTTATGAGATTTCAGCAGCAGCAAAGCCACCAGCAGTTGTCTTCAAATTGCTGTAGTGTTTTATCTGTTTTTTTTTTTTATTTTAACTTCTTTACAGAGGCGTAGCCAAAATCTTTAGAAGACGCCCAGGGCGGCTTGTGACAGTTTTGTCCCATTTTATAAAAAAATTATTGCAAGCAAATTAAATGCAATTCTTGGCTTTTGACCATCCTGGGATCCCGGGACTAGTCGCGTCATTTTATTTTTACTATTTCGTAGAAATAAAATGTAAAAATTTGGCATTATTGTGTATTAGATGCCTTAAATACTCCCACTCTGAAAGAAAGTTAGCCAGCCGGCAATTAAAATTTTGTGCATCAAATTTTCGAACTCTTATGAAAAGAAATATCAAAAATATTTTCGAGTTTTTGGTCGATTGTTTTTTTTTTATTCGAAAAAACCAAAAAGTTTTGGTTTAATTTTGACCAATAAATATTTGGTTTAAATTTTTTTTTTACCCTGAGAACGGTTTTTTTAACAAAAGAAATGTTGGTAAAAACACTATGATGTTTTTGAAAATTGTCAGTTATGTCCGT
This sequence comes from Dichetophora obliterata, assembly GCA_963920525.1. Lineage (NCBI taxonomy): Eukaryota > Metazoa > Arthropoda > Insecta > Diptera > Sciomyzidae > Dichetophora > Dichetophora obliterata. The sequence goes on along the minus strand of OY986439.1, from coordinate 114,182,491 downwards.
ATTGTATTTTTTATTTTTTTTTTTATATTTACAAGATTTTTTATTTTTTGAGTGAGTTTTTGAAGTGAAAACTTCTTTAGGCGCGTTGAACGATTTTGGTAGAGGGTAAATCATTGGTTTGCATCATCGTATTTTTCCAAGGAAATCGTCCACAATCGGCCGCAAGCTTACAAAGAAATCACTTTGAAACTCCTGAAATTAATGCTTATAATCTGTTTGTTAATATAAAAATACTTAAGTTAGGTTGCAATAAGATGTTTACAACCAAAACTTATTATTAGTTCGGTTTATATTGGTATATATATGCCTTTAAAGTTTGGCAATTTCTTCAGTTGTTGTATTTGTCAACATTTTTGAAAAATTTGCTTTTACTCAAACAGCAGCTATTCATGGTGAGATTTAAAAATGGATCGATCTTCTTCTCTTTCTGCTTTTTTCTGCTGGAACTTCATTTGCAAACAAGAAAAATAATGTATGGTTGAGTGTTTTAACATTTTAATCTTTAAGTTGTGATAAAGGAATATGTTCAACATTCAAATAATTACATGCATGCTCTTATTTTATTACACATCGTCAAACAAAGTTTGACAATTTTCATACTTGTTGTATTTGTCAGTGGCTTTTTATTTTCACCACTGCGGCATTATATATTCAGAGTTGTCAACTATGGCTGTGTGTCAATCGGAAAGTTTTCAGTCGTGGTAGGATAGAAAATATCAAGTTGAATAAAATTTGTGTGTGTTGTAATAAATTTGTCTTTTTTGCTGTGTCAAATGGACGATGAAATTTTGACAATTACAAATTTTGACATTTCGGTCGTGTTTTAGCGCAAATATTTTATTTTATTTGCATTTTATCGTGCAAATTTTAACAGTGCAATGCACTGTTTTATTTCATCCTACATGTAGGACGGGCTGCAGTATGAGCTTTCGCACATCCTACATGTCCGTCCGACCTGTCAAATCCATCCTACATGATGGTCCGAAACCCTAAATTAGCATGAAAATTCTTATATAGCAGTAAGGCGGTCCGTGGCAGGACAACGTCTTACAGGGAATACTAATATTTTATATATAGGTTTTCGCTTCGGTCGGCAATCCTCTCACTGCTATACTTTTTTTTTTCTTTCTATACTTTTTCAAGTATTTTGTTTCTTTTTTTGCGATACGATTTATTTAGGAACAAAAAAATTTTGTTCATACATATTTTATAGGTGAAAATTTTAATTTTTTATTTTTTTCTATTTTGCAATGAACCTATGCTTTTAGTTTATATTAAATGCTTTAGTTTTTTATTGTATGAAAGTATCACAAAATAAAATTTAAAAAAAAAAGAAATTCACAATTTAACTGAAATATTTTTAATGAAAGGAATTTTCTATTTAACATGTTTTGCATAGAAACCATAAGTTTTTCATATGTATTTTGATTGTATGCACTCAAGACTACTGAAGACAAAATTTACCTAGCAATTTTCGAAAATGGCTGTCTAGTCTGCTGTGTGATTGCCTCTATACAGAGTTGTTGTTGTTGTTGTTGTTGTTGCCATCTTCAAACTGAGTTGATCTAAATAGCTCACAATAAAAATCATGTACAAGTTCAATGAATAGATCACAAATAGTTATCAAAAAATATATATTTATCTGTATGTAGTGCATCATACCTTCTTTTGGACATTACAAACGATTTGAAAAGTCAGAAGCTTTTGGAAAAGTCTGCTGTTTTCTTCTCCTAGAGTTGGTATCGTTTATTTTGGTGTAGGCGCTGCACAGTGGAACGTTTGGTACAAATTAAAGGAAAAAATATTTTCTTAACTTTTATCTAATAGCAAAAAAAGCGGGTTTTTCGGTAGCTACACGGTCGAAAATTTGGGTTTAAATTTAAAACCGTTTTTGCGTTTGTATAAATATAGAAACCCTCAATTAAATTTTAATGTAAACACAAATTTTCGACCGTGTAAAGCACACACAAAAAAAATCTCGTTGGTAAATTGAAATGTTATTTGCGGTCACTTTACCGTCAATACAATTGTTGTTGCACACACGGTCAAAAATTTGGGATTCAATTTAAAACCCTTGAGGGTTTCTATATTTATCCACACCCAAAAAGGTTTTAAATTTTACACCAAATTTTCGACCGTGTACCAACAAACGGATCCGAAGAAATGAGAAGTATATTAATGGCCTTATTTTGTAAAACGCACGCAATCACCTCACTTGGGGTTTTTTGTCTGGCAATTCCATTTCCATTTGAATTACAACAAACCCTCTCTCTCACTCACTTAAATTTTTCCTTAAAATATATTGCCAGATGAAAAAATCTAACGCAAGTGACTGATATAAGCCTTTAAAATTCTTAAATGCATGCCACCGCTGACTTTTTTAATTTTGGCATCATGAGAAAAAATTAAATATTTAATTTATGACGTAGCTTAACTTTTTCTGTCAATAAAAATACAGTTTTAGTTTTTTAGAAATCTAACACTTAATTTATGGAACATTTTATAAGTTATGCGTGAAAATGAAACACCCGGTATCTGCTAAACCTCAACAAAACCAATAAAAAATAATTATGTTACAAGTTGTCTATCAATGTAACTACCTTTATTGATATCTGATTTGGAAGATATTTAATTTTGTACACCATTATATGGTAGACATTATATGGTACACGTTTTATATGGTACAAAACACACCAATTTAAAAAAATCATCAAATATTTTGCGCACGTTTGCGCACTATCTCATAGTCAGGGCTTGAAAAAAAAAACATATTGAAGTTACAGAAAATACAAAAACTGCAATACCTTTTTATAATTTGTTGTGTAGATTTAAGAGAAGTGTCATTTTCAACAGTCCATTAAATAAAAAAAAATTAAAACACGAATAATAATAACTGAGTTATTCAACTTTTTTGGAGTTAAGAAACTATTAAAAAAAAACTTTTATTAGAATGTTATTTTTTAAGCCGCAATATTAAGAAAAGTTAAATATGTCCCATTTTTTAAGCCTGATTTTTTTTAATAACAAGAAAAAGGTAAAAAAAATATTATTCTCGAGCTCAGTGTGCTTTTGTTAAAATATCCTCATTTAAAAAAGAAATAAAATTCGGTTCTGACTTTTTGTCCCCTACCATGCAGTTTCATTCCATTTTGCGCTGTGTTAATTCAAGCTTAAATCGTGATGTTTTAATTGTAATGTTTTTTGCTGTTTTCTGTCGTTTTTATAATCGGTTTTGTTAAGGATTATATCGCGGTCTGTATATTTGTGTCGGTAATGTGAAATAATTAGAAACACTTCATTTCTATTTTTAAATGTCAGATCTTTAAAACAAAAACCAACTAAGTTTTGACAACCAACGAAAAGTTTTATTTGTTATATTTTACATTTTTAGCATTAAATGCTTTAAGTATGTTTAACTTATATATTTTGCTTATCGTAGCAACTTTAATGGAGTTGGAACTAATGTTTATTCTTGTTTCTCAATTCTTGTGGTACTCAATACTTTTTGTATTATATTTAAATAGAAGTCTTTCGTGGCAATTTTCTTAAATTGTGTCAAATTTAACAATACACGCAATTGCGTCAAATATTTTACTGCCCTATTGTCCATATCATATTAGAAAACATAACATTTTTTGTAGCTTAATGTTTAACGATTATTTCGAAATCGTGAAAAGAGTTTAACATTACGATAAAAGCAACAAATAGTAACATAGGTTTTCTTGTTTCAATTGCGACTGATAAATTCACGTGTTTATTCACTATAAATCTTTGTCTTTAAAAAGATTAAGAAACAAAGTTGTAGCAAATTTTGGAAAGTTGACAATGATTTGATTTTTTTTACTAAAAAACAAAAAACGATTAGTCAATCACATTCAGTGATTACTTTGTTTGTGAGGTATGAGATTATTGTGAACATTGACAAAACAAAATTAAAAATTCGATTTATTAAGCCTGTGTGAAACATACACTGATAAAATAATAGCCCACCTCAAAAATAATATCGCCAAAATGTCAATGTCGAGATAATGTCAATGTTAGTATTAAATGCCTCTTATAACCCAGCTGTTAAAATAGGCCTGAAACAATACATTCTCTCAAGCCTGAGCGGTAATGGTAAGGCCTGAGTATTCAAACCACCACTTTATTTAATTTTTTTATTAAGATGTCATACTTACGTAACACCTGCTTCCGTATAGCGTACACTCAGGCCTGAATATCCCCAAGAATATTCCTCCGAAAATTCAGGCCTCAGGGAACGCTAAAAAATCAGGCCTTCTATCAGGTATTGAATAATCTGGAGTTAATATTTAAATAAAAAAGCAGGTAATATATATAATGTAACATAATATAATATATTATTGTATATATATAATATAATTTAATATAATATGTATACAATATTTTTCCCATTTAAATATTTTTCATTAAAATATTGCATATAATTTTTCCAACGTTCTCCCCTTTTTTATTTCTCAGAATGAAAAATTACGCGTCGACTACTTCGCATTGTTAGATTTTTATTTAAATTTCCCAAAGTTCAACCGTCGCTCAGGTGCAAATACGAAGCAAATTCAGTCTCGGGCTAACTGAAAGCACTCATAAACGTTTGACAGCATTACACCTTCTCTTCTAAACTCAGAGCATCTTCCGGTCTGAGATTGAAACATAACAAAATTTTCACAGATTGGACAATTTCAGGGAAATTTTCAGAAAGCTTGAATGGAAATGCTTATTCCAAAATCAGTAATGATATGATTACTGAATTTTCAAAGCAAAATAGATCTTATTTCACACCAGATTTCATCAGGCATTGCAGTTGCTGACCGCTGGGAAATTCAGTCTAGAAGTTTTGAGAAATTTCTTTATTAATGTAGATTCTTCAATGTTTATTATCTCCCTCCACACACTTAAAATTGTTGTGAAATTGCACATATAAAGCTCTTTATTCTCAAAATTTAAGTCAGTTTGCACCTTTAATATTTCTCAGACATCAGTAGTTAACATCTCTCTGGAAAAAGATGGCAAACATAAAATTATCACCTCAAATTCAAGTGTATGCACGGATTGCATGACGTATAGGTAATTTTTTTAACAAAACTCGTTTTTCAAATCTGTATTTAATAAATTATCTATAAATTATTACGCAAACAAAAAAATTGTGGTACCATTTTACCTGTGTTAACGTCAGCATATTCACATAAATCTTGCATCGTTGGAAAGGCATTTTCGAGTACATTTGCAGAATATAGTTTTTATTCGAATAAGTTGACATTAAGATTGGAACAACTAAGCAAATGTAAAAATCTTTTTTCCCAATGGGACAGTGCAAACCAATAGCAACACAGCCAAAGAGAGTATATATAAAGAGTTACAGAAACAGAGAAATTGCTCTTTAAAATATTTTCAAGCATGTAAGGATTGGGTTCTGCCGGCGCGCTGCTATTGTTATGCTGCCGACGTTCTTTTGGTCTGTTTTGGGCAGAGCTGTTGCTAAATCTATGTGTGCACAAGCGAGCTGGGAACATGTTTGTTCTTTTTTCTTCCTACTAGAATTGCGATCATTTGGTATATTTAAGAAACTATGAATGAAATGAAGCAAGCAGATATTCTTATGTTCTTTTTTGATTATCAACTTTTTTTGGCTGAGTTTTATTTACATTTTTTTTTGCTACATTTCTAGCAAGGAAGATTTTTCATGCAATTGAAATTATATTTCATGAATATATTTTAATTATATATTATTTTAGAATTTTATCTTTTCTATATCCGATCATTTGGTAGATTCAAATAAATATTTATGAAATAAAGCAAAACGGCTTTTTTTCAATTTACCAATATCGAACATATTACTGTATTTGAATTTAATTTTTACTCTAAAATTTTAATTACAAATTCCGAAAACTTATTAAATTAAATTAAATATTAATTAAAATTCATTTATTTATTTAGAATTAATTTTTTATTTTTAAAAAAGATCAAAGTTGCGAACATTATTGCACAATTTTTTAAACCTGTTTAAGAAAACATTTTCACAACATTACATAGAAATTTTTGCGATTTTTTTTAATACAGCTGATGTCTGATCAAGCATGCGATACTTTAAATTATCGGATGTTCAAAATGCAGAATTCTAGATTATGTTAAAATAATTGTGATTTTCTTAAAAAAAATTCAGCACTTGATTTCTGCAAAAGAAATGCAGAAAAGTAACAATTTATTTGAAGTGTTTGCAGGATGGTATTATAAATTAATTTATAAAAATATTTAACATTTATTAAGTACATAATTGAATGAAATGAAATATTTTAAGTAATTGAATTCAAATACTGGGAGGTTTTTTACTTACTAATTCTATTTCCGCTGAAATCCTTATTCTTCCAACACTAAATTTAAACTTCCTAACTTCCAAGTATTTAGCTTATTATTTAATATAATAATTAGGAACTACATGCAGGGCCGTAGACAAGCGGAGGTTTTGGGGGATCAAACCCCCCGAGAGGTTCGTCATATTAATAAGAATTAATACATTTCAGCAATTATTTCATTGAATCACTTTAAACGTTATAAAAAAACTTAACAAGTCATATACTGAAGTTGCGTTTACGTGTAAAATTCTGTGTCATGAGTTGAATCGTCTAAACAACAATAGTGAAAACTGATGTATCGTTATTTATTTATTTATTTATTTAATCAATAGTATGTTAACCTTACTGACTATATGCTTAAAAAATGTACATGCAAAGAAATAGATATTACACTTTAATAAATTGAGTTTAATTGATTGAAAATTATCGTATTAGTGACTGAAAAATCAATAGAATATACATTTGATAGGTTATTAAATTTTCGCAAAGTTCTCACGATTGGTGAAGCCTAATTAGAAGCCTAATTTGTTCTGTGCACTCAAATATTAAATGGTGCACTATTTCTTAATTTGTCAGATCATACGTGATACATTAACAATTGTCATCACAACCCTTAACATCGGCAGTTTTAGATGATGGTAGTGATGATAACAGTAAAGCCAACAAGAATGACATATATATACTGAAAAAACCTTTCTAATTCGAGAGATTTTAAAGTATAATTCAGCCACCAAATGACTTTAAATTTCCCTTGACCGGTTCCCGAAAATTTAATATAAATTTAATTCAGCACCTATGGTTTTGTCGCTGGAGTTTGTTGGCTTACTCCAAATATGCAAATGTATCCTATTTTAAGTTCTGCGTTTTCTTTAGTTCTGCTTATGGCGGCATTGCATCACAGTCTCTTCGTAATTTTCGGCACAACAAAAAATGTTTATATAATAAAATTTTCAGCCCCTTTCATTGGGACTATTTTGTAGTCAAGAGTTTTTTTCCAATTAACTTTCGAATTAATGATGTGAGCCTCAAACTAGTTAAATTTTTAAGAAATATGTTAAGTTATTCATGATATTTTCAAAATAGATCTTACAATTTTGATTTTTCAAAGTTGATTTTTCAGAATTCTGACCCGATGAAAAGTTTTAACTCAATTGTTGAAGTAATTTTTTTTTTTTGGTTTTATGATTTATAAAGTTTGTGTAAAATTAAAATATTTGAGAAATAATATATAGTTCTCATCTCCTAAATTTCTTAAAACATACATCCGTAATTCAATGGGCGAGAACCGTTTGAGCGGAAATGCATTCCTTATCATACACAATGATCGCACAGTAACAGATTTTATTTATAAACAGAAATCTTTGCTTTTATTTCTGTAGATTATTTTTAATAAAAATGTCATTAAATATTTTAGTAAATTCATGTTTTTTATTTATTATTTTTAATCAAAATTAAATGTTTCAATTAATTAAATTATTTTTTTACTAATCCTTACTAATTATACATTTAATTTCTGTGAATTCTTTTATGAATTTGACGTTTTGGAAAAATGGGTAAGAAATTGTAAAATTGTTTAACCAAGTGCGGCAAATTTATTAAAATAAAACCGTTTTATTCTTATTTTAATTTGTTTATTTTGACTATGTGACTATTTGCTGCATAATGAGCATAAAAAATATAAATGCGTTTGGATAACCTAGGAAAGATTATCAAAAGGGCTATAAACACCTCCTGGACTGTTTTCGTTTATCTATAATGAGTGCCCTATAATATGCATTTTTTTATTTAATATATTTTATAGTATATTAAATTTTTTAATTTTTTTAAGGATAATATAGAAAAAAATTTTCCGTTTGTTTGACACCAATAACATTCTCATATCTTGAAAACTGCCTTAGTGCAATGAATTTTTGTAGATAACCTAAAAAGCCAAAAAAGTATTCAAATTCAAAGTTTTGAATTTCGACGCAAATATCTTCGTTCTGTTTTAATATATTTCATTCAATCTTCTTTCGTCTAAAAATTCAATTAAAGTACTTGCAAAAAATTACTGCAACATTTCCGTTACTTAAGGATTTTTATTTTTAATCTTTTTTAGAAAAAGGTCCAAAATGTTTTTATTGTAAAAAAAATTAAAACCGAAAATTGCAATTTTATGTTCTTTCATATGTCGTATAACTCTTATGCAAAAACTATTTCAGTTTGACATAAAAATTTGTTTTTCTATTTCTTTTAAGAAAAATGGAATATTTACCCCTTTGATTTTTGTGACGAATTAAATTTTTTAATAAGTCGTTTTTATAATTTTTAAAAAAAACTTTGCCTTCAGAGTAATTTCTTGGGTAGTCGCAAACAGAAAAAAGTACCATAAATTTAATCTTATGCAATTCAGGGCTTTGTAACTTAAACGCTGAAATTTGGTAACTCGCGGACATGTTCGGCGTTTTTAGAAACCTTAAAACGAGAAGTGTACATATGTTAAAATTTAAAATATATTCAACTTCTCGGTAACACCGGGTATATCAGCTAGTGTAGAGAATAAAATAGCATAAATTTGGCTGTACATTTTATTGTAAGACAATTTTAAATTGACAAATCAAAAAAATCCTATACTTATGTAGGTACTAGTTCTTTGCATATTACAAAAAATGAATAATTTAGAACATTTCATTATAAAATTCTGAAATAAAATATAATTGCTTTTGCATTGATATTTTTTAAATTAATTTTTAAAATCATCTTTTTAAAAATTTAGCAAACAAATATAATAAAAAATTACCCAAAGCAAAGTTAACCACTTTTTGGCATTCATGAATATATAAACACAAAATAAAGATATCTACAAATCTATATTGGTAAATTGAAAGAAAGGTGTTTTGCTTCATTCAAAAATATTTCTTTCAATATACCAAATGATAGATCTAGAAAACATAAAATTCTGAAAATCTGAAAATCTAGAAAATAAAATGGAATTGCATCAAAAATCTTCTATTAAGAAATTTTGCAAAAAAGATGCATACAAAAATCAGCCAAAACAAAGCTGACAATTTTTGGGCATACTTGATAATCAAAACAGAACATAAGAATATATGCTTGCTTTATTTCATTCATAGTTTCTTAAATATACCAAATGATCGCAATTCTAGTAGGAAGAAAAAAGAACAAACATGTTCCCAGCCCGCTTGTGCACACATAGATTTAGCAACAGCTCTGCCCAAAATAGACCTCAAGAACGTCGGCAGCATAACAATAGCAGCGCGCCGGCAGAACCCAATCCTTACATGCTTAAAAATATTTTAAAGAGCAATTTCTCTGTTTTTGTAACTCTTTATATATACTCTCTTTGAACACAGCTCTGTTGAACATCGTTGCTCTAGCATACACGAGAGAGAAGAGAGTGACTCAGAACACTTCAACAGAGCTGTGTGGCAGGGATGATCATTTCAATTTTCGGTTTGGTGCTAAGCGGATTTTAAAAAGTACTAAAAGTACTGCATTACAGTACAATAAAATAAAATTTTGAAACACAACCTTATAAATTAACCTTGATTTGAAAGAAGCTTGGAAAGTTTTTCAAACGTGAAGTTTGTAGTGCCTGGTTACAATGAAAACTAGTGATGTGAAATTTTTTAGTAGCGTACAAGGTATTTATATTACTACAGCAGTAGTACAGTTGAAGGGCAGTTGAAATACATTTAAAACTTTTTATTTTTTAAACTAGCTTTTGCAACTGTCGGAACTTTTTAGAAGACAGTTCACCAGACAGAAGCTTGAACAGCAATGACATCAAGTATATTGAAGAACAGAACAAATAAAAATTATAAAGAATTAATTGATAATGTACAAAACATTTTAGCATGGGCGCATTATTTAAGAAAATGTATTCAAAATATAAAAAAAGTCAACAAATTGTCTTGCCAACTGTCTGTATGTACTTCACAGACTTAGTTTTGAGCTATTTTTGACAATTAATACGTATATGGGCATTTCCCAGAAAAGTAAAACGTGACAAAAAATGAAAACCTATTAAAAACTTATTATTTTATGATTTTATCCAATTTATTAATTTAATAAATGAATTAATTAATTAACAAATTATTAAGACACTTTTTAATTTTATTAATTTAAGCAAATTATAAATAAATTAATTTACCTTGAAGATCAACTCATCTGCACTGTTTCACAAATGTAGTTTTTCTTTTTCGTAAATGTTTAGTAAATATTTCGTAATTTTTTTGTTATAGTAAAAATGAACGGCATTGGCTAAAGATAATGAAAAATAGTTGAGGCAAGGAAAGGACAATATATTACATTTTTTTTACTTACTAAATTACTTAATTTCTTAACTACCCATTTACTTAATTATTCAATTGATTAACAATTGAAATTTAAGGGTAGGTTCTCATCTCGAGCTCCGAAAATACGGTGATGTTCTTGATTTTTTTTTCATAGAAGGAAGTAAATGAAGTTTATTGATTCAGTTGTTTATTGATTCTTAAAATGTAGGGAAATATTTTTTTTATGCATAAATGTGTAATGTGAAGTGTCAGTATGCCGTCAAACGTCACATTGAAAAATAAGGTACCCAAACGGTCCGCATCCCACAGCACGTTCATGTCATCTGATAAAAAAAACCAAAAAATTTTATAAATTGTATTATATTTATTGGAGCTTGAATTTATAATATCAATAAATAATTAAAATAAAAAACAAATATGGCGGACATTTGAATTTTAAGTTGCGTTTTTTCACATTTTGCGCTCTTCAAAGTTTTTTATATAAAAACCGGCCAATATTATTTAGGTTTAGGTTTGGGGTAAAATAAATTTTATTTACTTTAAAAAAAAATCCAAGTCAATCCATAGAGTAGTTTTTGAGATATCGTGGATACCAGTTTGTAAAACATAGTTTTTTAGAAAACGCATTTCAAGATTTGGTTAACGATTGTTTCGAGTGCGTTAATGAAAATATGGGTTCGCTTCGTATGCGATAACTTTTTTATGCAATTGTCATCAGCCAAACCAATATGGGAACATATGCTTCATATCATAAGCTATCGAAAAATAAAAAAATAAAAATTGAGGTATTTGGTCGAGATTCATGAGAACCTGCCCTTAAGAAACGTCACGCCAGATCAAAAAGACTAATAAAAAAACCAGAGAAGATTTTTAAAATTGATTACATGGAAAATTAATTTATATTATATCAAATCCTTCTAAAAAAATTGTATACAAATATATTGCCCAATTCAGAGAGGAGTTTTTTTCTTATATCTTTAAGCCCTTAGGGTCGATTTTTGCCATTGTTTTTACTTTATATAGTGGTACTTAATTACTATAGTAATTTAAAAGAGTTTTTTTAAAAAATAGTAGTTTGGAAATGCCATATGAAATGTTGACTGTTTTAATAGTAATGTCTATATAAGCTTTGTGTAAGATAAAACTAGTGAAATTTTTTTACAATATTTGTTTAAAGTACTGAAATCATCGCGGGAGTACTGCAATACTTTTGAAAAGCGAAAAGTACTGAATTCAGTACGAGTAAAGTAAGTAAGAAGAGTAAAATTAAGCACGATTTTTCTTGAAAAATACTCTTTTAAAACTGGCTACACTACTGAAAACAAACTAATCGACCAATGAAAATTTATTTTAATCTGTTCCTATTATAATTCTACACATCTTTTAAAAAAATGAGGGTCTTTGGAAAATTTTTCTTGGTTTTACACGCAACAATATGGTCAAATATAATATCAAGTTTTTCCACTTTTTTTCCACGTTTCGTAATTTTCTTAATTTTTCATTTTGGTAAAAGATGTGCATTCCAGAGTCTTTCTTCGAAAAACATTTAATTTTCAGGCGATCAGCGTGATGATGTAAAATTAACATGCAAATTAAATTTTTTGTGTATGTAATAAAAATTTTTATAAAACATCTTCTAAAATATGCCATAATTTTAACCGCTTTGACCTTAAACCTCCCTTTAATTTTATGCTATAGCACATTCAAATTAAAATAAAAAAGTCAATACATTTAAGTAAAAAAAAATTACAATACTCTTTCTATTTAGAGCTTAGTAAAAATATTCCTTCTTTTGATCAAAATATGATCTTTATGAAATTAAGGCATTAATAGTTTTATCCCCTAACTTAGACTTTAATTTATTGCATATAAGACCTGCAGAGAAGAAGCACCGCTCCGCCTCAACGCTTGTTAGTTCCATCGTTGATCGTTGAAAAGGGGATATATGTGATGGTAGTTTGAAAAATTTTAGATTTAATCAGATTTTAGAAAAATTATATATTAAAAAAATTGTTAACAACAATCCCGGGATTCGAATCGAATAATCCTGGGATATTCGGGTTTTAAAAAAGATCGGGATGCCGGGATTGCCATCCCTAGTGCAGTGTCACAACTTTAATAGTATAGTATAGCTTTTAATAGTATAGATAGATAGATAGACTAACAAAATCTCAAGACGGCAAGGCTGCAAAACATAATTTATGCATATAACTGAATTCTGGCAACTTCCCTCAAAACATTTGCAAAGAAAATTAATCAACAATAGGGCTATTCCCGATTACGGGCAAATAGCGTGGCATCGTGGCATTTGCAAAATATGATGGCAAATATTTTCAACACAACAACAAAATGTACAGATTTGCATTTGCCCGACTGTGTCAAATTTGCAACACTAAAATCGCATTGCATACAGTCGAGCATGGGCAAAACTTATTTGCCAATCAATCAGCTGTCACATTTTAACCAAACGCCGCTAATAAAACAAAATTAACAGACTCTGATATGGAACTCACTTTGATAAATAATACACTTTGATAAATAATAATGAAAAACACCACAAATACTGTTCGTGTTGTTTTTTTTTTCCTCCAAAACAGCTGTGAGTTTTGTTTGCAACAGTGTTCTAAAAAGTGTGTTCACAGTTGATGGCAAATATTTGGTAGGGCATACATTTGCAAAGCTATTTGCCCGTAACTGGGAATAGCCCTATTGTATGACAGCAAGAAAACAACTCCACAACATGGAAGCAGGGTTGCCAGTTTGGTAATTAATTACCAAATTTGGTAGAAAATTTTTGACTTGGTAATTTGGTAATTTTTTTATAGTTTTGGTAACTTTTTTCCTTTAGTTTTTCCAAAAAATTCAAAATAATCAGTTTGTTTGCAAGATTTATATAAAAAATTGTATTTCATACCAACGCATCATCTGAAAATATTGCGAATCATGTCAAAAGAAAATGTCAAAATATTTCAATCTTGAAATTTAATGTTAACAAAAAAGTCTCTTATAAAAACGAAGCTACGAAACTAGCTGGGTTTTATACAATAAATAGCAAAATGATTTCAAAGCAACTCTGCAAAATAAGAGACAAGCCTCATTATGTGGTCACCAGAAGAAGATTTTTAGATGTAAAATTGAGATTTTTTCGCCATCAGCCTTAGTTTATGAGTTATAGGCAAAAATGTAAAAACCTGTTATGTTTTAACAGAATAGTATCTTTAAATTGCATCAGTCGATTTCGATCGTATTTGACAGCTTTGATTAGGAAATATTCAGCCTTATCATGTATAATTTTTCACGCGGAATCAAAAAAGGGAGTTTTAATTTTTAAGATTAAGCTCTAGAACATTTTGGACATTTTTGAGTTATTTCTTCCTGAATGTTTTTTTCCTTGTTAAGTTTCCTGAATGTTTTTGAGGTTTATCTTAAGAATTAAAACTCTCATTTTCGATTTCACTTGAAAAGTTATTCATAATTGGGCTGATTAGGTCTAACCATTTTTGTAAACAAATTCTTTTTCATCTTTTGTTTTGAAGATAATGGCCTTTAAAAATCATAATGTTTAAAACTTTTTCTTAATATAAAAATTTGCTACCATGAATTGTCTGAATCATAAAAATATCTTTCGTTTTTGAAATTTAAGCATACATTTTACCTTTTCAAATATTGCGGATAATTCCAGATATACTTTAAAATAACGAAAATTGATTACATAAAAAATTTATAGGAAAAATTTCTAAACTAACTTACTGAAAAATTAGGGTTTTCCATCCGCTTAAAGTTGCTTTGAATAAGTTTAATAAAATTATCCATAAAGTTATTACAATATGTTTTTCTAAAACGTAAAAAGACATCAACAAAAGCTTTAAATACTATGCAATACTTTGTGCTTAGGAGCAGTTATTGGAAAAAGAACTGTATATCATATTTTTTCATAACTCTTTAACTTGAGGTGATGGTGAAAAAGTTTCCTTATATTTAAAATCAGTGCGCGTAGTTAGAATTGCTATCCTATAAAACAAACGACCTGTGTAGTTTCTGAGTTTTAGTTATTACAAAATGATTAAAATTTAAACTTGAAGAAACCTATAATTTTTTTAAAGCATTAAATGCCATATCTTTGTATTTATTCATTTACTTTCTTAAAATATTTTTTAGTACCTACTTATTTCAAATAAAAAAGATAAGGATCTCATTTTTATATTACCATTAATTTATAATTTTTTGTTTTGTGATTAATATAATAAATAAATTTTAAACAAGAAAGAAGTTATATATATATGTAATACATATTATGTATGTATGTATTTATTTTTTTTATTTAATTCAAATAAAAAAGATATACGTCGTATTTTTATTAGTATATGAGTTTATGAATTTTACTTACTTTTTATTTACTTTTGTGATTTTTAGTTATTAAAAATAAAAATTTTAAACAAGAAAAATGTAATACTTAATAATATTAACTAAATTTAATTTAATTTAATTAAAAAATGTTTATTTGTTTAATTAATTCTTATATAATTTTGGTAACTTTTTGATGAAATTTTGGTAACTAAATTTTTTTACAAGTGGCAACCCTGCATGGAAGCCGTGTTATATTAAGAGAAGCTCTTACGACAAAGAGAGGAAACCTTTGTTTGCTGTTGTATTCTGCTGCTTGCTTAATGTAAGCATCAAATTAAATACGTGAATTTTGTAATAATTAAAGAGTAAACATTTCGAAAAACGTAGTAAATTATGGCACTGGAAATTATCATAAGAACTTAATAAACAAAGAATTATCAAAATTGGCAAATTGTAATGAAAGAATCAATATAAAGATAAAAAAATAATCGGTTCCGCGGTTACCGAGCTTGTCTGTCTTCAAATTTCGTGAATCTTCTTTTATTTAATAGTATAGATATTAGGGCGGGTCAATTTGTATGGACGAATTTTTTGGAGGTCTGGCTCAGCGAAATTCGTAAAATACATGTAATTTCAAGACTTTTTCTCCACTACAGCATATACAAATTCTGAAAAAAAGCTGTGCGGACTTTCGTAAATAGATTTTGTTCTCAATTATAAAATATGAATGTATGAATGTATGTGTATGAATCTATTTACGAAAGTCCGCACAGCTTTTTTTCAGAATTTGTATATGCTGTAGTGAAGAAAAAGTCTTGAAATTACATGTATTTTACGAATTTCGCTGAGCCAGAATTTGACCCGCCCTAATAGATATACTATATTCCTATAATATTTTGCCTCAAGAATATATTTTCCTTTCATATAAAAAACAAAATTATGTTTTTTTTTTATTTAATACGAATAAAAACTTTTGAGAGATTTATAATTTTCTGAAATCATGTATTAAAATAAGAAGTTTTGTGTTATATCTTGTTCCATTAATTTTAGTTAATAGATTTTACTATTGAATTTCCTGACACCACAGCTAGCAATACTTTCTTAGCAATACCTATTAAGTAATGAGCACGAACTTTATAATAAGTTTTACATTTATTCTCAACTATACCGCGGCCGCGCAAAATAAAATTTGCAAAAAACAAATAATTTTCGCTCCACCTTACTGTAAATTCATAAGTCAGTTTTTGTTCCAGCTTAAAAATATTTGTTTTTTTTACTATTTGTCTGCATTTTGCATGTCCGTCTGTTTACTTGGTTTGCACATTATCCATCTGTCGGTATGTTTGATTTTGACAGTCCATCCATTACACATTTATTTAATTTTGCAATATAAGCCAGAGAACAAAAAAAAATTAACCTAAATTCTTATACGATTTCTGCAAAAAGCGGTTTACTGTGTAACTGTAGGATTAGACCGCCTGAACGAACGAAAAATTCATCGCGAACAATTTATTGCAATTAATTCCTTGTTCGGAGTACTGTTTAGACCGCAGGAACATCAATCGCGAACAAACATTGGCCGCCATTTTGTACGTTCATGCGGTGTAAACAGCAATTTGTGCATTTGGCCGAACATCAATAAATGCAGGGTTGATAAGTCCTTATTTTTATATTAGTACTAAAACTTATACTCCGTTTCTCAACAACAAATGGTTTGCCACTCCATAACAATATATTACTCGTATTAGTTATTATATAAAAGACTTGTGTTTAACTTAAGCGCCCATTTAAGTTTTTCGACGAACGAAAATCAAATTTTTTCATATTTTTCGAATGTCAATACATTTAAATAACAATTGTTGTAGTTAAGAAAAGACAACGAAAACTATACATGTAAAAACTTTAAACGCATTTTTTTTTTCGAAAAGTGCTGTTAAACCGATGGATTGCTGATAAATTGTATTCACTTCTTAAGCAAATACAATTGGTATTTTTAATCGTTCGCAAAAATCGTTAATTGGTATTTTTGCTATAGAGAAAAACTTTTCATTTTATAACTTTTAAGAATTGCTTTTAGTCACAAATCGAATTTTACACTACCGTTTTAGTTAACATCCACGTTTTTCTAAAATCTTCGATTTAAAACTCAAAAAGTTTCAGCAGAACCAAAAATATATTTTTTTTATTTTAGTAGCACAATTTCTATTGCGGATTCCTGCTATATTAAATAATATTTTTTATCCATAAACTCAAAAATTTTAAACAAAAGTTATATAGATATTATTTTTTAAAAAATACCTAAAATAAACAGTCGCTTTAAAATGAAACTTTATATATAGGATTTTTTTTTCACTTAAAAAAATTTAATTGGCCCTTTACACAACACAATTATATTGCAGCGAAAATGAACAGAACTCTTTAAAAAGCATAAAACATAAATTACTACATATTTTGGTACTTTTCATAATTTATTCTCTTAAGATACTGGACGATATTCGATCACCTTATGATGAAGGCCTTCTTAACCTACTCTGCTTAATTGATTTCTCTAAGGCATTTGACACTGTAAATCATTCCTTATTTTGTCAAAAACTAAAAAATTATTATGGGTTTTGTGCTAATGCTGTTATTCTTGTAAGTAGCTACTTATCGAACAGAGTTCAGAGAGTAAATGTTGCAAATAAGTGCTCTCAATACAAGTATGATTGCAGTGGAGTGCCTCACGGATCTGTGCTTGGGCCTCTTTTGTTTTCAATATTTATAAATGATATCTTTTCCGTATGTAAACATTCCTCTATGCATGCCTATGCGGATGATGTTCAGCTTCATATTTCCCGCAGAACGGGTCTTTTAGAAGATTTAAGTTACAGGTTGAACGAAGATCTCGATAGTGTACATAAATGGGCTATTAGAAATGGTCTTCAACTTGATGCACTGAAAACATATGTGTTGCATATTGCCAAAAATAAAATCTGCTTAGATGACATTCCGGACTTGTATATAGGGAACAGGAAGCTAAAATTAGAAAGCAATGTGAAGAGTCTTGGTTTTCATATTAATTCGTCATTAACTTGTACCGATCATATCAACAGTGCAGTCCGAAACATTTATTATACCCTGCGAAATTTAAGAGTGTCGGCGCAGTTTACACCTGTTGATACTAGGCGAAAATTGATGTTACAAATGATAATCCCTATAATAACTTATTCTGAAATTATTTATAGTAAACTAGATTCACGTTCTGAGCACAAACTGCGAGTTGCGTTTAATCATGCCACGCGATACGTCTGTAATATTCATAGGTTTGATCACATATCTCACCTCAAGAATATCATACTTGGTTGTGATATAATAAGCTATCTTAATGCTCGTAATTGCATATTCCTTCATAAATTGATTCAATTTAAAGTGCCATTGTATCTTTTTGAAAAATTACAATTTTGTCAGTCAAGCAGGAGTTATATGATGATAATACTTAACTTTAATTCCCTGAACTCTACCAGACTATTTTTCGTTAGTGCCATTAGATTATGGAATGCATTACCCAGTCACCTTAAATCTATTAGAAATGAAAGAAGCTTTAGGCAAACCGTTTTAAATCATTTTGCTTGATTGCAGCTATCTTTATATAAAATAAAATAACCAGATTTCTATTTCTAGCTCAGTATTAACGTTCTACGATCTATTTCTTACTATAATTCTTACTATATTTCATGCTATTTCTTACTATCTTCTTAATATACTGATATTATTATACATAATAATTTTTCTAAATTTTTTTTTAACTATGCCGCAGGGCATTCCCTTATGGAGTGTCGGGTATGACGAGCCCGCGGATCCTGAGTCATTGCTCTTTTTTTAACTTTATGAAAAATGTAATTGTTATGAATAAGTATCAATAATAAATAATAATAATTATAATAAATCCGTTAATAAAATTTATTGACTATGTTATAATGTCATAATCATTGAATCTGAATATAATATTATTGTTAGTTTACTACCTTTGTATTTTAAAAGAATATGTTCTTATAATACTAATATTGAATATCAAATAAATAAAATAAATAAAAAAAAGATACTCCTCTTTGCTACTTTTCTGTTTTTAAACACATCGCAACACCAGATTCTAATTTACTGTTTACACCGGGCATACATCGTTCGCGATAAATTTTTAGCAAACATTGTTCGTTCGGGCAAAGTGTTTAAACCAAGCGAACGAACGAGGTTTCTTTCGTTCGTTCAGGCGGTCTAAACCCACGGTAAGGTAGATGTCATCAGGTCTAAACCTACGGTAAGGTAGTGGCTTAGCGTTCATATCCGAACAAATGTAATTCAAAGTATGCACAAATGTTGGAGGCCTTGCAGTTACATTGTATTTAAGAAATAATTGGTTACGTCATCTGTCCATTTAGCACTGGGTTGTTTTCAGTGTGCTCTTTAAAGCGCTCCTTAAACATACTTAAACTCAATATGGGAGAGTGTAAATGTGCAATGCTACCCGACATCGCAATAGAAACAATGAGAAACACTATAGCAAAAGAAAAGAGAGATAAAGATTTATGCTGCTTGTGTGTCTAACAATTTAATGAAGCAATGATTTTTATAATTGGTTTTTTGGCTATTTTATAAATTTAAATTTTAATAACTTTTAAGAGCGGTTTTAAAAAAATAAAGGAAGTTAAACATGTAGCTTTATCTAAGTGAAAGAATTACTAAAACCGGTTCAGTAGTTTTTAAGTCTAGCGTCCTCGCAGATACGTGAGGAGCCTTTTATATAATAGTATAGAAAATGGGTGTATGATTGTATATCACGTATAGATTCCAAAACCACTGAACCGATCTTTATTTAATTTTCAGGAAAACTGAAGCCACATCTTGAGAGTGTTCCTGTGATTTTTGGTTTCGATTGGAAAAAGGGGAGTGGCACCATCCATACAATCAAAATTTGTGCTATCGCCTACAAACCAATAAAAGGGTATATATCAGACGGTTCTGATCATAAAAAAACTAAAATGTAGTAATTTTGTTCCGATGGTTACTGTTGTCCACCGTAGCAAAAAATGGGTCCACTTGGGGCCCATAGCTCCAAGTAAATGCTCCAAGTGGCGTTCAATATATATATAAATGTTTTCACGCACACTTTGACCACCTTAATATCCGGCAACGATGCGTGGCACCTACCATACAACCTACATTTTTGATATCGAATAGCTTTGAAGTTAAAGGTCGCACAGTTTCGGAGTTCAGTATTTGACCACAATTAAAACATGCCGTTTCACTGATTACATTTTATGGGCGTTGAACAAGAGGGCGTAGCCCTTCCCACTCAACCCAAATTTGCGATATCAAATAGCTTTGCAGTTATAGGTCGCACAACCTCGGAATTCGGTATTCGACAACAATTTACACGTGCCGTTTCACTGATTATATTTTATGTCCGTTGGAAAAGGGGGAGTGGCAACTTCCACACAACCCAAATTTGCGATATCGAATAGCTTGGGAGTTGAAGATCACTTAGCCTCGAATGAAGTTTCACTGATAACATTGTATGGCGTTAGACAAGAGGACGTGGTACATTCCATGCAACCCAAATTTGAGAAATTGAATAGCTTTTCAGTTAAAGGTCACACAGTCATGGAATTCAGTATTCGACCGCAGTTTACACAAGCAGTTTGACTGATTAAATTTGATGAACGTTGGGGAATGGGGGCATGGCAGCAACGCGTCGGGTTTTAGCTAGTTCGTGATAAAAGAGGAAATTTTTCGAAGGGACTTTTACGTCTTGGTCTGAAATTTATCGAATAATATTAGAACCCTCTTCCGTGAATTTTGATATGGCATCAAGTATTAGAACGGTAAGAAACACCTCTAGAATTCGTATGACTTTATTATTAAATAATAGGCCTTAAATAATATGAAAAAGTTGTTCAATTAAACTAAAGAAATATATCACTTTCCATTGTCAATCTACATGGGCAGGAATATTTAATACAACTTATTCTTTTAATTCAGAGAAATCAGTTAAGAAAGCCATCATATCGTGAATTTTAAGCGGTGCACTTAAGATTAAAATACGCTACAGAGGCACTTAAACTTCGAGTTCAATTTTGAAAACTAGTAAACGTAATAAACTTATTTTAAAAAATAATTTGTCAATTTATAAATTAGTATATAACTTTATAAATAATTAGAGTCATTTCCTTTGTAAGTGGTATCTGTCCAATTTAGCTACACCTTTTTAAGAGTGTAAGATAATATCAAAAATAATAAAGCAACATAAAATAAATCACATACATACACAAAGAAATCCGTAACATTGAAAGATTTATTTTGATTTTTATTTTTTCAATTAATTCAACTATTTTTATTTATGTTGTAATTTTCATAGATAATGTAGCAATAACTCGTGTTGTCATTTTTGTTGATGTAGTTGTTGCTGCTCTTGCTGTTGTTGTTATTTGTATTGTCACATTGCATTATCATCAAGCAATCAATCGATCAAATAAATCCGCGCTTAAGTGTGCCACAATAAGTGTGGACATGATCATCGAGTGCTACTCAATTGCTTGAGTCAGCGCAGCACGCATAGCAACCTTAAAGATTAACACACCCCCTCTCCTGCGTTGCCACCTACCTTATTTTTTCATACAACAATTCAATGGCACCACGACAACCATTAAAATCCATTATTTGCTATCGAAGAGTGGTTGGCAAAAATAAGTTTAGTTAAAATATATTGCTAGAAGCAAAACCCGTTCGTTTTTGGTTTAATACAACCTGAGCGCCTCAGTTTACGTCAGCTTGTTTACAGCCAATTTGCATGCATATCACGTTCGATGCAATGTCATGCACTATATTGCGGCGGTTCGGTGCGCTTACCACCCGCAAATATGTCGATTCTGTAAATTCTACTTTTTTTTATCTGTTGCTTGTCATAACTTTTTGAGCGTCAAATGAAAAAAACAAACATTGGCCGCATTCAGGGCAGACAACTGTTGTGAACTGTAATGGTGGCGCTACCTTAGTTCACGATGTTTTTCTCTGAA
This sequence comes from Dichetophora obliterata, assembly GCA_963920525.1. Taxonomy (NCBI): domain Eukaryota; kingdom Metazoa; phylum Arthropoda; class Insecta; order Diptera; family Sciomyzidae; genus Dichetophora; species Dichetophora obliterata. The sequence continues at coordinate 114,160,429 of OY986439.1, read as the reverse complement.
TGTGTTGCTACTCTACACGTCAGAAGTTAGATTCAATTTAATTTTTATGTAAATTTAATTTTTATGTAAATTTAATTTTTATGTAAATTTAATTCAATTGCAAAGGTTTCTCACTTAAATTTGCTGCGTTCTTTCTGCGTTTATTAATTTAACAGAGTCAGTAACAGCATGTGACAGTTAAACAAACAGTTGTGTTCATGTAGCATAGAATTTGTTCGCTCGATTAAAAGGCGTTCGCTACATTATCAGTTTTAGTTAGCGCTACCAAATTTGTACCATTCAGCGAATTTTTACACAACAGTTGCCAACTGTTGTCTGCGCTGAATGCGGCCACTGCTGTTGTCTGCCGATTGCATTTGAACTGCGTGGATTAAATTGTCAACGGCATGGGCCAAGAAATAACTCTTGATCTGAGATAAAAATTAATATCTTACTCATGCTAGTGCACATTCGCACACACTGCAGTTGTTGTTACTGATTGATTCGCTTGCAGTTAAAAAATTATATCGTTGAATTAAACAGTTGACAGTATAATGAACAGTCGGCATACAGTTCATGTTGCAATGTATCGAAGCTAGAAACTTAAACCATAAACGAACTCTATACTAAATACAACTAAATCAAATAGCTTTTAGTAAACAAAAAATACGTTAATGAACATTTTATTGTTTAATTATGCTGGCTTAAATTATGCTTGATTTTAGTCTATTTATAACGGGTTTTTTCTAGAGGTATAGAATTTTCAACAGGGATAACTTAAATTAGCTGTCAGATATGATACGTGAATACGGGTTGATATTTTTCTTTAACAAATTTTTTGTTTTTGAACTTGAAGTTGCCTTTTGCGTTGTGTCTAAAAAATTGTACTCGATATAAGTGCACACATCAAAAACATTTCCATGAAGTAAACCAGTGGTAAATGCACACATGACGTAACCAATTATATCTTAAATACAATGTAGCTGCGAGCAACGCTGTAGATAAGAGGGGCTCAGCGGTTCAAACCCCCCCTTAGCAATCAGAATATTTTTATATATTGAATAAAAATACAAATATTCCAAATTATTTAATTTTGCAAAAACATGAAGGTAAATTGAAGATTGTATAAGAGTACTTTGGTTAGATATTGAGTTAAATATACTACAATATACATATTTTCTTTTTTTTTTTGTCTTTGTATTGTTGCTTACGTATTCATATAAATTGAACAAAATTATTCTATACCAGACACATTTTCCAGTTGCACGTTTTTTTGAGCTGTGTATAACTATCGTCAAGTGCTTACAATAACTTTTTGCCTTAAGTCGTTTTCTATTTTCGAAAAAATGCTGCCTTTTTCTGCTCTTTTTGAAAATTTTGCATTCTTTAGAAAAAATAGTGACCTGTAAAATTTAATCGTGTTATTATCTCGAAAAGGTTGACTTCAAGAGTAGAAATAATGCAGAATTCTCAAAGAGGGAAGAAAGAGGGCAAACAAATTGCAGCATTTTTTTGAAAAAAAAAAACGCTATTAAGTTCTATTGGTGACACTTCGTCTGCGCATTATTTGCGCAGTTACAAGTCCAGAATATTTGGTTGCAATCCATTTAATACATAAAATATTTTCATTTACGTCAAATCTGACAATGCAGTTGTTAAAAATTAATAATGATCTAATAGAATGCTGCGAACATATAAATCTTGTAGTCGAAACATTTGCCAATTTTGGGAAGAACGATAAAGAAGCATTTAATAAGACTGACAAAGATTTTTATTAACTTGGAATTGCAGCAAGTAAGTTTTGTTTATCAAGATGAAATGTTACGGCAGAAGCTGTCACAAATGGATGTTTCCGCAATTTTATTGGGGGTTGGAATTAGTTTTAAAGGTTTTCTAAGAGATGGCGTAACTATCAATAGATCGCATCGGGCACACCTGTGACTATATTCATTTCAAAGCACATTGTCTAAGCTTCATTTTTCAGTATGTGTCATTCCACTGAAGTGTAAACAACATATATTTTTTTCTCTGTGAACATGTCGACTTTCGTTCCAACAAAAAGCAATTCGCGGGAAGGTTTACTTTTGTGCTTCCATTTGAAGAAAAAAGCGGTTGAAGCACAACGCACGCTTACTGAGGCTTACGGGGACCATGCTCCATCGATTTCTACTTGTGAGTACTGGTTCCGTCGGTTTAAAAGTGGTGATTTTAATACGGAAGACAAAGAGCGTCCGGGCCAGCCGAAAAAGTTTGAAGATGAGGAATTGGAGGTTTTGCTCGATGAAGACCCGTGTCAAACCCTTCAAGAATTGTCAGAATCATTGGGAGTCGACTTATCAACGGTCGGCAAACGCTTGAAGGCCATTGGAATGATTCAAAAGCAAGGAAATTGGGTGCCGTACCAGTTGAAGCCGAGAGACGTTGAACGGCGATTTTGCATGTGCGAACAACTGCTTCAACGGCATAAAAGGAAGAGTTTTTTGCATCGTATTGTCACTGGCGATGAAAAGTGGATCCATTACGATAATCCTAAGCGAAAAAAATCGTGGGGACCATTCGGCCATGCATCAACATCGAGGGCCAAGCCAAATATTCATGGCGCCAAGCTTATGCTGTGTATTTGGTGGGATCAGAAGGGTGTCGTGTACTATGAGCTACTAAAACCTAACGAAACCATCACTGGGGAACGCTACCAACAATAATTGATGCAATTGAGCCGAGCATTAAAGGTTAAACGGCCGGAATATGCCAAAAGACACGACAAAGTGGTTTTTCAACATGACAACGCACGGCCACATGTTGCAAGAACCGTCAAGGAAACGTTGGAGGCGCTGAATTGGGATGTGCTACCCCACTCGCCTTATAGCCCAGACATAGCCCCTTCCGACTACCACCTATTCAGGTCGATGACGCATGGCTTGGCTGAGCAGCGCTTCACTTCTTACGAGGATACCAAAAAATGGGTCGATTCGTGGATTGCCTCAAAAGACGAATCGTTCTTCCGGCGCGGAATCCATATGCTGCCAGAAAGATGGGAAAATGTTGTAGCTAACGATGGACAATACTTTGAATAATATACATTGTACCGTTGTTTCTATATAAATGCTCAAAAACCGAAAAAAAACCTTTAAAATTAATTCCAACCCCCATAATTTCCTTAATTCTGATACCAAAAAAAATAAACATTATTCGAAAGGAACAATTAAAATAAAATAAAATAAGTGAACTAGCCATATAGTTATATGAAGCATTAAGCACTCTTAGTAATCCACTTGTATCTAAGTGGCATTCAATGTTAAAATTTTAATAAATGTTATTATAAACTCACCATCTAACATTTTCTAGCAAACTTAGCTCCTGGTTGGTCCCTTTTGATTGTCCAGCAGTTATCTGCCAACATACATGGGCTCCATTTGTCCTGGTAACGCTTTTCCATCTTCAAAATATCTTGGTGAAACCTTTCTCCGTGCTCATCGCTCACAGACCCAAAGTTTTCAGGAAACAAATCGAGGTGTGAGTGTAAAAAATGAATCTTTAGTGACATGTTGCAGCCCAATGCTTGATAAGCCAACAACAGCTCGCTAACTATCTCGCTGTAACTGTCACTCTTATAGTTACCCAAAAAATTTGCAACAACATCCTTAAAACAACCGGTTTTTCTAAATCGCTCAATTTTTCTTGAAATTGTGCATCTTTTATTAAATATCTGATTTGGGGTCCTACAAAAATACCCTCTTTTATCTTAGCATCTCTTATTTTGGGGAATTTTTCTTTAAGATATAAAAATCCACTTCCATCCCGATCCATTGCCTTTACAAAATTTTTCATCAAGCCTAATTTAATATGCAATGGTGGCAGAAGTACCTTAGATGGCTCCACCAGAGGTAAATACTGCACATTTTTTTGTCCAGGAATGAAGGATGCACGCGTTGGCCAAATTTTTTACTGTAATGGTTTGTTCTGTCTCGACTGTCCCATTCACATAAAAAACAGCAAAATTTGGTATAACCCAGCTAAAGTCCGAGAAATAGGGCAACAACTTTTAAATCGCAACATATTTTGAAAGAGTATATGCTGTAACTGATTTTTTCAAGTAAAAGCTTCATGTTTTCATACGTTTCTTTCATATTCGCAGAATGGGCCAGAGGTACAGAAGGAAGGATATTACCATTATGCAGTAAAATTGCTTTTAAACTTGCTTTTGAAGCGTCAATGAATAAACGCCAGTCGGAGGGGTCAAAATCGATTTCTAACATCTGCATAATCCCATTTATATTATTGCAGTACACCAAGTCCCCATCTTGAGAAAAGTATGTTTGGAAAATTTGATCACGATTCCGAAAAAAGCTTATTTTAGTGTCATGATGTAGCAAATTCCATCCTTTTAATCGAGATGCCAATAGTTCAGAAATCTGTTTCGGCAATTTTAAATCCCGAACCAAGTCGTTTAGGTCTCCTTGAGTTATCATGTGTGGCTCGGTTTGAATTTCTTCGAAGTCAACATCACCCTCATCATTACCACATTGGCTTACAGAGCAGGGCTGCGAATTATCTATTTCAACGGACGCAGATGCAACAGGGTTAGCACAATTTTTACTTAGAGAGACTGGTCTTATGGCGGATTGTAAATTAGGGTAAATAACTGTGTGTTTTTTCTTAGCATTTATACCATTTATGTCAGTTAGACAAAAATAGCAGTCCGAAACGTGATCTCTTGGTTCCATCCAAATCATGGGTGCAGCCATTGGCGTCGGAAGCGGGGGAAGCGGGGGAAAGGGGGGAAGTTGCCCCCACTTTTATAGCTAGATAAACAATTTATAAGGAAAACTTCAAAAGTTATTCAAAATATCAGTTTTTTTTACAACGATAATATTTTTGTATTATATATTTTCCTCTTCTTTCTCTCTTCTTCATAAGCATGCTTGCGGATAACCATTTTCTTTCTCTGTGTTTGCAAAAAGATAGAACAAAATGTATAGTTTCTACTGCAAACCCACCACTTCAGTTTAAAAGCACCCTTAAGTATGTAGCTTAATGCTTGTTAATTTTGCAACTCTGGTAAGAAAAAATTTGACATGTTCTTAGGGGCTTTCCATTTTGGACGACATGTTGTACGATAAATTAGATGGAAAACCAATGGGACTATTTGATTGAGCGTTCGAACGATCCAACTTGTAAAGCAACATCATTAATTGCAAGCTCTCAAGCAGAACACATCCGGCTAATAGCTAAGCAACTTTTAGATGCCCTAACAATTGAGCAGTAATTTTACATAATTGTACAATATTGTACAATCGGCAGAAAAAAACCAAAAATTTCGACTATCGTTTTAGCTTACGCATGGTACTACATGTTGTACAATCTGCCATGTTGGTCCAATGTTTTGGACCATGCGAAAGCCCCTACTGTGAATTAGCTGATGAAAATCCACCTCGACGCTTTGAAGAAACCTCAAATCCGGTTCCTTCAGTACAGTTGCCATTATATGATCGGCTACGAAAAGATTATTTCGAAATTTTAGATCTTCTCTCAAATGAGACAACGGCTAGTTTCGATCAAACAGGTTGATATTTTACTTTTTTTTTATTTTTGCATGTTTACACAGTAAACACAGTATATCAGTATGTAATACAGTATCCAATTTGCGAAAAATTCGAATACTGTAAAAAAACTATTAAATGAAGTTGAAAAACTTATTGCTTTGCTTTTGACTGTGCCTGCATCAGCAGCTTCATCTGAGCGTTCTTTTAGTGCACTAAGACGACTTAAGACGTATCTTCGAGCAACTATGACACAGAAACGACTCACTCATGCGGCACTTATACACATTCACAAAGATAAAACCGAAGAATTGAATTCGATGGAGGTGGTAAAAGAGTTTGTTTCTCGCAAGGACAGAAAGAAACATTTTGGAATAATTTAAATTGATATAACTTTTTGTACCTTATTGCATTTAAACCATGTAAAGATATACCTAGTCTTGCTTTATAAAAGCAACCATTATTTCTTATATTTTCATATTACCATATGAAAGATTCCTTAAAGAATGATCTCTAATATTGAAATTGGAAGAACTTTTTAAAATAATGAAATTTTAATATTTTTTATATATTTTTATATTTTTTTTATTTTAAACTAAAATAAAAAATTTGTTTATTCACATTCATGTTTCTTTGAAGAAATTTTGGTGAACTTTTTTTTGCACCACCATTTGTACTTCCCCCCCATTTGTACTGCCCCCCCCCCCAGATGAAATTAGCTTCCGACGCGCTTGGGTGCAGCAAATGGCATATGACGAGACCCTTTATTTCAATCGATTAAATTCTTCACACACGTAATGCAACAAATATGAGGTGCCCATGCCTTGTCTTGATTGGCCACAGCGAAACCAAAGTAATGGTTATAACTTTCTATGACAGGCTTAGTGAAATTTTGCCTTTGTTTTTTAAAAGTCACTTCCCCACAAACATAACAAAAACAGTTAGGGTCTTTACTACACTTTCGCGACATGTTAACACAGTAATCAACTCACAAAATTTTAATTTAATCACATCAAATAGTTTTCTTTGCTGTATTGCTGAGTTTTAAAAAATGAGAAAATGTAAGGTATGAGAATATCATTTAGGTGCAAGTGGATTACTAATCCTTCATATGATTATATGGCTAGTTCGCTTATTTTATTTTATTTTAATTGTTCCTCTCAGATAATGTTTATGTTTTTGGTATCAGAATTAAGGAAATTAAATATGAAATACGATAAAACTAAATTTTTTTTTAAATATGGCTCTAAATATAAAAAAAAAATTCTTGTAAAAGTCAATACTTTTAACAAAAAAATCCTAAATTTTATTTTGAACCTGAAAATCTGACAGACTAAATATGGCAGAAAAATAAAAAATACCTCACTAAAAAACTTGTTTAATTTTCTATAGGATGGCGTTTTTGTTTTTGCTTTGCGTTAAGTTGTTTGGATTCCAGAGCATAAAAACAGGATCAAAGTCGTAAAAACACAAAGTCCAAAATCACAAAAAATCTGAGGCCAAATAAAAAAAAAAAATTCAGTTTCATAACGTGGGAATACAGCTTAAACAGTATTAGCTATCAAAGTTCGTGTGGCATAACCACTGTTGACCAGTGTAATTTATAAATATTATACCACTCAATATTATAAAAATAATAAAACAAATATAATATAAAAACTTCATATGGATATCATGTGTTAATCAAAATATATTCTGGCTCGAAAGAAAAAAATTCACCGAAATCGGGAAATGTAAAAATATAGTGGTTTCAATTGGTCTTACGAGAAAAATGGTCTGGAAATATTTATAAGATTTGATGGTATAACTTTTAAAACATTTTTGGTTTGGATTTATATGTATCTATACAAAATAGTATAAAATTTATGCTCATATTTTTAACTGTGTGGTTTCTGCCCCGAGTGTCACCAAGCCTAAGAACGCCAATGATACAGAACCCAGTTTTCGAGAATAAACTTTTCTAGATCTAATCGTACCAATATGATTAATTGTTTACGTGTCTCTTGTTTAACGTCTGAAAGGCAGTTTTTTGTACACTCTGTTCGTCTTTGGAACGCACTTTCTAATAGTTTAAAATCGTATAATAACGCTGTGCAATTCAAAAATAAACTAGCTTTACGCTTTTATTCGCTGTAATAGTAAATTTTCAAATATGTTAAGTAAATAAAAAGTTTAATGGATGGATGTTTAATGACGTTATACATATTTATTTACTTTTTATACTTCACACTATATTTATTTTTAAGCTTTGAGATTGTTTATTTAAAGTTTTGAAAACTTTTAATTTTATTGTTTAATTCGTGCTTATTTTCATAAGAATGTAACTAAAACTTAGATTTGAATATGCTCTGCAATATTATATATTTAATGTCAAATATTTAATTTTTTTAGGGTACATAATGCTGGTACTGCTAGTATGGTTATTAAACTTTGTTGTGCCGGTTTTCGAAAAAGGAAATAAATAAATAAATAAATAACTGGTTTACAAAAGACATTTTTGAAATACTTTCATTTCAAAGAAAGTGTGTTTCATTCTATTTGCAATAATTTAAGTGAACACACTGTCATTACAAGAAAAAGAACAACTAATAGATATATGTACGGAAACCACATCAAAATCTACATTTGACTAGAGTAAAATTTTCCCATTTTGGTAAGTAAGAGAATTGATGCCTTTCGTCGCTACAAATACCAAATCCAAGAATAGGCTTGATGCAGAAAATTAAATACATTTCCAACTAACAATACATCCTGATATTGATAGATTGTGCTCTAATAAACAAGTACACCAACAGCATTAATCTTTTTAAAAATATCTTTTTTGTTTGCATTTCATGTTACATAATATGTTCATTATTAGGCGCGTTCTTTTGTAAACGAGTTACAAAAGAACGCTGCAACTCGGATAAAATTTGCTTTTAGTTGCTTACCAACACTGGCAAGAACTGTCATAAGCATATGTTTAGTTTGATAAAAAAAATGCGAAAAATCAAAACAAAATGAGTAATTTCGAGGATTCTTTGGTAAATATATTTATTTGCTCTAAAATATGAAATACAATCTTTGAATTATACTTGATTGTTGACAGATTGCATCTTTATACATGGGTGTGCAACGCAATGGAGCGATGGAAGTTAATGAAGTGGTGGAAGCGATTTTCGCAAGTTCAAGCTCCGAAGATACTGACAGCGAAGTGGAGCAACATGAAAAGTGCTCCAATTTTGAAGGCACATTGGATACAATGAGCGACATGGACTTCAAAATGCACATGAGGCTGCAACGTCAGACGGTGCAGCATCTAATAAGTAATGATAAAATGCCATTAAACGAATGCATGTTATAACTTTTGGATTTTGTATTTTCAGTGAAGTATTCGCAATCTCCCTTCGTTCCTGACGAATCTGGTGGTGGTAGAACACGTATTTCACCAAAAAGAGGAGTTTATATGTACGTTTGGTATGTCAGCAACACGGAGACTTTCAGACAGCTGGCAAATTTGTTTGGAGTAGCGGCTTGGTCCACTGTGCTGCGAGTTACCCACTTCTTACTATCTATAAGCCATGTACATATTAAATGGCCAGAAGGAAGCTATTTTAATGAAAATGTTCATAAGTTCCATAATAAAAAACGTATTCCGGGCGTAATTGGTGCTATCGATTGTACGCACATCGCCATAAAAGCACCGAAAGATCAGAAGGAAATGTACTTCGATAGAAAGAAAACATACAGTATTGTGCTTCAAGCTGTAGTGGATGCCAACAAAAAGTTTATCGACATAACTTGTGGGGAACCGGGATCGCTTCATGACTATAGAGTACTAAGAAGATCCAAATTATTTCAAGATGCAGAAAGCCATTATGAGGAAATGTTTCCAAATTCATGCTTCATAATCGGTGATTCGGCTTATCCATCAACGAAATGGCTGGTTTCACCTTTCAAGGATTATGGAAACTTAAATGAGAGCCAGCGTAAATTTAATGAAATACATTCCTCAACACGAATGGTAGTGGAAAATAGTTTTGGATTGCTAAAAGGGCGCTTTCGAAGGTTACTCCACTTTACGGAACAGACAGATTTGAAGATAGTAACCAAGATCGTGGTCAGCGTGTGCGTACTTTACAACATTTGTATTTCTTTTGACGACTTATGCGATGCCAACGAAGAAAACGATTCAAACTCTGATTCAATTGAAGATGAATTTGAAGATTCAAACATGGATGCAACTCTTGATAGGAGGCAAAACCTTTTTAATTATTTAAGAGAACAAAATATTGTTTGATTTATTTATTTTATACATATATTTACTGATATATATATATATATGCATATTATATATATGTATAAATAAACTAAAAAACTTAAACAAATTCATTCATGCTTTTTAAATCTAAAAAAAAATACTAAAAAGTGTTCACAAAAATACCTCATAAGCTAATGAGGAAAAAAGCGATAAACAAAGCCATCGAAGATAGTTCAGCTCAGTTTAGTTCATTAAAAGACGGGCATTTAAGAATTTTAAAATAAAATTATTAAAAAAAAATTTTAATGGATGCTTATTTGCGGTTTGCAATTTTTTCAAGCAATGCCACTTTTTTCATTTCAAGCTCGCTGTCTTTCTGCCATTTCTCCTTCAACATATCTTTCAAGTCCTCGATGGCTTTGCTTCTCGCTTTTTGTTTCTCTTCGGCTTCCAACTTTCTAAGCTTCAATTTATTTTCATAATAAATGTCTCGAGCGGACCGTTTTCTCTGCATTAATGGTGATGAAGGAGATAAAGATAGTTCTGTTGTGCTCGCAATTTGGGTGGAGTCCACACTTGATGACGATGGTGACGGTTATGGTAGCGGTGTTGATACCAACGAAGGTGATGCCTGTGGCGATGCCGCTTTCGGAGATGATGACGGTGATATCGAGTCCACACGAACCGTCAGAGTTTCAAACGACCTGTAGCCAACGTGAAGAGTGTGGTCGTTTGAGATGATTGGACTTGTGCCAAAAATCTCGTCCATTAGCTCCATATACGGAGCAAAGCACGGACTGGCACCAGTGCTGCGGTTATTGTCACGTGCTGATTTATATGCTTGGAGAAGGCTTCGCATCTTGGACTCCAAGCATATCGGTGTCCTCTCTGAATCCTGAAAATGCAGTTTATTAATTTAGTTACTTTAAAAAACATATATTTTGTACCGTGATCGCTAACGACACCATGTCTTCCAGCACGTTCGCGTAGGCCAATCTCTTTTTTTTGGGATGTTGGAACTCCGCTTTCCGGGCGAGATAGCACCTCAAAAAACCAATTGTCTCCTCACGGGACCACCTTTTTCGCTGTTTTTCTTGTATTCTGAAATAAAAATCAAATCTTATTTTATAAATTTATCAAAAATTTGCGTAAATCAATTTCACTCACACTTCTTCCATATTATTTTGTTTTGTTTATCTGTTCATAAAAAAAACTATTTTGACGTTTGCATGAAATTAAACATTCATTTTATATATTCTCAATACTCGTACTAGAAAAATAATACTGTAGTTGAGACTTTTAAGCATGCGTGAGAACCCAGTCTTTTTGCTTGTTTCAACCATAGAATGCCTGATGTTTTTTCTCCGTGTATGTCTATGCCATATGCTACTTTGATTTGGTTCGATAAAAGCAGTCACCCACTCGGAAAAACTGGACATTCCTTGCCTTTCCAATAACAGAAACTTACTTATTGGTTATTATTTAAGTTTTTTTTTTCATTTTTGGAAATGTGCTTAAAATAAGGCAATACAAACATCTCACATTTGGCACGCACAGATAGAATTTCGCAGAATTTATTCATCATAAATTAAGATAAATGCTTTGCAAAATTCCAACTGCAAAAATAATGTCTGCGTTGTTTGCATGAAATCATGATATTCTATGGAATTTAACATTAAACTTTTCAAATTGTTCGGCGGCAAATGTATCGCAAAAATGCAAAGTAACAATTAAGCATTTTCAAGATAGCCAGACTGCTTACTTATAACTCCTTTTTTATTTTTTTCCATTTTTTATAATTTTTTTTTTTTTGCTGACATTAAGAGCATTTTAAGCGTGCTGCTCTGTTGCAGATACTCAGATAAAACAGTAGCATTTAAATATTCAAGCTTATGCAATTCCATGCACTGGGGAGTGAGTGAGTACATGTGTGTGTTTGTGTATGTGTGTGTGTGTAGAGCTTTTAATTGTTGTTCTTTAAACTACAATTCGATCTAAGAGATATCTAACTGCATTTTCAGTTATTGCTTAAGTCGTTGCTGTTGTTTTTTTGCGTGCACGTTCTTGTTGTCATTGCAATCAGCCAGAGTGCAGCGAAGTCATTCATTTAATTCTTGTTTTGAATTTAGGTCACTCACTCGATCGCTGGTGCAGTAAACGTCACAACTGCAGTTGTGCCGCAGCTGCATATCCAGCAGATACTTGGAACATGTGTCGAACTCAAACGTCGTGCTTCTCAAATACTTTATTTTATTTATCTACGAATTGCTAATTCCAAACAGAATTCGTCAGCTACAAATTACGCTGTATGTATTTTGTTTATATACAGTGGCTCACAGCTTATTTTATGCATTGCATACTTTCAATTTTAGGTCTTTATAACAACGAAACTAACAGGAATAGAAAAAATAATATAATATCATATAAAAGAACAAGATGTTTAGTTTACTAAATTAACTTAATTTATTGTAAAAATATATATTTAGTTGGCTTAAAATGAAGAAACCAGAAAATACTGCTTAATTTCATATCACAGCTTATTTTATTTTAGTCACTTGTTATTTATAAATTTTTCGTATTGATTAATAATATCTGATATATTTATTACTTGGTATGATAGCCCTTGTTGTCCACAACAGATCTAAAGTGGTTTGGCATTGATGCGACCAGTTTTTGAGTGATAGTTGGCAAAATATTCGCCCACTTCGTTTTCAATATCTCTTTCTGGTGGTTTTTGTTTGAAATTTGATGTTTCCGGATGTTATTTTCCAATAAAGACCACACATTTTCAATAACTTTAAGGTCTGGCGACTGTGCTGGCGGCGTCATCAATTGTGGGCAGTTGCATATTAGCCTGGTTTGCACAATACCCGCCTTGTGCTTTTTATCGTCATCCTGGTAAAATCGGAAATTCAATTTTATACCCAGAACCTTTGCACTCTGGAACAAATTGTTCTTCAGGATCCGTAGGTACTTAAATTTGTAAATTGTTGTTTCAATAAACGGCAACTTCCCAGTACCAGCAGCTGACATTCAGGCCCAAACCATGACGCTGCCACCGCCATGTTTCACGGTTGGTTTCAAGTTTTTTTTTGTTGACCTCCTCGGTATTCGGTTATCGCCACATATAGCACATACCATCTGAACCGAATAAATTGATCTTCGATTTATCTGCAAAAATAACTGAATTCCAGTACTGTGGGGCCTTGGACATATGTTCTTTGTCGTAGTTGAGTCTGCATCTAATGTTTTTGGGGCTAATAAACGGCTTGTTTCGTGTTACTCGGCCATGAAAGTTCTTTTTGCGCAAGACACGTCGAATAGTTTCAGCACTACACTGTTTGCTAAGGTCAGTTTGAACTTCAAAAGCCATTTTCGGAGCTGAGAGTCTCGGGTTAGCCTTTATCTTCCGTACAATTGCCGCTCGTCGGTTGCATTAAAAATTTTGTTTGGTGCTTCTTTGCTCTTATTGCGCAATCGATTCTTATGGACGAAGCGCTCGATGATCTTTTGCGCTGTAGAGGCATTGATATTAACTATTTGAGCCATTTTTCGCTGCGAGCTGCTATTTTTAAAATAGTATATAACCAATTCTCGTTGTTGTAGCGTTGTGCGCGCTCCTATTTTAAATAATCATAGAAGCAGACACTTGAAGCAAAAAAAAAATCAGACTAAAAAGTTAACACAAAGCAATTATAGAAACAGAACGAAGGCATAGCCTGCATTCAGCGGAAAGAACTGTTCCACAACTTTCGGGCTGAATGGTATGCTCTCACAGAACATGTTCCTTGAGATGTCACAATTTATATAGCGAAAATATTTTATGCTACTTCGCTACTTGAGCACTTTTTCGGCTAGAATGCGGCCATAGCTAACGAAAGTACCGTTAGACAGCGCAGCATTAGAGTACCGTAACAAAGAGAAGTGACTGCATAAAATAAGCTGCGAGATAAAATTAAGCAGTATTTTCTGTTCTCTTATTTTTTAATCAACTAAATATATGTATTCACAATTAATGAAAAACCTTTATTTAACTAGACTTTTTGCTCTTTTAAATGACACCATATTATCTTTTGTATTCCTGTTAGTTTTGCTTTTATAAAGACCTAAAGTTTAAAGTATGCACTGCATAAAATAAGCTGTGAGCCACTGTATAAGTATCTTTAAGAATTCGTTTTTTTTTTTAATTCTTTACAACTGTTGTATCTGATGGATTGTTGCAACGGCCGGCAATAAAAACTATTTCCTTTGAACGCGTCAAAGAACTATTTTTAAAATATATTTATTTGTTTTCATTTTACGTGTGAAAAAGAAATACAGTAGCAGAGCTTCTTCGCTTTGTTTATGAACTGGATAAAAATCATGTGTGTCTGTGGCTGTGTGTGGGTCTGTTTGGAGTGCTTGTATAAGCTATAACGACTTGAAGAGTGCAAGATATGCAAATACTTAAAATCTTGTTGCATGCTTATTAAACGAATTTGTATCTCACTTTTATCTGTTAAAAAAACGCTTTATCTATACAATGAGATAAGATAAGCGTGGCTAGCGTTTAAGTATTCATTAATGAAAAAATATAAGAACAAACGCGCTTGTTCGTTGCGGTATTATAAATGAAAAAAACTAATGAAATATTTTCGTGACTTGTCAAAATACATATTGCTTATAAAAAGAAAACCTCGACCCGATTTGCTGGGTGTATTAGATTGCAATCGGAATGGTTCACTGCGGAGCAGACAAAACAGCTTTGACATAATTTGCCTGTTTCGTAAAGTTTTCTACTTAAAAATTTTTGATTTATTTTGACGTAACATGTAGTAAGTTTAACATTTCTTTCTCTACTTAAAAATACCTAAAGAAAAATTTACATTTCTCTATATTAAGTCTGTAGCGAGGATTTTCCATGGAGTTTTGATTAAAAAAAGTACAAATATAATATTTAAATTAAGGATATGGGCCTATTTGATGCAAAATTGCTTGCATCACACTGTTCGACAATTCATATCTTCCAAAACTACAGATAAATGGAATACAATCTAGTTTAACAAAAATCATTTTCTGTTTGTTGGTTTGTATTTTTGTTTGGCCTTCATACAAATCTAAGCGGCTCGACGGATTTTGCGCATATATAATGTGCAACCTCTTTGTATTGATACAAGTTATGTTATTCGAAATTAATAACAGCAAAAAAAAATGTTTTTTGTGAGCTAAGCTCTTTATTCTTCCAAACTGAAACTAACTATTTTTATATCTTAGAACTTAACTTATTTCTGCTGGTGTTGTCTTAGTATTTGTAGCTATTTTTGTTGTAGTATTTTGATGTTGGAATACTTATCCAATTCCCTGGAATTACGCCATGCAGCTGTAGACGTGTCGCCAGCAGTTTTTAGTGGGGCGGATGCGCGTGTGACCTAAGCTGCGCTTTGGTCAACGAAACATTGTTATCGTTAACTCTTCCCTTCTTAAAAACGTTTGTCCTCAAACGTTGAAAATATGGTAAGTTGAAGGACTTATAGGATGATGATGATGCAGGACCGGTTCATCGGTTTCTTTTTCAACAGGCTTTAACTTTTGTAATGTGGAATGGAAAATTATATGCTTATTATTTTTAAAGCAAAGCTTAAATGTTATGAGACAACTAAGAAGAATAAGAAAGATAATAAAAAATAAAGATTTATTAATAATTGCAACTGTTTTTAACAAGTCAATTTTTTCAGTATAATTAGAATGCAATTTACTAAACATTTCAAGACATAAAAGTTTAACAAATTCTTTTTCTAGGGGTACTGGTTGAATTATTTGAGGGGTTGCTTGTATTTGCGTGGTTTCCAAATTTTTGTAAAATTTATTATTTATCTCAATTGTTTCATTAAAGAGGGAATTAAATAAGTTCCCTCAACATACATTTTAAAGGGTGTTTTTTTAGAGGTTTGTTTTTCGAATAGAGATAAAACTGGCATTTTGTGGTCAAATCTGGCAACTCTAATGTCATTTATGTTCAGTTTGGTTTGCCATTTCATCATGAACAGATTGACAAAAGAACAACGCTTGCAAATCGTGTAAATTTATTTCGAAAATAATGGTTCAGTTCGCGAAGTTTACCGCAAGCTCCGTCCATTTTATGGTCGACATAATCGTCCATCAGAGCAATTAATTCGGTTAACCATGGGTCGTTTTCACACTACGTTTACTCTATGTGATAATACGCATCCGCAGAGACGTCGAACAGGGCGCACCGAAGAAACAATTGCCGTTGTAGACCAAAATGTTGAAGAGGACCCGAATGAATCGATTCGCCACCGTGCACAGCAATTGGAGCTTTATCCATCAACTTTATGGAAGATTTTGCACAAAGATCTTGGCTTGCGACCTTACAAGATCCAGCTTGTGCAAGAATTAAAGCCGCGAGACCATGCAATGCGTCGTGATTTTGGTGTATGGGCCGAAAATGAGATTGATCTCGATGCTGATTTTCATCGCAAAATTTTGTTCAGTGATGAGGCTCATTTTAGGTTGAATGGCTACGTCAACAAGCAAAATTGCCGCATTTGGAGTGAAGACAATCCACATGAGACCCTTGAGACGCCATTACATCCACAAAAACTGACTGTTTGGTGTGCTCTATGGGCTGGTGGAGTCCTTGGGCCATACTTCTTCCGAAATAATGCTGGAGAGTCAGTTACCGTTAATGGAGACCGGTAAAGAGCCATGATAACAGACTATTTTGTTCCCGAATTGGATGGCATGAATGTGGATGAGTTGTGATTCCAACACGACTTCGCTACATGCCACACAGCGCACGTCACAATCGATTTATTGAAGGAAACATTCGATGAGCGCATAATTTCGCGGAATGGACCTGTCAATTGGCCACCAAGATCGTGTGATTTGACACCATTGGATTATTTTCTTTGGGGATATGTGAAGTCGCTCGTCTACGCCAACAAACCAGAAACGTTAGGGGACTTGGAAGCCAACATTCGTGGCGTTATTGCCGACATACGGCCCCATATGCTCGAAAAAGTGGTTGAAAATTGGACCTGTAGAATTGGCTTTATTCGAGCCAGCCGTGGAGGCCACATGCCCGAAATCATATTTAAACATTAATGGCATAAAATGATCCTTCCAATAAAGCCAAATTGATGGACATTAAAACGATTTTCTTGTGTTTTATTTCAATTCGAAGTTCTATACCTCTAAAAAAAACACCCTTTATTTAGAGAACCATTGAATCCATTCAGTAAAATTAATCCTGTGTCTAATTGTTCTATTTCTGGTATACGGTAATCATAGGACATATCGCAGGTTGAGTATAATCCTCTTAATACAAACGAAATACATGTTGAGTCTGAAATATTATTTATCTGACTGTTCTTACATATGTCAAAAGAATTTATATTTTTACAATGCTCTTTTATGCCTCTCTATTATCTCTTTATAGATTGTTTTTATAATTTTATTATTTCTCTTAACGGGTCTAATTATAATTTTGTCATAGGTTTTCTCTGAAGTAAGTGGAATATAAATAACGTACAATAACGTTGAGTTATGATACAATATTTTTACGTTGGTGAATTCTAACGCCTCTTCTACAGAAGAATATGCAATTTTTTCTTTATTCAACGTATCAAGTGCTAAATACACTTCCTTTTTGTTCAACAATATGGAGTTTGTTATATTATTATTCGCTTATCTATAATAAGCTAATCTGGAATGTTACCATTAAGGAACGTGTTAAAAAGGCAAACATAGCACTATTTGCCTGTAAACCTATAGGTAAAAATGGGGTTTTTCCCCCCAAAATAGTACGCTGGATTTATACAGCAATTGTCCGCCCCATACTAATGTATGGCTCACTGGTATGGTGAAGGGCCCTTGATAAGGCAACCGCACTTCAGAAGTTTGCAAAGGTGCAAAGAAGCGCAGGTCTTTGTATTACGGGTGCACTGTCCTCAACACCAACTAGCGCCCTCAATGTCATGCTTCACCTTCCTCCTCTCGATATCTTTGCCAGGGAATGTGCCAACACAGCAGCCCTGAGACTTAGAGAATCTGACAATTGGATAGGTAACAACTGCGGCCACACAATTATTCTGAACTCGTCTGCACCCAACAAAACAGACTACTGTGTGCCGTGCTTAAATCTTAAAAAAGAACTACGTAGTTCACATCCCTTCACGGCTAGACTGGGCAAACAAAATCCCCCTTAAAACCTCCGCCACAAAAATCTTCACAGATGGATCTAAACTTCAAGAACAAGCAGGGGGAGGTATCTACTCCCAGGATTTCGAAATCGAAGTGTTCTTTAGACTTCCTAACTATTGTAGTGTGTACCAAGCGGAAATGATGGCTATGCACGAAACCACTAGGATTCTAGGTCAAAAAGACCTTGAAGGAAAGAGTATCTCCATCTTTTCAGATAGCCAAGCTGCACTGAAAGCACTGAACTCAAATATTGACAACTCGAAAACTCTCACTGAGTGCCGAAAATATCTTAACGAGATGGCAAGGCTACTCAGGATTCACCTCATATGGGTACCCGGACACAGGGATATCGAGGGCAAAAATTTGGCCGACGAATTGGCAAGGAAGGGTACGTCCTCTAACACCCTCTTAAATGAGGACTTATCGGAGCGCATGCTCTTCGGTTGGGAGTTGCATCAAACGATTTCTGCAGAAGCTGCATATGTGAGGAGGAGGTAGAAAACGTTCAGCACCTCCTCTGCGAATGTCCGGCTCTAGCTAAAATGAGAATGGCAACTCTGGGCCATCCTTTTTAAATGGACTTGCCGAAGTCTCATGCCTGGATATCAAGCATATCCTTAAATTAATTAACCGCTCGAACTGGTTTGAGGAGGGAAATCTCTACTAGGTTTTAAAGAGATCATGTGGTATCACAACGGGCCTGCACTGGCCTAAGTGTACGAGCCGTCTATCGGCTCAGCCACCATTATCTAACCTAACCTAACCTATATTTTTTTTCGTTTTTGGTTTTCTTCTTTATTTTACTTTAATTTCAATGAGTTTTATTTTAGGTTAGTTTTAGTTTTATTCGAATTTAGTTTCCGCTTATATTGTTTTAATTTAAGTTAGTTGTTATTCATATTAGTTTTATTTTAGTTTAGTTTTAATTTAAATGCGTTTTATTTCCAATTAATTTTAGTTTAAGTTTGTATTAGTGTGAATTTAATTTGAAACTAATGTTGGGGTCTATTTTTATATGCAGAATTCTTGGACACTTGTTCAATCTATAAAAGAATCTAACTGCAGTTGGTAGTCATCTTGAGCCCTGACATGCTTGATAGCTTTTTCTCGCGTTAGTTTGTGCTTGTTCATAAATAACCTAATAATCCACTCGGGCATCATCGCATTGGCAAATACAGAAGTGTACGATGGTATGCCTTCACAATCTGGCTCATAAGTATCTTGTAGTTTGTTCATCATTTCTTGTCTCTATCAATTAAATTCATTACCTTGTAGTTGTTGATACCTTTGTAACTTTTTATTTGGTTTACTTTTTTCATGCTTTGCCGAAAAATTTTATCTAATTGTGGCTTAAATTGCTCGAAGGAGTCAAGTTTCTCTTTAAGACTTAAATCCTTTATATTTAATGTTTCCACCTTTTCAAATCTTTTTGGAGACCGCAATGAAGAATTATTACTCTTAACGTTAACCTTATCTCTGAATTTTTTTATTAAATGTTTTGGCTTGGTTGGTGAATTGATGTTTAGTGCGGGGGGGTCCTAGTATGCTGTTTGGGTTTGCCACTATTGAATTAAAAAATAATAACCCTTTAATCCAATTTTTCCTTTGTGTCTACCCTTTTCTCCGATTCCTAGTTTTCTTATTCACCTTTAGTTTTCTATATTCATTCGACTTTCACAATTTTTTGTAGTTTATTTTTCAATCTGAACCTATTTAAGATTTCTCTAAGCTTTAGTATTTTTCCTTCTTTTCCGTTTACCTCCTTATTTCTTTAAATGTATGACTTTTCTTGTTATTTTCAGTTTTTCACTCTTTTTATATTTTTGCCTTTATTTTGACTTAACATTTGATTTTAAATTATTTTCTTTTCAATTTTGTATTAAAATAATTTAATTTTTATCTTATTTTAAATTTATTTTCTTTCTTTTGTGTTTTTAATAAATTTAATTTTCGTTTGGAATCAAATTAAATCTATATCCGTATGGTTTCAAACCCACTAAATTTCCGTATTTTTTAAATTAAGTAAATTTTCATTTTTGTCTTGAAATTAAATAAATTTTCGTATTTGTTTTCAAATTAAATAAATTTCCAAATTTTTTTGAACTTAATTAAATTTTCGTATTTGTTTCTATATTAATTAAAAGTTTATACGCTTAATAACCAAGTTTCTAGAAAAGTTTCCGTTTTCTTTATCGTTTGTTTTTTTTTATTTATATTTAGGAAAAATTTAAGTTTCTTAGTTTTTATAAACTGGAAGGTCCGGCTTTTAGTTACAACTTCAATTTAAAAAAAAAATTTAATTTTTGTTTCAAAGTTATTTTCATTCGAATTATTATTAATATTTTATTATTTTTTAATATATTATTTTGTTATACACTGGAGGGTCCGGAGTTTGGAGTCCCAGTGTGATAAATTTTGTTATATATATTTTTTTATTAAATTTTTTAGCTCTCTTGTTCTTATTATTTTCAAACGGATGTGGTTTCGATATTAATTCTTTTGCAAAAATTTCCTTAACTCTATAAAAATTTTCCACTTCTCTTCTTATATAACTTTAATTGATACAAAATTTAATAATAAATAAACAAAGGTTAATATTTTTCTTACATATTATACAGTATAATCTTATATATTTCCATTCTGGTTGATTTCCAAATAAGGTTGATCCTTGAATTCCTTTACATTCAATGTGTGATGGTTGTTTTGCTTCTGTTCTTGCTTTTGTAAGTTTATCGGATTTTAAGGTTTGATTAGTGCATAACACTTCCCGGTTGCTCTGATAGCTACTAAGGCACCACTGACCGTTGATGTCCGTATAATTTTTGCACTTCCACTACTTAAGTGCTTGTCGCAGCTTCAGATGATGTGCACGTATCGAAGATTTTTTCACAACTTATTATTTGCGAGTGCACTACTTGAAAGTTTTTATTATCTGCGCGTAAACTGGTTTAAGTCTTTTTTCGCAGCTTTAATTACTTGCACGTATACTACTTGAGGATTTCTCATTAATTTTTTTTTATTTGCGCGTATACTGCTTAATAGCCCTATTACGGTTCACAACACAACAGTAATTGCTGTCTTCAATGTGTAAATTTCTATTACGGTAGACAACAAAGCAACTGAATACATTCCACTGTTGTCTGTCAACAATGCTGTGTCTTCAATACACTTACTACGCAACACAGCAGTTGTGCTTTATTGTCTTGTTATCTGCCAAATTTTGAAGACAGCTAATTTGGTGTTGTGTTGAAGAAACAAAATAGATTAAAAATGAAAATTTTATTTAAAATTGCGTTTTTCTTTATTAAATATGAAAATTTCACAGAAAATTGATTATACGTCTCCTTGTGAATAGAATTATATTGAATTTAGCAATTGAATTCGAAATTGTTTGTTTGTTTACTTTTTTATTGTGACAGTGACCAGTTCACAGTTGCATCGAAACGTACTAATTAGTTTACGTTTTTATTTTGAGAGTAAGAAAATTTCTGCGATGCTACCTTTTTATTATTTTGGAATATTTATGATAGAAAGAAGTGCTATTTTATTTTATTAGTTAAGAAATGCCGGGAGAGGGGTTTTAAACTAAAAACAAGATGTATTTTAAATTTGCCATAATTCTTAAATTATAGTTATGCTATTGGCATCAGAGAACTGCACAAGCCTACTTGAAGTCTATTTCAAGTACTTGCTTGAATTCTGTGAACTACATGGTTGGAAGTTTTAGGGGTAAATGATTTCGAAAATGATGTCAAACTTTAAAATTTAAGATGGCGGATAGAGGCCACCTAGATTTTTTTATTTTTGCGAATTCTTGTAATTTTAAAATTCTGACAACGGATTTGATTTCGAATATAATGTCACAGTTTTAAAATTTAAGATGGAGGTTAGGGTTGCCACCTAAATTTTTATCACAGTATTGCCACCTAATAAAATGTATTTTCAAGAGTTTTAAACGTCATTTATCAGTGTTAAGGGGTCGCTGATTTCGAATCTAAAGTCAGAATTTTAAAATTCAAGATGGTGGATAGGGCTGCCACCTTAATTTTTTGTAGTTTAATGAATTCGGGGCTGGCAAAAAAAATGGTACTCCAATAATGCGTCGCTGAATCCGAATCCGTTGTCAGAATTTCCAAATTATAAAATTTTGAAATAATAGGGTTGCCACCTAATAATGTGTCTTTTTAAGAGATTTAAACGTTATTTATCAGTGTTAAGGGTTCGCTGATTTCGAATCTAAAGTCAGAATTTTAAAATTAAAGATGGTTGATAGTGTTGCCACCTTAATTTTTTGTAGTTTTATGAATTCAGGGCTGGAAAAAAAATGGTACAACAAAAATGGGTCGCTAAATCCGAATCCGTTGGCAGAATTTCAAAATTATAAAATTTTGAAATAATAGGGCTGCCACCTAATAATATGTCTTTTTAAGAGTTTTAAACGTCATTTATCAGTGTTAAGGGTTCGCTGATTTCGAATCTAAAGTCAAAATTTTAAAATTCAAGATGGTGGATAGGGTTGCCACCTTAATTTTTTGTATTTTTATGAATTCGAGGCTGGCAAAAAAAATGGTACACCAAAAATGGGTCGCTGAATCTGAATTCGTTGTCAGAATTTCAAAATTATAAAATTTTGAAATAATAGGGTTGCCACCTAATAATATGTCTTTTTATATGTCCTTTACTTGAAACTTCGTGCCGTTCGCTTGTAAGCTAGCATACTTGCAAGTCGCAAGTTGTCGTGGGCTTATTTATTTATATTCAATTACAAGCTATACTTGATTCAAAATTATCAAGCTCAAGCTAGCTTGAACTTGTATTTTAAGCAAGTACTTGAAATAGACTTCAAGTAGGCTTGTGAATTTCTCTGGTTGCTACTATAAAAAGGGTCCGTGTTCCCAGCCAAAAGGAGGGGCAGCGGGATTTTTTTTTCAACACCATTATAATCTTAGTAAAAAAATGCTTCCTTGTACTTAAAAACATTTTAAAATCCAGCTATTTCATTATACTAGATTTATTCCTATTTTTTAACGCCAGTTGAAATTAACGGGTTTAAATATGGGCTCACAATATTTCCTTTTCATATCGCAAAAAATTCTTATCAAGATAGTACTTTTTGCTATTTAAAAAATACTTTTTAAAGAGTACGTTTTTATTTTTCTCCGAAGAAACCCTGGACCAGTCAAGCAACGAATTCTACATACGTTCCACAATCAAACGTGACAACAACGTATTGTTGTGAACCATAATAGTTCGAAACTGTTGTGTCTTCTTGACTGTTGTGTCTACTCGTAAGAAGACACAGCAGTTTATTGCTGTGAACCGTAATAAGCCTATAAGAATTTTTTGCGACTTTTTTGCGCGTATACTACTTAAGGATTTTTAGCGACTTTTATTATTTAATATTTATTGCTCGGGCGCCAGTTATGTTATTCGAAATTAATAACACAAAAAAAAAATGTTTTTTGTGAGCTAAGCTCTTTATTCTTCCAAACTGAAACTTAAACTGAAACTAACAATTTTTATATCTTAGAACTTAACTTATTTCTGCTGGCGTTGTCTAAGTATTTGTTGTTGTATTTTGATGTTGGAATACTTATCCAATTCCCTGGAATAACGCCATGCAGCTGTAGACGTGTCGTCAGCAGTTTTTAGTGGGGCGGATGCGCGTGTGACATAAGCTGCGCTTTGGTCAACGAAACATTGTTATCGTTAACTTACATACTTAGTTTTGATCCCTTTCATCAATTTTCAACTAACGTTAATTTTGTTATTGTAACACGTTTAAGCATCGGAGTTTTTTGCTTATTTTATCTTAAATTTATTTTGACATCAAAAACGTTCACATAACTTTAAAATTGTACAAATTTTTAATACAACCTTTTTTTTACAAAACTGCGTTTTAAAAAAATGAGAAAAATAATTCAAATGAATGAATTCCAAATGTGTGAAATCATATGCTACTTTAAACATTGAGTTGATCACAGCTTGATCACTCAAAGACTACTGAAGAGGAAATATAGCGATTTCCGAAACAGACTGTCTAGTCAGCTAAGTGATTGACTCTATACAGAGTTGTTGTTGTTGCCATCTTAAAAACTTACTTGATCTAAAGCTCGCAATTTAATTCATGTAATAATTTAATAGATCATAAAATTATTTAACTGACTATAAATACATTACATAAAAAGTATAAATATAATATATAAAAAGTATACAAAAATACTTAAAAAGTATAAATAGATATACGTCCCTAAAACTTACTTATTGGAGTACGCTTTTATTATGATGATGAGTAACCAAGAGAGGGGTTCTTCTGAATCTGTAATATACCTACTATATACATATCTAAATGTCAGCTAAGTTTATCTTTTTCTTTTGGTTCACGTTTTGTTTTAAATAAATGCTTCTTTTAAAAAAATTTTATTACTTTTTAATTTTTTTTTATATTGGTATTGCAAATGAAAAATTATAAATTCGAAATTTTTAAAAGAATGGGGTTCTCTTATTTCAAAATTTTTTTAATACGCATTTTCCACATGATTATTTTCACTGTATTTCACTTTGTTTCTCTTGGAATAAATCTTTTGTAATTTTGAATTAATTACACAGTGCGACAGCCAAAATGTCTCGGAGAAACAGCTGCTTGTTTCTAGTAGAGGAGCACTCCCAGAACACGACCTCATACTCTGTTTTGTCATAGAAGGACTCGATTTTCTTTAGTTGGTCAATTTACTCTGTAAATTGCGGTGCCACTTAAAATTTTTATTATGCGGAATACGCAGCAAAATAAATAATTTTTATGGTAACATGCACTAATAATATTGTGTTTTTTACAGAAGTCCAATTCGGAAACAACAATTTAATTAAAAAAACACGAAAAGTCGAAACCATCATATATGTATAACAGTGAAAACAAAACAATAAAAAAAATATAAAGAGAGTAGTGGATCAGGAGGAACTGGGAATACATTAGTGTTTTTCTCCATACATTTTTATTGGGCAAATGAATACTTTACAAGCTTCTTTATGTTTTTATTTCTCATTTTAAGTTATAATAAAAATTCGAAATGGCCCTGCAATCTTAGGAATGAATTGAGCAATTAAAAAAAAATTGGGACCCTTTACGACAAAACTGAGTGTGAGGTCGTGATGCGGAGTGTTTCTATACTAGATACAAGCAGCGGTTTCTTCGAGACAAAAAAATAGTTCAAAATTGTCGCACAGTGTTACAAGTGTTCCGTAATTTTTGCGCCAACTGATATAACTTGTATATTCATTCAATACAATTTGAGCGAACTGCTGCGTAAGAGATTATATTTTTTGTACTACAAATTCAATCATTGAAATTTTCAGAAAAAAGTTATTATTTTTAGAGTTTCTGCAAAATGAAAATACGGCCCACAAAAATCTACTTTAAGGCCCGATTGGGGTTTGAATTTTAAACTCCCCTAACCCCCTGTTCCCCTGGCTAGTTATATACACAAATTAAAAATACATACAGCAAAAAAAATGTCGCCGTAAAAGTTTAATAAATACATTTTTTTATTCGCCCTTTATTCCTCACAACTGTTAATCGCCATGCGTTAGCTTCATCAAGTTTTATTTTAACCACGCAAAAAAAAAAAAACACTACACCAAAACGGATAATAGCTTCAAAATAATCTACAATAATTCAAACAATTTTCACATAAATATGAAATACAACCACATCTCTATGTTTAGTGACAATCCAGATAAACATTCGTTCAAAGTTTATATTCGAACATCTGCACACCCGATGTTTTCTAGTTGTTTCATCAAAGTAAAACAGTAGAAAAACGTGGAGATAAACTTGTTTACATCAGAAAAAAATAAGTAAAATAAAATTTGAAAAACCTTACTGATATGTTTGTTGATCTGAATTGCAATTATTTTACTGCATTTGTTTACCCTCCAAACACTAAAATTGTTTACGTTGTCAATTACGTTGTTTACAAAATAAAAAAAGAAGTTGTCTGATCCTTAATGCATTGATCTGAGTTGAATTAACGTCTCTAGTTTTGGAAATGAAAACAGGTTCCATGTAATTCCCTTACTTATTGTTCAAATTGCATTTAATATAAAAATGTCAGCATTTTAAGAGATTATTATTAAATTATATTATTTAATTGTAAACAAATGCGGCAGGTTTAAATCGATTTGGTATTTTATAGATTGCCTGCTGATTTCTGCTTTTACATTTTATTTAATATTCTATTGAAGACTATTAAGAAATATCCGAAATAAAATTTTTGCAACTGTTAAAAAAACTATTGCCTTTTTCCAGGCTGCCTACACTCACAGTTGCAGTTCAGTTTAGTTGCTAGAATTATACATTATTTATTAATACTCTTTATTTTACCAATCTGTTGTGACACAATTGTGTTAACAAATCTTAAAAAATAGTTAATAAAATTAATTTTATTAGATTTAATTTGTTTTTTCAAACTTTAAACCTCGATTTTCTAAATATATTAATAAATGTTGTAACATTGTTTTTAAGAAAAGGGGAGCATATAAAATTGAGGAAACAGAGAGTAAAAAGAAGATTTTGTGCGACAATTGAAAAGGCCAACTTAAACTTAGACATTCCATTTGAAATTCAGAATATGTCAATTGCAATTCAGATAAGATCAATTGAAATTCCAAACAAAACAATTGTAATTAGAAAAATGTATTTAATATATAAAATTGAAAATTTAACATCACCATTCTCACTGCCATAAGTGAGCAAAAACCAATAAGATTTTCTTTACTATAACCGTTAACATTACCATAAGTGAGCAAAAACCAATAAGATTTCCTTTACTATAACCATTAACATTACCATTACCATTATACCATTACCACAACCATTACCATTACCATTACCATTACCATTACCATTATACCATTACCATTAAAATTACCATTAACATTACCTTTACCATTACCATTACCATTACCATTAAACTATAATACCATAATACCATTATACCATTATACCATTACCATTACTATTATACCATTACCATTACCATTAGCATTACCATTACCATTATACCATTACCATTACCATTACCATTACCACTACCATTACCATTACCATAATACCATTACCATTATACCATTATACCATTATACCATTATACTATTATACCATTATACCATTATACCATTAAACCATTATACCATTATACCATTAACCATTACCATAACCATTATACCATTACCAAACGGTCAAAATTACCATTACCATTACCTTTACCATTACCATTACCATAACATTACCATAACCGTTACCATTATACCATCATACCATTACCATTACTATTATACCATTACCATTATACCATTACCATTGCCATTATACAATTATACCATTACCATTACCATTATAACATTACCATTATACCATTACCATTACCATTACCATTATTATTACCATTACTATTACCATTACCATTACCATTATAACATTACCATTATAACATTACCATTACCTTTACCATTACCATTACCATTAAAAAATTACCAGTACCATTACCATTACCATTACCATTACCATTACCATTACCATTACCATTACCATTACCATTACCATTACCATTACCATTACCATTACCATTACCATTACCATTACCATTACCATTACCATTACCATTACCATTACCATTACCATTACCATTACCATTACCATTACCATTACCATTACCATTACCATTACCATTACCATTACCATTACCATTACCATTACCATTACCATTACCATTACCATTACCATTACCATTACCATTACCATTACCATTACCATTACCATTACCATTACCATTACCATTACCATTACCATTACCATTACCATTACCATTACCATTACCATTACCATTACCATTACCATTACCATTACCATTACCATTACCATTACCATTACCATTACCATTACCATTACCATTACCATTACCATTACCATTACCATTACCATTACCATTACCATTACCATTACCATTACCATTACCATTACCATTACCATTACCATTACCATTACCATTACCATTACCATTACCATTACCATTACCATTACCATTACCATTACCATTACCATTACCATTACCATTACCATTACCATTACCATTACCATTACCATTACCATTACCATTACCATTACCATTACCATTACCATTACCATTACCATTACCATTACCATTACCATTACCATTACCATTACCATTACCATTACCATTACCATTACCATTACCATTACCATTACCATTACCATTACCATTACCATTACCATTACCATTACCATTACCATTACCATTACCATTACCATTACCATTACCATTACCATTACCATTACCATTACCATTACCATTACCATTACCATTACCATTACCATTACCATTACCATTACCATTACCATTACCATTACCATTACCATTACCATTACCATTACCATTACCATTACCATTACCATTACCATTACCATTACCATTACCATTACCATTACCATTACCATTACCATTACCATTACCATTACCATTACCATTACCATTACCATTACCATTACCATTACCATTACCATTACCATTACCATTACCATTACCATTACCATTACCATTACCAATTCCATTACCATTACCATTACAATCTACAAAGGTAAATTTTTAAAAATTAATTAAAGTTTTTTGAATATCAATTTACCTTTTTTGAATTTTAATTGGTATTTAATGAATTTCGGTTGTTCTTTTCTGAATTTCACTTGGTTTTTTTTTTAATTTTAATGATATTTTCCGAATTTCATATATTGATTTTGAATTTTAGTAGATTAGTTCTGAATTTTTATTGATCTTTCCTGAATTTCAATTCATCTGTTCTGAATTTAAGTTGATCTGTTCTGGATTTAAATTGATCTTTTCTAAATTTCAACAGGAATTCTGAATTGAAGTTGATCTACTTTAAATTTTAGTTGATCTTTTCTGAATTTCAATTTATGTATGTTTTCTGAATTTCCTTCAATCGTTTCTGAATTTCAATTAATCTAGTCTGAATTTCAAATGGTATTTCAATTGAACAATATTGAATTTTACTTAATCTATTCTGAATTTCATTTAATCTCTTCTGAAATTCTATGTGATATGGCAGTATGATATTTACTGAATACAAAATACGTAATCAAAGAAAATTTTCAAAATTTATCGAAGGAAATCGAAATCGAAGATCCCAGTAATTTTTTTGTCACCATTCAAAGTTTGCTAAATTTTAAGTTTCAACGTTTATTTTAAAATAAAGCAAATTTCTTTTTCACAATGATATTTATGCAAAACAAACTATTTTTTTTTAATATAATAACAACTAAAAATTGTTGACAAAATTTACCTATAAAATAAAATTAGCATAAAATTTAACTATTTTATACTTGCCAAATACGAAAACAATAATTGTTTTTATGAAAAAGCGCTACGTTTTTAAATTATAAAATGTAATCAAATACTAATAAAAGAACTACGCATCGCTTCCTCATCTTGTTATTTTGCGTATATGATAATTACTAATTATATTTAAATCTAGCAAACAAAGTGACGTAACCTTTCCTGCTTCGAGTCTGCCTGCAGACTGAAACCTTTTTAGAGACGCCAGAATTTATTTAGCTCGAGAACTAATTTTGAGCATCACTGTTCTAAATGGAAAAATAGATACTTAATTTAAAATTTTGTAATTTTGCTTTTCTATATTCATAAAGATATTCACAAAACTCTTTTTGATTTATAACAACTGAATTATTGGTTTGTTTTGTGCATGCCAAGTTTTTAAAATAACGACCTTTTTAATATTGCATTTGTGTGCTTTGCAGCGAATGCTCTTAGAATTATTTATGGGTTGGAATTAATTGTAAAGGTTTTTTTTCGGTTTTTGAGCATTTATTTAGAAACAACGGTACAATGTATATTATTCAAAGTATTGTCCATCGTTAGCTACAACATTTTCCCATCTTTCTGGCAGCATATGGATTCCGCGTCGGAAGAACGATTCGTCTTTTGAGGCAATCCACGATTCGACCCATTTTTTGGTATCCTCGTAAGAAGTGAAGCGCTGCTCAGCCAAGCCATGCGTCATCGATCTGAATAGGTGGTAGTCGGAAGGGGCTATGCCTGGGCTATAAGGCGGGTGGGGTAGCACATCCCAATTCAGCGCCTCCAACGTTTCCTTGACGGTTCTTGCAACATGTGGCCGTGCGTTGTCATGTTGAAAACCCACTTTGTCGTGTCTTTTGGCATATTCCGGCCGTTTAACCTTTAATGCTCGGCTCAATTGCATCAATTGTTGTTGGTAGCGTTCCCCAGTGATGGTTTCGTTAGGTTTTAGCAGCTCATAGTACACGACACCGTTCTGATCCCACCAAATACACAGCATAAGCTTGGCGCCATGAATATTCGGCTTGGCCCTCGATGTTGATGCATGGCCGGGTGGTCCCCAAGATTTTTTCGCTTAGGATTATCGTAATGGATCCAC
Organism: Dichetophora obliterata; assembly: GCA_963920525.1. Taxonomy (NCBI): domain Eukaryota; kingdom Metazoa; phylum Arthropoda; class Insecta; order Diptera; family Sciomyzidae; genus Dichetophora; species Dichetophora obliterata. The sequence continues at coordinate 114,129,961 of OY986439.1, read as the reverse complement.
TTTTCATCGCCACCCAATTTCCTTGCTTTTGAATCATTCCCATGGCCTTCAAGCGTTTGCCGACTGTTGATAAGTCGACTCCCAATGATTCTGACAATTCTTGAAGGGTTTGACACGGGTCTTCATCGAGCAAAGCCTCCAATTCCTCATCTTCAAACTTTTTCGGCTGGCCCGGACGCTCTTTGTCTTCCGTATCAAAATCACCACTTTTAAACCGACGGAACCAGTACTCACAAGTAGAAATCGATGGAGCATAGTCCCCGTAAGCCTCAGTAAGCGTGCGTTGTGCTTCAACCGCTTTTTTCTTCAAATGGAAAAGTAAACCTTCCCGCAAATTGCGTTTTGTTGGAACGAAAGTCGACATGTTCACAGAGAAAAAAATATATGTTGTTTACACTTCAGTGGAATGACACATACTGAAAAATGAAGCTTAGACAATGTGCTTTGAAATGAATATAGTCACAGGTGTGCCCGATGCGATCTATTGATAGTTACGCCATCTCTTAGAAAAACTTTAAAACTAATTCCAACCCCAATATACTAAAATTACTATGTGAAGATGCAACCTGCATAACTTAAAAGAAGCCAAAACCCGATTTTAGTTTAAATTTAAAATTAAATAGCTATTAATATAAAAAATGTTATTGTTTTCTTTATAAAAGCTTTGTATCCATTTTCACATATAAAGAAATGGGTATTAAGAAGTGAGTATTAAAAGTATTAAAAAGTGAAAAATTGAAAAAAATGCATTTCGGTTTTTCAAATTAATAACAAGGTCGCTGACAAATTATTTGTTTTTTTGAGAGGAAATTAAACTTTCCACTTAAAATTTATTATATGAAAGAATGCAGAGTACTTAATCGTTCCCAAATGAATATTGAAAATTCATGGTATCACAAAATTGTCAAACTAACAAATTGTCGTCTGGCGACATCAACGTTATGTCGCCCCCTTCAAGTTTATCGCCCAAGAGTTAATGCTGCAGTTTGTGTCTTGATAAATGGCAATTATATTTGTATGTCATCCCCCAATTAAGTTTGTATGTTAGGGAGCTTCGCAACATTTCCTTTATAGCTATATATTAAAAATGTACCCAAAACTAAAACAAAGTTTTAAGCTGAAGAAATGACGGCAGAGAGATGAAAAATAGAATAGAAAATTATAACTATTAAAAAGGCAGGCGCAGCAATTTTATGCAAAAGTTAAAAAGAAAATATGTAAAACTGAAACTCAAAATTATTTTCTCACTAATCTGTAAACGTTTAAATGGTTTAATGGGTTTTTATTTTACATTTCATCTTTGTTCATAATGAAATATATTGTATGTAACTGGTTATTGAAAATTTTGGGCCAAAGTGTTAACATTTACGCAATGTGAGTCTCTGTTTTTTATAAAACTTGATCTAGAATCACCAGAGTGATTTATGATCTAATGTAATGTAACTTAATATTTTCGAGGTCGCTAAGCTCAATGGGTTTTTTTTACTTTGAACCTGTTTTTTTAAGCTAAACAAAACGCATATTTATTTTACCCTCAAGTGTAGAGCTCTAATACAAAAAGGAAGTAACTTCATGTAAAGTTATATTTCTTCTTTCAGAGTCTTGCATTAGTTTTATATAAAAACTTGAACTATTATTTTTGAATTTTTGAATTTGGCTACATAAATTATGTGAAAAATTAAAAAAAAAAATGTTTAAAAATGAATTTTTGTATCTCTTCAGTGGTTGTTGGCGATGCATTGAATAATGTATTAGGCCTAAAAAATTTATTTTATATTTGTATTTTCTTTATTTCATATAAAAATTTCCATGTTGGATATCTAAATTCTGCAAATGAAATAAAGCATTTTACACTTCAACTCCGTACTGTCAATTTTGAATTGTGAAAAGTTGAATGTGATCTATAAAAGATGCTTTACAGGTACTTAAATTAAGTTTGAGAAGGTTGAATTTGAAAAAACATTTATTTTTTGCAAATTTTTGTACGCATTTGCCCTTTATCTTTTGATTTTCTATATTAAGTAACACTTATAATAAAAATAATAAAAGCTGTGCTTACAGTTGTGATACATTCAGTATTTTGGCTTCTGCAACTAATTTTCAATTATTGCGTCTTGAGTAACTTTTATACGGCTATTGTAGCCTCAATACGATTTTCACGTTTTTACTGCGGATACTAAAACCACAAAATACGAATAACTCTATTTTAGTTTTGACATTTCAGCGTGCTTGTTGGCAAAAAGCAAAAAATAATTATAAACTTTTAATAAATCAGTATTTATAAACACTTGAAATAACTTCAACTGGATAAAACACACTGTAAGTAAAAATAAAATACGATAAGCTATCAATTAATCGGGAATAATTCTCAAGAAGTCGTGAATGAAAACTTTTGTTTTTGAGCAAAATTGTGGCAGTTTTATTAGTACCTAATTTTTCACAAACAGTGAAGAGAAATGAAAGAAACTGCGTTATATTAAAACAAAAACTGAAAAAACAAAAGTTAACTTTCACAGTTTCACCACAAAACATTTTTCCACGATTTGTCAACATTACGATTTATAGCAGCCACAAAAGGCGCTGTTATGACCCCTCCACGATTTGGCTATCAAAACCGAATTCCTCTCACCATTGTAAGTTCTTACAACTTTCTTTGAGGTTGTCAAAACCTAAAAAGCAGCTCTTAAACTGGAATCTAGCAGCCATTATGGAAGTTATCACAGCCTCATGTATTAAATTTTTGAGAACCGTAATGTTACGGCTAGAAAAAGCGATGTTTTGATAGCATCGCCAGTTACGTGAGTGTATAAAAGACTTCTCTTTTTGGATTCCACATAGTTTTACAAGCTTAAAAAAGGATCGTGTTGATTGGTGCAAAGAAACGCTTCATCATAATTCTTCATCAAGACAATGCAAGCTTCCACACATCAGCCCAAACAAGGGGTTTTTGAGCAGTAAAAACACCGAATTAATGGGTCATCTGCCGCACAGTACTGTTTTCTCACCCAATGAGCTCTTTTTGTTCCCGCATGTCAAAGACAAACTGCGTGGACGATCATACGAAACTGGTACAATTTTCGACGTCAGAAGAAGCCGATCATGCGTTCAAAAACAAAAGGGGTATTCTCTATGTCTAGGATGTGACCGTTGCACGAATAGGAAGAATAGGATATATACAATACGTGCACCGCCGCAACAACAAAATACAAGTAAAAAAACTGTAAAATATTTCCTATGTATGCTACACTGATACCCATGTATACGGCGATGCTATGAAGCATAGTTTATGAAATGCAACCCTGTGTTTGTAATGAGAAAGAAGAGAATGAGAGAGCAGCCAAACAGTATGTGAAATGACCGTGAAGTGCAGCTAATTATAGAGTTCTTTGAGCTGTTGATCAGTGTTGCCGCGACGATTCTAAAAAAAGTATAAAGGAAAAGGTCAAAAAAGTATCCAGAAGTATCCACTTTTGAAAAAAAAACGTATCCACGTATCAAATCCAAAAATAAAACTATATTCTTTTTTTTAACATAAAAATATAACTTTAATATTTTTAAATAACATATTTTTTTTAAATATAATACAAAGAAATAAAACATGTATAATAATATTAAAAAGGAACAATAATGCCAGTACTTCAGTCTTTTATATGTGTGGCTATTGCCCTTAAATTACATTAATTTTATAAGTTTAATATTTACAGAAAAGCGATATATAAAACAATGTATAACTGCGAAAAAAAGGAACACAAAACTATATAACTTATTTATATGGGTTGCTATTGCCCTTTAAATTTATTAAGCTTACATTGCACGTTGAAAAGAAAATAAAGATTCAAATAAAAACATTTATTGTGAAAAGACTGTGAAAATACAAGAGATAAAGACTTGTAATTTAATTTTTTTATTTAATAAAAAAAACTAATATTACAAAAAAGATATTTTTTTTTAATGCATTTCCTTCTCGCTGGGAGGCGTAAAAAAGAAATCGTATTCAGCCAGGGTCGAGATATTTTGGTCCCAATTTATTGGAAACAAAAAAATCAGAGCGCATATTATTAAAGGTACATGTTAGTACAACTTATACTGGAATTATTAGATTTGGGTCTGTTCGGAAATGCATCACGATTTGCAGTATGCGCATAACTGGCATATCAAGCGTCAAAATTGCAGCGTGAATTTTTTTGATGCGAATGATGAGTGACTCTTGATAGAAAAATTACATTTTGGAATGTTTGCAGTGCTGCAAAATTTTTCTTTTTCGAACATTTTGCTTGGGCCGCAAAAGCAATTTGCGCATCATGATGCATTTTCGAGCAGACCCTTTGTTAAAATTTACAATCGCTACGGGGATCTTAAAGGTTAAAAATTATAGATTTTTTTAAAAACTCGCACTCACTTTTTACTATTAGGCCGAACTCCCAACAAATGCCTTAAATTGAGTGTTTTTAATATTTTTTTGCAACGTGCAATGTCACCTTAAATTTAGAAGTTTAAATATATTATTTTATAAGCATTTTAAAAAACGATATATTTCTACTATTTCCAAAGGAAATCTATTAGTATTATCATTTTTAGTTAGTTTTAAATCAGAAAAAATACGATCGGCAGCAGCTGAGCCATGAGGTCTTTATGCACTTTTATATAAGAAAATATTACTCAAAAATGTCTCAATGTCAACATCTTTCTTAACGTTTTTATCGAATTTAAGGGACTGCCTAATTTTTATATTTTGCAAAAAAAAAACATATATTCATGTTAATAACGATTTTTTAAAAAAGTATCCAAACTTAAACTGAGGCTCCATAAATTTTTGAAAAAAAGTATCCAAATGAATCCTATTGGATCCAAATGGCAACACTGCTGTTGATTTTACTATGCTACGCTTGTACAAGAGCACTCTCTATCCATTGAATATTTAAGTATAGGATTGTTACAATCCGTGCTCTCAAGCAATTATGCTAGACATAGAGAATACCCTAATGTTTTGGAAGTGTCTCAAGCGGAATGGGATAAATGTTATCAAAAGTGGTTAGAAGACATGCCAAAAAGGTATAATTCATAAAGAAGAATATGACGAAAAACCATAAAGCTGTTTTCAATAAAATAAAAATTCGTTCTTTGTATTAATTCTCGAAATATGCATGTATGCATATGTAGCAACCCTCGAACAAGTATTTAAAAATTTAAAAACCAGTGAAGAACGGGTAAACTAAAAAATAGACACGGGGAAAACCATTTCTTTTGTATGCGAAAATCGGTCATTTTTCCATCAATACCTGGTACCACGACATATATATTCTACAGTTTTCTTAGGTTTTTAAAGCTTTAAAGTACCAGTATATTTGCAATTCCAAACTGGCGTTACGTACGATTTGTAAGAAAAAATATTTAAAAAAATGGAAATAAAAAAGTCTAATTTTTAAAAAGGTTTTTTATATTTGCATAGTAATTTAGTAGCACTATATTTCGTAAAAATAATGACAACAACCGGGCCTAAGGTATTAAAAATATAAGAAAAATATATACAAGCTTTCGGTTACAAAAAAACAGAAGTTATTTCTGACTTTGATTACAAAATTTGCAAAAAACATTTTGCAGGAGTGATACTTATAATTACAGACCTATTTGTTTGCTATCTTCAATTTCAAAATTTTTTGAAAAACCCTTAAGGCGAGGATTTTAGCTTTTCTGAACAGACATTTTTTCAGTTCTTGTCAGTACGGATTAAGAAACTAGTCTCTACTTGATCTCTACATCGATTTACAAAGGTCTTGATGATAAGAAAAATTGTGCTGGCCTCTTTGTTGATATAACAAAGGCATTTGACATGGTTGATAAATGTATAAATCTAGGAGTTCCCCAAGGCTCTGTACTTGGTCCGGTTCTATTTCTGGTTTATACTAATTCTCTTTTTTCGCTAAATTTTGCTGGTAAAGTTACTGCATTTGTCGATGATCAAGTCATTGGCTATGCATCAGTGAACCCCCTTAACTTAATTGCAGATATAAATCATGACATTTATTTACTTAGAGTTTGGTTTGCAGAACATAAGTTACTTGTTAGTAGAAAGACTAAAGTAATGTACTTTAGCTTATGCAATATAGTATCGCCGGAAATTGATATCATATTTCATGGATATGTTTGTTGTCGATTTAGTTTAACATCGAACACGAGACATAACCTAGGTTCAACCTATAACAGTAGAATTCAGGGACCGAAAATAACTGTTATTTTACAATTTTCAGATGAAAAAGGCATAACGAAAAAGTTGCCGAAGGACTTTTTTAAATAAACTAATATAATCGTAATGGTAGCAGCTTCGAGAATATTAAACGCCTTTTATATTTTCGACTGTTACTATAAAAGTTAAGCTCAACTGTTATTTTTTGCCTTTTATTTTTTCGGGCAAAAATAACTGTTACTTTTGACTTTCATTTTTTAGGTCAAAAATAACAGTTATTTTGTGCCTTTTATTTTTTCGGTCAAAAATATCAGGCAATTTGTATTTTTTCAAGGACCGCTTGACTATATTAAAACTAAAAAAACTGCGCGGTGCTGAGACAATGAAAATTGCACTAAACTTTTTTTTGTCGTTCAAGCGGCCTTTAAAAAAATTCTAAGTGCCTGATATTGTTGACCGAAAAAATAAAAGGCACATAATAACTGTTATTTCTGACCTAAAAAATAAAAGACAAAACTAACAATTATTTTTGCCCGAAAAAATAAAAAGCATAAAATAACTAATATTTTTGTCGGAAAAAAATAAAAGTTAAATGATAACTGTTAACATCTGATTTTTTTGATAAAAACCATAACCGGTACGGTCCCTGGTAGAATTCCTTGCAGTTATAATTGCTTTGTTGTCGAAAGAGTACCTTGCTTTAAATATTTAGGAGTTGTTGTGATTACAATATGGTGTTAGCTGCTGGGGAGGTGCTTATCTGAATAAAATACGTCCCCTGTTAATATTACAAAAGTCTGCCGTTATAATAATCTGTAAAGTAAATCGCTTGACTTCATTTTTGAAAAGAAGTGGGCATAGCAGGATACCATATTTCGTAATTACAACTTGAGAACGAACCAAAATTCTACCGTGACTGTTCCAGTTTTTCGCACAACCCACTATCGTAATTTTTTTTCGAATTTATAAAATTGTGGATCTTTGAGTTAGACCACTCGGAAGTTGAATTTTTGTTGCGCTCCATTAGCTAATTTTGGTTTGTTCTTTATTTTTTAGACAGAAATAATTTTTTTTGTTTCTCTTCTAATAAATCATTCTTTATTTTTATAACTGCTTTTTAACCGATTTCAAGAAGGAGGAGGTTCTCAAGTTGGTTGGCTTTTTTTTTTTATGTATGTACATCGATAACTCCTTAAATACTCGCCCGATTGCCACAATTTTTTGTCAACAGATAGAGATATTAGACGCGGAAAGTGGGCGGTATTCGACACAGGGGCGTGGCAATATAAGAAACACTTTGTAAATCGACTAACATTAACACTAGAGTACTGAAATTTAGTACAGGGGTTGGCACAATTATTAAAAGTGATGCTCAAAAAAGTGGGCGTTATTCTATAAAAGGCGTGGCAGTATTAGAAAAACGCTGCAACTCGAATAATATTGACACTAGGATACTGAAATTAGGTACAGGGGTAGGCATAATTTGAAAATTTACTGTGAAGAAAAAGGGCTTTGTTGGACAAAAGGGCGTGGCAATATAAGAAAAATACTGTATCTCAGTTAATATTGACACTAGGGTACTGGAAATTGGTACAAGGGTTGGAACAATTATAACAAATTACGGTAAAAAGTGGGCGTTGTTCGACAAAGGCATGGCAATATTAGAAAAACGCCATAACTCGAATAATATTGACACTAGGATACTGAAATTAAGTACAGGGGTAGGCATAATTATGAAAATGTACGGTCAATAAAGTGGGTGTTACTGAACAAAAGGGCGTGGCAATATAAGAAAAATACTGTTTTTCAGTTAATATTGCCACTAGGGTACGAAAATTCGTTAAAAGAATGGGAAAATTGTTATCATAATCTCTAATAAGAAATAAATAAAAACTTTTTAACAAAAAAAAAAATCCAATTTCAAAACCACTACAAAGTAAAAAATAATTTTAAATTACTTTTCACATAATTTCTTGGTCAAATTTGTTCATTTATTTGTATATTTATTATTAAATTGGAAATCTTATTACTATACATTTTTTTCTTTTTTGCATTATTATCATATATATATTAATTTCTCCATGAATATAAAACCTTTAAAGTCAGCGCTTATATAATCAGACTTTTATAAAATAAACGCTCCGGCTTTAAAGGTTTTATATTCATGGAGAAATTAATATATTTATTATAATAATAATACAAAATAGAAAAAAATGTGCAGTAATAAGATTTCCAATTTAATAATATATACAAATAAATGAACAAATTTGACCAAGAAATTATGTGAACAGTAATTTAAAATTATTTTTTACTTAGTAGTGGTTTTGAAGTTGGGTTTTTTTTTTAAATTTTTATAACTTATATTGTTTAATTCAATTCACCCCACAAAACACTTTTTATATTAACACAATTTATTTAGTTTTATATATTTATTGAAGTGGCATTTAACACTATTTATTCTAATACTAAATGTCAATACTATTCTTAGAAGTAAAAATTGTTCTAATGATTGCATATTTTATTGAATAATCTTGTCAAAACTTTTTTTACTATGAGAATAAAGAATAATAATAAAAAAAATTATAATAAAAAACTCTCTAAATTGGGCAATATTTTTTGTATACAATTTTTTTTAGAAGGATTTGAAATAATGTAAGTTTATTTTCCATGTGATAAAATTTAAAAATCTTCTCTTTTTTTTCATTAGGCTATTTGATCTGGCGTGACGTTACTAGCGCTACGTTACTTAAATTTCCATTGTAGTTGGGTTATTAAGTAATTAGGTAGTTAAGTAAATGTGCAATTTAGTAGTTAAAAAAATAACTAAATAATTGAAATTTAAATCAAAAAGTTTGCGAAACTTTTAATAATCATTTACGAAAAAGAAAAACTACATTTTTGAAAAAGTGCAGACGATTTGATTAGCATGGTAAATAAATTTAAGTATAAATTGCTTAAATTAATAAAATTAAAATGTAATAATATCATAAAATTATAAGTTTTTAATAAGTTTTAATATTTTGGTGACGGTAGCCTCTTCGAGGCCGCTGCAGAAAATAAAAATAAAAAAATGACAGAAATTCCGTATAAAATCATACGCATATGTATATTCTTAATTCATATTAATACACAAAATTTGCTATTGACGGTTCATTTTTGAGCTCGCAATGTTAATGGGCAGGTAAAAAAAAATGGATATTTGTTTTTTGCGATCTTTTAATTTTTTGAAAACTTTATTATTTGAATAAAAATATTTGCCCGAAAATGTTCGCAAAACTCTCTTTTTTCGCTGAATTTTCACTTTTGATTCAGTGGGTAAGTTCAATACATTATATTGTTGGTGAGTAGTTTAACTCCAAAACAATTTTGTTTAAATATTGGCATTCTTGAGTTTTTGCTTCGTTTCCTTTCTTTGTGCTAATGGCTTAAATTAAATTTTTCCATAATATTTAATAGCTTATGTAATGTAACTGTAAACCGCAAATACTTGCTTTCTTCTTTTAATATTTTTGTCTGTTTTTATCTTTGCTTATCAATTCATGACAGCTCCATGGATCAGTTTACTATGCCAACACAGAGGAAGGTACGCCAAAACCGCAAAAAAAAAAACAAATTTAAATTTAGCCAATATTTTTGCGAATTGTTGGCTCATGAATTGACGTCATTTAAAGCATTTGGGTTATACTCGGTTGACAAGAAATAAGTGCTCGCTTTTGCCGGTGGTTTATTTTAGGCCATAAGAAGAGCAAGCATGTCATTCTCCAGATTACATGATCAAATTCATGCTCAATCGCTGCATTTACAAGCAGCTAGTTTCTGAGACATGACAAATATATAAAAACTAAAAAAAACTTGGACATGCATTCTAATTTGCGGCGGGCGCTGATGTTGAACTAGTGTGTGTATGTGTGTGTGTTTATTTGTGGACTTGCATGTTTGCTGATTTCTTGTTCGATTTTCTCTAGCTTCTTTTTCCGATTCAAGTGGAGGTGTAAACTTAAATAGCGAATCGCATGAGTAGCTAGCCACTGACGAAGAAATAGTAAGATATTAGATAGACGCAAGCACAATAAACTAGTTCAAGAAGAGTGTTGGGTGCTTACATAATACAGGGTGTTGCGTAAGACTGTCATGATAATTAACAGATATTGACATAGAAAGCTTTTGGTGACAGCGCTTTCAATCTGTTAAGGTTTTCTAACCACAGAATGTGTGTTGTGCGGTGCCATTCTTATGGATGAACTCTGACGAGTGGCCACATTTATTGGAAGCGAAAAAAAAATTTAATGTGACATAAAAAATAGGAAAACGTACTTAAGGATCAAAATATATTTAAACAAGCTTTTTTATGGAATCGGTCCAACAATTTGTTTGGATAATGTTTTGGAATCAAATATCTTTTTTCAAAATTCATTTACTTTTTAATAATGCTTTATTTTCTGAAAAATTTATTTTCAAAACTAGCTCCAGGTTGCACGTGTTCATAGAATTATACTGTTCTCATCTTCCCAAAGTTTTGTAAAGATTAAATGTAAAAGAATAATGACTAAATAAAAAGACTAATTAAAAAATAAAACACGTAGAAAACTGTTTGCCAAATTTGTATTGTGGTTGGGCAAAACTTGCGCTTGAATCTCAGCCACTTCAAAATTATGCTAGATTTCAGCAAAAACTAATCAAAATTTGCTATTCCAGTTTATAATAACTTAGCAAAATTTTGATTAAATTTAAGCAAGTTTAAGTAAACTTAAATTAAGTGCTTGAGTTAAGTAAAAATTTGCTATTTGAGTTTATAATAACTTGGCAAATATTTGCTTGAATTTAATATAATTTTGCTTTTTCCTAAATACATGAGGAGTGATTTCAAATTAGGAAACCTTTTTAAAAAGTACACCGTGATTGAGCAAAGTTTTGCCGATTTTCTTTAAAAGCTTAGTACGCTGTAGTAACGAAAAGTTTTAGGTATTTAACTCTACACTCGAAATTTTGATGTAAATTCAGCACTAACACATACTTACCATAACGTGTTTTTTTAATGTGTTAGTTGGACATTATTGTTGAATATCAAATTTCCATGCCAATTCAATGTACGGTCATATGAAACGCAGCGAAATTTTGACATTATTAGGCCTATTACGGTTCACAGCAATACACCGCTGTGTCTTATTTTAAGTATTAGCAATGTACACAATAAAATCAGAAATAACTGTTGTGTTGTGAACCTTAATAGGCCTATATATCTCTCCAATCATGGTTGTGAACTTGGCTGCATTGAACAAATTTTTCGGTTCAACAGCGTACTAACCATCGAAAAAACAAGATTTCGCTTCCTTTTCGCTGTCAAAATCGCAATGCATTTCTTACGGCAGATTTCTTTTCGCTTCTACAGCATACTAAGCTTTAAGCAAAACATTTGCTTGATTCAAGCAAAATAGCTATATTCGTGAATAAACATGTCGATGATTCCATATCAATTCGACAAATTTTGTGCAAAATCTGATCTCAGTGTTTCCGAATTTTATTTAACTTTGTAGGTTAGTAGTACCCATAAAAATTACTTAAACTGTGTTTTGATTTTTTGCGAAACATTTTATTAAAAAATATTAAAAAATATTAAAAACTATCAAAAATATTAAAAAACATTAAAAAATTAAATTTGTGCATGCATTAAAAAAATATATAATATATTTTAAAGACCTTGAATGAGTCTATTTGGTGATGTACTTTTTTCTTAGGACATTTATGAAAAATTCTTTTTTTTTTAACCTGAAGTTTTCAGTCATATTTTTCTTGACCTTCGTATTAAGGCATCAATTCTTAAGGCTAACACAAAATTTTAGAATTGAGAGGTCTTATGATTGCTGTTTTTAACGAATTTTTTAAAAAATGCCTACAAAAGATTTCCAATGTTTACATAGAAAATTCCATATTTTTAAATATCGTTAGTTTTTAAAACTATAAAACAATAACAATGTTTGGTTTTATAAATTGTTGGCTTTATTTGAATACTAATAGATTTTTAGGAATAATAACATATACCATTTTGGATGTTAATTAGTGTTACCATAAAAAATGGAATTTTCGTTATAAAAATAAAAAAATTTTTATACCCATTTCTTAAAAAATTCGTTAACAATAGCAATCGTTAGAGGTTCAACTTAAAATTTTATGTAAGCCTTCAGAATTCATGCCATAACAGGACACTATATTAAAAAGACAAAAAATTTGTTGCGAAGTCCATGAAAATTGTGACTGAAAATTACAGTTCAAAAAAAAATTATCATAAATGTTCTACAAAAAAATACACCACAAAAAAGACCTATTCCAGGTCTACAAAAAAAATTGTTTTTGTACAACTTACGTTTAGAACTAACAGCTATTTGAATACATGCACAAACTGTATTTTTGAGGATTTTCTAATATTTTTTTTTAGAATATTTTTTGATATAGCTATTTCTTTAAAAAAAATTTTATTAAAAAAAAAAGTTCGCAGATATAATACTTTTTGGGAGAACTATCCTGGAGAGTTTTGAAATTTTCAAAAATAGTGATGTCGCTAACGTGTTCGCTTTGACATGGAATCACCGATGTACGCATTTAAAAAAAAAAACTAGTAAAAAACAGCTAAAAGAAAAAAGTAAGCCATTTAACTACTTAATTTTTTTTTAAATATTATTTTGAAGGGGTAGGTAAAGAGCAAGAACTATTTAGATCCCATTTCTAGGTAAGGTTTTAGATTAGCAGAAAAGATGTATGTAGTCGTTACTTACGGTAAATATGAAATTTTAAACCAAAAATTATAGGCTCTTTAAATGGTATAATGTCTGGTAATAATGGGTCTTAATAAAAATTTCAATTTCATTTAATGTTTCGAATAGACCAAATATCTTTGAACTGACTACTATAATATCATGTAAATAAGTTTGATCGACATATGAAGCATTTCAAAATTTAGGTAATTAGTCTAACTACATTGATCTTGAAGTTTTTCTATTTCTGGCTAAACTTGATACAATAAGTCTATTCACAGCTTAAGCGTACATTTAACAAATCGTATTTATAGCATTTGTTATTGTTGAAACTGTGAGCACCCCGCCATGCGACTGTCGTTTTAAATAATCATGCAACCCTGTGATGAATGTTATTATGCTGTAGATAGAGCATAAAAATAAGAGGTACAAAAAACACGTCCAAGGGCAACTTTTATTTACGCGTGTTTGTGTATTTGCGTTTGCATGCAAAACAACAACAAAGCAAAATACGGATACGTAAATTGGTGTACAAATAGCAAATCTTACAAAACACAGACCTGAGTATTAAAATTTTGAATACACTTTATGACAATAATGTACAAAGAAGAATTTTTCTTTAAAGGTGTGTCGACGTTAGGTTCAAAATTAAATTTTCGATATTAATTACACTGTGCATGAATAGGATTATTTTTTGCAAAAACAATTTCGGCATAGCATTTCAGCATAATTCAAGGACGCTCAATTTTATGACGTTTACTGTTTTTTAATCCTGCGGCCCATTTTTGAGAAATTCGTTTCAAGGCTAAGTACATGTTAAAGTAGTTTTTGTTAGAAAAACTTTTTTTATTAGCTTTAGCGGCTTCATTCAAACATTAACAGTTACCTGGGAAATAATTTCTTAGGACAGTTTAACCCTCAAAGCCTAGCCCTTAGGGTCCAAATTGACCCCACAGTTCAAAAATAGCCGGTGCTCCGTATAAAAGCCTTGTTTAAACACAAAATAAAGCTTTTCTAGCGTTTTCTAGCAAAATTCTAGCAAAATTCTAGCAAAATTCGTGTTTTGTTTAACGCATTAAAAAAAATGTTGGGAGTAGTTAACAAAAGATAAAAAATAGTTCCTTTGAGTCTAAAAAACATTAAGTTACACCTTGAAATGATCATAAAAGAGCATAAACAGTAGGAAGAAGCTTTGTCTTTTATAAAAAATTATTGCGAAAGAATTAAATGCATATTAAAACATTTCTTACATTCATTCGTATTCAAAATTATATTTGTATCTTTCTATTTTTACAAGCAATATCGTTGAATACGCACTCGAAATCTATTTCATCGAAAAATTTGTGATCTATAGAAAAAAACGGGACGTTTCTACGCTAACGCGCGACTGGAGCTTACTCCTAATGATCAATTATTTTGGAATTTGAAATATATATAATAGGCAAAGGGGGTAAATAAAGACATATTTTATATTTCAGAGAAGATTAAAAAATGTTATTCATATTTTAAAATATATTTCTTATATTATACGAATACATCATAAGGAAAATTGGTTTCCTTCACTAATCACTTATTAATATCATCTAAAAAAAAAAAAATTACAGAATAATGTGTATACCGAAGTGAAACTTCTTTAAGATTTTTGAATAAGAAAGATTTTCGTGGAAGAGATAGAGAGAAGGAGAGAGAGAGAGAGAGAGAGCATCTCAAAAGAGATACAATCACGGTTGCCACTTTGGTACAATTAAACCAAAATTGGCACATCTATTTTAACTTGGTACATTGGTACACTATTTTCCGATTTGGTACATTTTGTAAAAGATTTACAATTTCAAAAGTATTGAATTTTTTAAAAAACAGACTTTGGTAGAACTGTTCGAGAAATCTTCAAATTTATGTTATGTGAAAACTTGCATTGCATTCAGTTTTAAAAGTTGAGAGTTTATATGCTTTTCTTGTCATATATATTAAAAATTAGGGACCCAAAATTATCATTATTTTTAAATTTTTTAATGAAATGATCACATATAAAAATTTATTGTTATAAACATTTGTGATGTCTAAAAGCTGCAGACTTATTTTTTTACATAATTTTATGTTCCATGATTTTTATAATATAAATCAAATTGTACCAATTTCTTTTAAATCGTTATTTCTTCGATTGGAAATAAACATCAATCATTGATCAATATTTTTTCAATCAAAAATAAAAATCAAATCAACTTTGAGGAGCTAATTTGAGCAGTAATGACAGACGCAATGTTTTCTATTTCTATGCATTCCTCAATTTAGAATTCTTTCAAAGCCAAAACAGCTCAAAGCATTTTAAAAGTAGAACTCCAGCGTGTTGCGACATTCATTGGTTGAGAATTAAATTGTTCATTTAATATGTTCATTCCATTTGATTTAAATTTCTGATCGAAAAAAAAATGATCAAAATTTAATTGGTATAATTTTATTTATATTATAGAATTTCATAGTGGGTTGGATTTCTGTTAAGAATCTTTAAAAATTTAAACACAGAACTCCAATCCGAAAATGTAAGGCTCTCATTTTTGTTCACACAATTAGAAATTAATTTTAAACTACTGTTATATAACTACATGAGTAACGATTTCATAAAATGAAGCAACTGTTTACAAAACTTTAATATCAATGACCAAAGACATTTCTTTAGATTTGAGGATGTTTAGTGAGGATTGGCACCAAAACAGAAATATATCTCCACTTAGAATATGGTTCTTATTTTTAGAGATTTTATATACAATTTTTAAAACAAGTTCAAGACAGGTTAAATATTGGAAGAGAAGATTTGAAAGATTGGAATATAATAACATCTTCACAAGTTATGTCAGAAAAACAAATTTCTTTATTGCCATAAATTAATAATTTGCATTATCTTATAGAATAGGACCCTGCCGTTATTTTGATTCAGTGAAATCTTTTTCAGCTTTCAAATATTACTTTTTAAATTGTTATGACGTTGCCTATATTTTGGGAAAAAGTGAGGGACATGAAGAATGGATTGGTAGAAATTTGTTTTAATGATTTTACCAATTTTTAAATAGTCTGATGTGCCATCCATATAGCTCAGCAGCTGCTCAACCCGAATTTTTTTATTTAAACCTGAATAAAACTTATCTTAGAAATAAAACACTAAACACTGTTATCAAACTGTTATATTAAAAAAAAGAATTTGTACATTCTTTCCTGTTTGGTACATTTTTTCGGAGAATTTGGTACACAAAAAAATAAGCGAGTGGCAACCGTGGATACAATACAAAATTTGCACAAAAAATATTCTGTTTTTTTAATATTTATACTGTCATTGGTTGGTGCTTCAAGTAGTAATACTGATTTTAATGGTTTGTGGTAACCAGTGATTGGATTTTGATGACCTAAAAAACTGCAAAAAAACTACTTAAAAACTGCAGAAAATAACCTGAAAGCTGACAAAAATTATCTTAATAACGCAAACAGTTACCTAAAAAATAAGCAAAAAAGTAAACTATAAAAATAAAACATTACCAGACTCAAAATGTATTTTATATAATTTTTGTACATAGATAGCGTTACAGTTTATAACAAGGTACATTTTTAAGTTATTAAAATCTATTGTCTGGCAAAATTTATTTCTACTTCTGCACTGACAAGAGGAACATATTTAAAAGACGATATGTCATCGGATTTAAGTTCCTTTTCTAATTTCATAGTATTACAATTTTTACCCTTAAATATTTCAGTAATAGACCATAAAAATAGAGTTAATTGAAACTAGCATATCCTGAGCTTTTATCTTGACACTTGTTTCATTTTTCTACATACCCTTTCGTCAGTTTCACCACGCGCAGAGCTTTTTTTATAAACAGGGTGCCCCAGACTTAAAGGACAATAATGCGGGGGGTGATTCCTCGAGATGAGACGAGCAAAAAATCGTATGGGTGGGGGTGGTCGCAAATGCCCCCTAGGGAAGTAGTAGGGAAAAACAAAAATATTAGGTGTCATTACGTTTTATCCATAAGTAACATACCACCACACCGACTACCAAACTTAATAACTTTTTGAAAAGAAAATTAAATTTATGAGCACAAAGTTTTGCCATGAAGTCACAACTAAAAAAATTTATGAGCACCTAAAGTCAAAAAAATACATTTTTTACTTAAAAATTTAAAATTTAAAGTCAATTTTCTCGCAAAAAAACCAACATTTTAATTATTTTTATGAAGTTGTTTTTTTCCTTGGTCAATTCTCTATTAATCCGCTTTACATTGTTTTATTCTCAGAGCAGTCATTTATCGTAAAAAAACGAGTTTCGGATATAATCACTTTTTTCCTCACTGGAGTTTTGTTTCCTTCCTGTACCAACATATACAGCCTTATGCAATAGATTTTCTAAAACAAACATTCAACGCTTGTTTAGTTATGCAGTGTTTAGGGCTTTATGCATCCTCTACGCAACCTTGCTGAAATTGTTATTCATAAACATTTTTTATTCATTGCTTAATTTTGTAAGGTTTGTGTCTAAACAATCGATACTCTTTTACAAAAACGAAGAATTCTTGTACATTTGCAAATCTGTTACTGAAAAAAGTATACAGAGGTCGGAAATGGATCGTGTCTATGATATAAATATCGTATGCATCACCCTTAATCGAAAAGACGATAAAAAATTTTAGGTTAAGTTTACGCAGCCCTTAAACGGTAATTTCGGCGTTTAAGTTATGCAGATCTTAAACTAGCCGGAAAAATATTTATGAATAACAATGAGTTGGTTAAAGCTGGTTTAAAGCTGGTTTAAAGTTACGCAGCCTCTAAAATGAGATAATGAATAAGGCTGATACTCTCTTGCAATCCTCTGCTTACGCACTATTCGTTCTATTTCGTCATCAACCTGTGCAAGCCGATTACCACGGCCAAGCTCTCCTCTTATTCGCTGGACAGAACCGGTGGCTCTTAACCTATTAAATGTGTCATTAAAAACTCTTAAAAACTCCAACTGAGGGAAGTTGCCCGTTGGGAAACCGAGCCTCGTATTCTCTTCTTTTTTTAAATTTCCGTTAAATCTAACTGTTTTACTAATTATTGTAATTAAAGTCAACGAAGTCGCAGTGCTTGCATTTAAAAACCTTGGGAGAGGAAATAGTGGAAAGAGTGAAAAGAAGAAAAAATAGCTGCTCTGAGAATAAAACAATGTAAGGCGGAGTCAAGGTTGCCAGTAATGTAGGAAAAATCCCATTCGTGGTAGTTTTTAATTGGTCTTGAGAATTTTTTTTTTTTTTTGAGCATTCCCATGGTATTTTTTAATCCAGAGTGGTATTTTTTAATTGGCGTGGGAATTCAGCGTGGTATTTTTTAATTGCATGGGAATTCAGGAATGTTCTTCTTAAAAATGTATTTTTCACTTTTATTAATCAAAAATTTAATAATGGTATTCGATGAACTACGAGTATGTATACAGAAGCGTAAAGCTATAAGTTTACGCTGTACATTTTCCCGAATTTGCCCTTAATAAAAACGATTAAGAAGCATATTTGTTTTAAGAACAAGTTGCCATCATGAAAACTAAGTAGATATTTTTTGACATATGGCAATACTGTCCTGAATTTTAGATTTTTGGCAAGCGTAAAGTTTACAAAAATTATTTTAAAATGCCAAAAATAATAAAAATATAATTACTACCAACACAATAATAAAAAAGATTTGCAAGTTTTCTAATCAAATCCACTGGTTTTCAATTATCTTTTCAAACTAAAATGAAATAAAATTGAATTTTAAATTCAAATTAAATTAAATAAAATTAATGGTCACAGTTGCCATTATATGATCTACTTGCACCGCATTGTCATAAGCTGCCTATGTAAAATCCCTTACATTTTGTTGTTGCAGAATACGCTTCAGTTAATCAGCCCGATTCCGAATAATTTTTCCCGGGGAATCGAAAAAGGGAGTTTTTATTTTTAAGATAGCAGATAAAGACATCAACATTTTTTTTTTGCTGGCAATCATGAATATCGACGGTTGATGAACAATTTTGCATTAAAAATTTCCAAAATGTTCTTAAACTTTATCTTAAAAATGAAAACTATCTTTTCCAATTCCCCTAGAAAAATTGTTCATAATCGGGTTGAATATATCGCCCTTACGTTATTGATATCATAAATATGCAGTTCATTGAATACCACTATTATTTTTTTGTGTTATTTATAATTTTTTTTTATGCATATGGGATTTATTGTGGTATTTTTCAATGCGTATGCGATATTTTGTGGGATTTTTTTAACGCATATGGGATTTTTGGTGGTATTTTTGAAACAAGTGGTATTTTGTGGCAATTTTAAATGATCGTGGGATTTTTTGTGGTATTTTTCAATTGCGGTGGGAATTCTTCTTATTTACCTTTACCATGGGAATTATGGTGGTATCTAAAATATGTAACTGTGGGAAAAAGGTAATTTTCGTGGGAATTTAGACGAATTTAGACTGGCAACCTTGGGCGGAGTAATACAGAATTGACCAAGGAAAAAAAACAACATCATAAAAATAGTTAAAAATTTGGTTGTTTCTCGAAAAAATTGCCTTTAAATTTGAATTTTTAAAAAAAACGTATTTTTTGACTATAGCTGCTCAAAACTTTTTAGTTGTGACCAGTGATCTGCAAGCGATGGCATTTTCGCTACTTGCAATCTACCCTCAACAAATACAGTGACAGTCTGACCGCACTACGCAAGCGCTGCGATTGTTGTGTCGAACATACTTGCAACATTGAAGCCAACTGTGTATGAGCGTGTCGTAAGACCACAATAATGCACGTTCGAGTTGTTGGTTTGATAACCAGCGCAGGGTCTTTTCAACTTCTGGTATGCAATGGTAAGTATGGTCATTTACAAGCAACAAAACAAAGACATAAAGCGTAACTCCTGCATAAAAAAACCAGCGCTTATTTTGTTCTCCGAACACAAAGTATTTGCAGTAACATTGCAGTAATATTGCAGTTACTTTGCGTGACTTTTGAGAGCTTGTAGCTCATAAGCTAATGGTTCAATTGAGCTGATTTCTTTTTTAAAAAAAATTCTAAAGTTTAATTGAGTGAGCAATAAAATTTGTTTAGTAAATTTTTAAAGATATTTATTAAATTTAGTTTTTTAAGAAATTATATCAGACGCCATTTTACTATAAAACACCTTTAATCACTGATTTTGATAAGATTTTGTATGCATGCAGATCTTTAATAAAGCTACAACTTTTGTTCAATTGTTCAAAATTTTGAAATAATAGGGTCGCCACCTAATAATATGTCTTTTCAAGAGTTTAAAACTGATAAATGACGTTTAAAACTCTTGAAAAGACATATTATTAGGTGGCAACCCTATTATTTCAAAATTTTATAATTTTGAAATTCTGACAATGGATTCGGATTCAGCGACCCATTTTTGGTGTACGATTTTTTTTTTGCCAGCCCCGAATTCATAAAACTACAAAAAATTAAGGTGGCAACCCTATCCACCATCTTGAATTTTAAAATTCTAACTTTAGATTCGAAATCAGCGACCCCTTAACCCTGATAAATGATGTGTAAAACTCTTGAAAAGACATATTATTAGGTGGCAACCCTATTATTTCAAAATTTTATAATTTTGAAATTCTGACAATGGATTCGGATTCAGCGACCCATTTTTGGTGTACCATTTTTTTTGCCAGCCCCGAATTCATAAAACTACAAAAAATTAAGGTGGCAACCCTATCCACCATCTTGAATTTTAAAATTCTAACTTTAGATTCGAAATCAGCGACCCCTTAACACTGATAAATGATGTGTAAAACTCTTAAAAATACATATTATTAGGTGGCAATACTGTGGTAAAAATTAAGGTGGCAACCCTAACCTCCATCTTAAATTTTAAGACTGTGACATTATATTCAAAATCAAATCCGTGTCAGAATTTCAAAATTTACAAGAATTCGCAAAAATAAAAAAAAACTTAGGTGGCAACTCTATCCGCCATCTTAAATTTTAAAGTTTAACATCATCTTCGAAATAAGTTACCCCTAAAACTTCCTAAAACTATTTACTCTATTCATACTGAAGTAATCTACAAACACTTGAGTAAAAATGCAGTGTACGCGCTGATTTCATCGTTCGTAAGCTTACTTTTGTATCATTGCTTAGCCGAAGTTGAAATCAACCTGCAATGGTACACGAGGCAGTAGCTCAAAATAATGCATAATTATAACGATTGCCGTTCGTGCGCTGTGGTTTATACACTTAATTATTTTATGCAAATATCTATACTTTCCACTGAAGTCGAAGCACACATCACGCAGTGTTTGACTTTGGTACAATTGGCTAATGCAACATGCTTGATGTTGTAAGTGAGCTCGATGGCGTAGAATATGTTGCATGGTATTAATGATATTGAAGTCATACAAAAACCAAGTATGTACTGGGTGTAAAAGCAGTTGCAGTTCATCGCTGCAGGTCTCTGGTTGTGACTTCATGACAAAACTTTGAGCTTATATTGAAAAGAAAATTTAATTTTTCAAAAAGTTTGGTAATCGTTGTGGTGGTATGCTACTTATGGATTAAAACGTAATGACACCTTTTATTTCTGTTTTTCCCTCCAACCTCCCTAGGGGGTCATTTGCGACCACCCCCACCCATACGATTTTTGGCTCGTCTCATCACGAGGAACAACCCCCGCATTATTTTCCTCTAAGTCTGGGACACCCTGTATACATAGGTCTTTCAACAAAACTACTCCTTTTTCGAGAGATAATGTTTTATAATAAAGGGACTATATTGTAAAGGAATTGTCGATGTATCGAACGCTACAAATAATAACGCGTTAAATTTAAGTCTCAATCTGTTTAAAGACTCACTGTCTGTTAACTTTACAGCTGATAATGTTATCAACTGCTATGTCAAACATTCTCGTAAAGCCTGGTTTTCACTAGGTCAGTTTTCAATGACAAATGTTGTCAATCTAATGGAAACGTATTGTCATTTACATTTGTTTTCATATATGACCACTGATTGTCATATAAAATCACAAACAAGTGAAAACAGATAGAATTTTGCTAGTCAATCAAAATATCGTTGCATGACTAGAAAAATTGAAATGCCAACATGTTGGCATTTTGTGGCAGTTGTTGCCCACAAAAAAAATTTCGTTTTCATTTTTTTTTTCACTGCTGGCAAAGTTTTTTAAGGGCCGCTTTCTCAATGTCCGGTTAAGCACTAATCAGAACTTTAACCAGCACTTAGAAAAAAAAGCCCTTTTTCAATGTTCGGTTAAGGTTGAACTGTCAGTTAAGTGCTGATTAAGTTAACGGCAAGTTGTGGTTTCGGTTAGCGCCATTTTAGGGTAAATGATTTCGAAGATGCTGTCAAACTTTAAAATTTAAGATGACGGATAGAGTTGCCACCAAGATTTTTTTTATTTTTGCGAATTCTTGTAATTTTGAAATTCTGACAACGGATTTGATTTCGAATATAATGTCACAGTTTTAAAATTTAAGATGGAGGTTAGGGCTGCCACCTAAATTTTTACCACAGTATTGCCACTTAATTATATGTCTTTTCAATAGTTTTAAACGTCATTTATCAGTGTTAAGGGGTCGCTGATTTCGAATCTAAAGTCCGAATTTTAAAATTAAAGATGGTGGATAGGGTTGCCACCTTAATTTTTTGTAGTGTTATGAATTCGGGGCTGGCAAAGTTTAAAATTCTGACTTTATAAATGACACTAATAAATGACGTTTAAAACACGTGAAAATACATATTATTAGGTGGCAACCCTATTATTACAAAATTTTATAATTTTGAAATTCTGACGACGGATTCGGATTCAGCGACCCATTTTTGGTGTACCATTTTTTTTTGCCATCCCCGAATTCATAACACAACAAAAAATTAAGATGGCAACCCTATCCACCATCTTGGCTTTTATTTTCTGACCTTAGATTCGAAATCAGCGACCCCTTAACACTGATAAATGATGTTTAAAACTCTTAAAAATACATATTATTAGGTGGAAATACTGTGGTAACAATTTAGGTGGCAGCCCTAACCTCCATCTTAAATTTTAAAACTGTGACATTATATTCGAAATCAAATCCGTTGTCAGAATTTCAAAATTACAAGAATTCGCAAAAATAAAAAAAATCTAGGTGGCAACTCTATCCGTCATCTTAAATTTTAAAGTTTGACAGCATCTTCGAAATCATTTACCCTAAAATGGCGCTAACCGAAACCACAACTTGCCGTTAACTTAATCAGCACTTAACTGGCAGTTCAACCTTAACCGAACATTGAGAAAGGGCTTTTTTTCTAAGTGCTGGTTAAAGTTCTGATTAGTGCTTAACCGGACATTGAGAAAGCGGCCCTTAATCTAATAAAATTGACAGTATTTTATAAATTTCACCAAAAAGAAACATTTTCTAACAATCTCAAACAATCTCTAACAATCTCGCATTTCACAAATAGCATCGAAAGTGAAAACAGTATGGCAATCAATTGACACATAAATTCAACGTCAGTCTTTGACATTCGATTTTATGTCAGTTTTTGGGTTTCAATGAAAACGCATTTGACGTCGTATGGTCAAGATGAATACTGACATCAGTGATTGTTGTCATTGAAATTGACTTAGTGAAAACCAGGCTTTAAATGCAAAATGAACAATCCAATGTTACAAGCAATAATAATAATAATAACAGCAACAATGTAAAAAATCAGGTTTCTGTAACTAATCTGGAATTAGCTTCAGCTGCTATTAAAAAATCAGTTCTACTTGTAAAATATATAATTATAAAAAATTAAAGCATCTCTTTATAATGTAAGCCTTAAGAATAATATTTTCATTAATGAAAGTTTGACCAATTATTTCAGAGCTTTATATAATGCCTTAAGGGACTTAAAAAGAGAAAATAATTATAAGTTTTTGTGTTATGATAACTCTTAATTTATGTTAAGAAAAACTGAGAACAGTAAGGTTGTGGTTGTTAAATCTTTTGAAGAATTTGAACTGCTTAAAAACAAGTATGTAAATTGATTATAAAATGACTAATGTAATAGATAAAGTTAACAACACTACTGTTCACTTAATTAATTATTGTAACAACTTAAACGTTCAAATTATTAATAGCGAAATCTCATTGCTAATTGTTCACCAAAACATTCGTAGCCTAAGACATAATTTTGATTTACTTCTATCCAACTTAAATGCATTTCCTAAACTTCCGGATATAATACTTGTCTCAGAAATATGGATATATAGCTATGAAAGTAATGACTTCATGTTACCGGGTTTATATTTTTACGCGTGTAGCAACGAATTTTGGCAAGAAATAATATTAATTGCAAGTCAATTTGCTGCAGTACTAGTGGTGCAGATATTTTAAAAATAACATTAAAGATAAACAATGATACTTTGGTCAATTTGGTGCATATACTGACTTCACTCTTACCCAATACAAGACTTTCTTGTTGATTATAATAGTTTACTAAGCAAGGAAAAATGCAAAAATTTAGTTGTTAGGGAGGACTTGAATCTTGATACATTTTTGAATAATGACTCTCTTGATC
Organism: Dichetophora obliterata; assembly: GCA_963920525.1. Taxonomy (NCBI): domain Eukaryota; kingdom Metazoa; phylum Arthropoda; class Insecta; order Diptera; family Sciomyzidae; genus Dichetophora; species Dichetophora obliterata. The sequence goes on along the minus strand of OY986439.1, from coordinate 114,105,444 downwards.
ATTACAATAGCATAATCGCAACTCACGGTCCTTACTCTTTTATTAATGATTGTACTAGGCCAAGTTCTGGTTCTTGCATTGATAATTTATTGGGTCGTTTTTCAAGTAGTCAGAATTTATATACTTGTATAATTATAGACTTGAATATTACTGACCACTGCATGACAGGCATCGTGCTTAAAAATAATGTCGCTACTTGCGTTAAGAAAAATGAAGCAAAAACTATTTTTACTATTGACAGTAGGGGGCGTCCATTAATTACGTGAGGTGATTTTTGCGATTTTTTGACTCCCCCTGGTGAGATATCGTGACATTTGGCTCGACCCCCTCACCCCTCCCCCTCTAATCTCACGTGAGATTGTTCAAAATGCATGTTTTCAGTGTAAATATGTTAATCAATGTTTCATTGTGTTGCATTTATTAAAAAAAACTCGTAATTTATTTCATTATTTTTATTTAGGACTAGTTGAGACTATAATTTAAGACTACTGCGATCGTAGTTTAAAATGACAATGAAAAAAATCGAACATAAAATTACTTATTAAGCAAAAGTAAGTCAATTAAAATGAGAACTTCTAAAATTGGTGAAGGAATATTCATTCTAGTTCGGTTCATTGGGACTCATGTGCGGTCTCGAGAGTGACTACTGGAACCAGCATGTTCATGTGATTTTGGGTAAAATAATCTGCTCCTTTTTATCCACCGTTATCGTTTGCACACAGAAGCTCATTAGCTCGACGTGTGATAATCCGTGAAGGTCGCACTTTGCGCGCCGATGCTCTGCAGCTCTTGTGATGGATGAAAAGTTAATACCGCATGTATTGCAGCATCTTTTTTCTAGATCACCACGCACACTGGGGCAATAGAGGTCGTAGGGCAAGTCCTTGAAGGCATGTAAAGGTTGAATCGGTAAGCAGTGGCGAATCAAAAAGGGAGCAAATAACTTTCCGTCATGCTCACCAGGATCTGGGATAGTCAGATGCCCATCAATCTGCGTGATAGGGTGTGGAGGTGGTAGAAAACGGTCGTGAAGAGCCAAGTGCAGATCACTCCGGCGTGGGCTACAGCAGGCCAAATCATTATTTTGGTCGTTTAAAAATTAAAAATAAATAAATTAAAAAAATAAATCACCGCATACCTGAAATAAATATTGGCTCTCTCTAATGTGCTCCGCTTACCTTTCTTCAGATGGCAGGTAATCTGATATGCAAATAAAGTGGAATAGAGATTGAGCTTTTTTTAAAAAAAAATAACATATCGAAAATGAACCTGTCGTTAAGTTTATTTCCATTACCTGATTGCATATCATTTGAAATAATGCTGCTTCGCCAATTATTACTCATTCTACGAACAAATATTAGTTGTTTGTTGAATGAGTGACAGAGCATAAGAATACGCGTGAGTCTTGGCAAAGCACCCCAGTATTAAGGCGCCTCACGCTCCATAGAAAAAAAAAATGTTGTTCGACACAAATGCTCAATACAATCTTTGGTTTATGTTATAATGATTTCCCAAATATTTCGACTCTAGCGATAGCCATCCGTTAGCTGAAATGGTTTGAAATAACCTCTAGAAATCGAGTTTTATGGTTACAAAATTGGCTGGTGTAATAGTTGCAAAAAATTTAATTGTCAGGCCGGAAAAAGATCTTCCAATCTGCATCAAAAATTGTAAATGTTTGCAATCAGATTAAAGATAACACTATTTTTCATGTACACTTTTGAAAAATTTTATTTTATTTCCATACAAAAACTTTAAATATTCAAACAACTTCATTACTTTAAATTTTTTTTTTTAATTTCTTACGATATTATTTCAGTAGGTGTTTATTTTATAATTAATATTTTACTTTTAATATATGTCAAATTAAGCAATTCTGACTAGGAATCAATGCGAGCACTCAAAACCTTTCCAACGATATCTTGAAAGGGAGGATCGCATTAGAAATTAATAAGGTTTTTTTATTTTCAGTGAAAATAAATTTGAAAAAAATACAATCCAAATGCAAAAAATTAATTTTTTTGATGCAGATTGGAAGATCTTTTTTCCGGCTATAATTTCTGACAATTTATTTTTTACAACAATTACTTACTTACTTACTTAGGTGGCCATAGCAACCCGTCGTCGGGTTTCGGCCGATCTCATCAGCTCTCGCCAGGCGCCTCTGCTTCGCGCGCGCCTTCTCCAATTGGTTTCACCAAGCGCGGTTAGGGCTTCCTCGACCTGGTCAATCCATCGGAGGCATGGTCTCCCTCTTCGTCGTCGGCCTTCGGCCTTCGCCTCGAACACCTTTTTCGCTGGAGCATCGTCATTCATACGATGGACATGACCTAGCCAGCGTAATCGCTGGATTGCGATACGCTGAACTACTTCAATGTCGTCGTATAGCTCATACAGCTCGTGGTTCATTCGTATGCGATAGTCGTCGCCAACTCGAATAGGGCCGAAGATTTTGCGAAGAACTTTTCTCTCAAACACCCCAAGAGCGGCTGCGTCTGCTTGCGAGACAACCCATGCCTCAGCGCCATAAAGAAGCACAGGTCTAATGAGCGTCTTGTAGAGTGTCAGTTTTGTCGATCGAGAGAGGGCTCTGCAACGTAATTGCTTACTAAGCCCGTAGTAGCACCTATTAGCAATTGTTATTCTTCGCTTTATCTCCAGGCTGACATCATTATTGCTGTTAATGGCGGTGCCAAGGTAGGTAAATTCCTTGACCACTTCAAAGTTATAGTTGCCTGTTGAAACGTGAGAGCCTAGCCGCCCCGCTCCCCTGCCAGCAGGCAGCATATACTTCGTTTTACCCTCGTTTACCGTCAAACCCACCTTGGCTGATTCTTTTTCGATAGCGGTGAAAGCAGCAGTGACATCTCTCTTGGTTCTACCGATGATATCAATATCATCAGCATACGCAAGGAACACCTTTGTAAAAAATGGTGCCATTGCGATGCACACCGGCCTTTCGTAGGATCCCCTCCATGATGATGTTGAAGAGATCGCAAGATAGCGGGTCGCCTTGTCTGAAACCTCGTTCAGTATGGAAGGTTTCGGAGAGGTCATTTCCAACCTTGACGGAGCTGCAAGTATTGCTCAACGTCATCCTGCAGAGTCTTATCAACTTTGCAGGTATACCGAACTCAGACATTGTTGCGTATAGGCAATCCCGCCTCGGGCTATCGAACGCAGCTTTATAATCGACAAAGAGATGATGCGTGTCGATTTGCTTTTCGTTGGTTTTCTCCAGGATTTGGCACAGTGTAAAAATCTGGTCTATGGTGGATTTACCAGGTCGAAAGCCACACTGATAAGGTCCAATCAGTGTTTTTGTATACGGCTTAAGTCTTTCACATAGTACGCTCGAGAGGACCTTATATGCGATGAAAATAAGACTGATACCTCGGTAGTTGGCGCAAATTGTCGGGTCAAGGCACGCTGAGATTCCAATCGTCGGGCATGCATTCCGCTAGCCATATTTTGCTGATGAGTTGATGCATGCACCCTATCAATTCATCGCCGCCGGCTTTAAACAGTTCAGCTGGCAGGCCGTCAGCACCCGCTGCTTTGTTGTTTTTGAGCCGCTGGATAGCAACTCGAACCTCGTCATGGCTAGGTGGTAGAACTTCTACTTCGTCATCGTCGATTTGTTGTGGCGAACTGCATTCTCCATGGGCGGAGTTGGTGGGATCATCGCACGTAAGCAGATTGGAAAAATGCTGTCTCCACAATCTCAGTGCGCACTGCGTATCTGTAACCAGATTTCCATTCCCATCTCTACAAGTGGATGCTCCGGGCTTGAAACCTTGGGTTAGACGCTTAACCTGTTGGTAAAATTTTCGTGTATCCTTCTTGCCTTTGTACACCTCAATTTCTTCACGCTCACGCTTTTCTTGCTCCCTTTTTTTGCGTCTGAAAAGGCGTCTCTCTTCCTTCCTCTTTTCACGATATTTTTCTCGCACGGTTCGCGTTGCAGCTGACTGCAGCGTCTTTCTGTATGCGGCATTTTTTGCTGCCGTCGCGTCGCGACACTCCTGGTCATACCATTGGTTCCGAGGTTGCGGGCGCCGGAAACCAATCACTTCTTCAGCGGCAGCGCGCATGGAGTGGGAGATGTGCGCCCAAAGTCCATCGGCATCATCGTGTTGTAAGGTTGGTTGGTTGAGCTTAACCGAGAGTTGAGCGGAGTAGGCCTCAGCTGTCCTTTGTGATTGCAGCTTAGCGACGTCTAGCTTTCGTTGCATTCCTGTGCGTATGTTCTTTGCATTGCATAACCACATGCGGATCTTGGCTGCAACAAGAAAGTGGTCGGAGTCGATGTTCACTCCCCGAAATGTACGCACATCCAGAACGCTAGAAGCGTGCCTTCCGTCGATCACAAAATGATCAATTTGGTTTCGTGTTTTTTGATCAGGGGACAGCCAGGTGGCCTTATGGATGTCGAGGTGTTGGAATCTGGTGCTACTTACTACCATGTTTCGTGCCGCGGCGAAGTCGATCAGTCTTAGACCGTTGTTCGTAGTGGCCTCGTGGAGACTGAACTGACCGACAGTGGGGCCAAAGACGCCTTCTTTTCCGACCTTTGCGTTAAAATCGCCGAGGACTATTTTTACGTCGTGGGCCGGACAGCGATCGTACACGTCCTCTAGGCTCGCGTAGAAAGTATCCTTGGCGGCATCGTCCTTTTCCTCCGTCGGGGCGTGCGCGCAAATTAAGGTTACATTAAAAAATTTCGCCTTGATGCGTATCGTCGCCAACCTTTCGTTCACTGGTGTGAACCGAGAAACAAGGTGGCGTAGTTTTCGTCTTACGACGAAGCCGCATCGCGCTTCTCCTCATGGCAGCTGTAGTAAATATCGCAGTCTGCTCGCTTAGAGCAGCCTTGCCCTTTCCATCGCATCTCCTGGATGGCGGTGATGTCGGCCTTTATTTTTGCGAGGGCTTCCGCCAGTTGGATAGATGCACCTTCTCTGTAGAGAGTCCGGACATTCCAGGTGCATATCCGTAAATCATGGTCCGTTTTTCGTTTGCGGTGGTCGTCAACGTGTTTGGGGTTATCATCCGAGGCTGGTTCGATTTTCATTGGGAAATTTGATAATGTGACGGGACCCAAACCCTGTGCACATTCCAGGATTAAGGTCTATGAGAGACCCCTCAAGTTTTAAGTCTAGAGAAAGACAAGGGGGGGTTTGGGCAACAATTACAGAAGCCAATATGATTACAAAATAACTCGATTTTTAGAGGTTATTTCAAAACATTCCAGCTCACGGATGACTATCGCTAGAGTTGAAATATTTGGGAAACATTATAACATATACCATGGATTGTATTGAGCATTTGTGCCAAACAACTTTTTTGTGAGGCGCCTTACTCAGTATGTCCAGAGTAGCATGCATACAGGAAACATTCATGTTGTATGCAGGCAGAAGCATGGACAAGGCATGTATGGTAATTAAAAAAAACCAACAATTATCCAAATTCGCTGAGTATGCGTGCCGTTTGTACACAGTAGCGTGCATACTAAAATATGCATGCTGTATTAGTACTAAGGCATGAAATTTGCATGCATAATAGTCTTGCTTAAAAAGTCAGAACTCCTATTCACGGTTGCCACCTTTGTGGGAAAAATCCCATTTGTGGTTATTTTTAATTGCTGTGGGAAATGAGAATTCCCAAGGGATTTTTTTATTGAGTGTGGTTTTTTTTAATTCACGTGGGATTTTTTTTTGTGTAGTGGAATTTTTGTTGTTTTGAAGGATTTATTTTTATTTTTCAGTTAAAATATGTATAAATATATACATAAAAGTGTATATTTTTCATATTTTGTCCATTGTTAAAATCGTTTCAACCCATCTTTATGATTTTCGCAACGAATTCGTTAAGACTTCGATTAGTTTAGTTTGGTGGGAAGTTCTTTCACTCTTGACATAATTCCATGCATTGGAAAAAAATGTTTCAGTGAATTTTTTCTCTTTTTTATCAATATATAAAATTAGTATATCTTAAAATTGATTTGTTATCGGCCCTTATTACGAGTTGCTTTCGACGTAATCTTCGCTGGTTATCGAACAACGAGCATCGAACATCAAACCCTGTCGAAATGTTCGTTGTTCATCGAATTTTCAGTCGAATAGAATTTTTCTATTGATGCGGTGCGTGCCCACCAATAATTGTTAAGAAGATAAAAATTTTGTGATTCAGTCCTATCATGAATAGTTTTTCACGCGGAATCGGAAAAGGGAGTTTTAATTTTTAAGATAAAGCTCAAGAACATTTTGGAAATTTTTGACGCAAATTGGTAATAAACCATTGATGACTAAGTTTGCATTAAAAATTTCCAAAGTGTTTTTGAGCTTTATCTTAAAAATTAAAACTCCCTTTTTCGATTCCGCGTGAAAAATTATTCATGATAGGGCTGATTGTGTTTTGCTTTTTAAAGGCTAAAAACTAATTTGGAACTCTTTTTGTAAACTTTATACAGGACTAAGGTGGCTTAAACAAATATTTTTTATTAAATATTATTACTAAAAGGCTAATTAAAACACAGATGACGAAATATACTAGTTGTTCCTTTTAATTTATTGTTTAATTTTTGACAATTTGTTATGTCTGTATTATTTACTGTGGTAATTTTTAATAGAAGAAAGATTTTTGTGGTTTTTTAAATACAAATGGGATTTATCGTGGTTTTTTTAATTTGCGTGGGATTTTTGTGGTTATTTTAAATGTTCGTGGGATTTTTTGTGGTTTATTTTAGTTACGATGGGATTTTTTTTTCCATTTTATACCATGGGAATTTTCGTGGTTATTAATTTTTGCTATAGTGGGAAAAAGGTTTTTTCGTGGGAATTTGAGGTGGCAACCGTGCTCCTATTGTGCATTTAAAATTTAAGGAGTGCAATTGTATATTATTTATTAACAAAGTATAAATTAATATAACAGAATATAAGAACTTTAAAAACTGAAATAAATAAGATGATTAATTAATGACAACAGCAATTTTTTTCTTACAATATTAATGCAAATGTATGCATGCAGTATTCATGGTAATGTATGCATGCAGTATTAATGACAATGAATGCATAGAGTACTACTTATTTCCCATGCATACAGCAATAGTTATTGTGCGGGTACACAGTACACATGCTCTTGTTTGACATCGCAATGTAAAATGAAAATGAGCTTGCATTTATGCTGGCATGCACACAAAACATCAAACGTATGCCTACATCATCAATGCTGTATACATGAATGTACTTACTGGGATGTGCTTCATGTGTGCTGACCACTAAACTAAACATTTACGGACGTAAACACAACAAGTAGAGACTTGTCCATGCGTCGCTGTCACAAGTCGCAGCGCTCGTCGAATCGCGTGTTCAGCTAGCTGGTGAAAAATATTATAGTGTAAAATTTAGTCATATTTTAGTAGAGAAACATGTTTTACTCAATTTAACCAGTTATCTCATAATTCTACACTGTTTCTTGCTGATAAAAAATTACGTCATTTTTGCAAGAAACCCCCCTCTCGCCACGTGAGAGTAAATCAGATTATGTTTAACCCCCGCCCCCCTAAATGCCTCAAGTAATTAATGGACGCCCCCATACATGTCTTAACAATTTGCTTTTAAAAGAGTCATGGCCTGATGTTTATGATTCACATAATGTATGCATAGCTTACAATAAATTTTTAAGTTAATTCAAACATTATATAGATCTAGCCACTTCTTCTAACTGCGTAAATAACAAAAAAAAGCCAATACTAAAACCGTGGATTAAAATTAATATCCTACGTAAAATAAAACTAAAAAATAAACTTCAGATGAAATCGTTAAAACATCCTTATAATAATTCCATAATTATTCTTATAATAAGTCCAGAGGCAATTTAAAAAAAGAATGGCAATTAGCAAACAAAATTACTAGTAATTATAAAAAATGTGACTTAGAAATGAACTTGAATATCAATGGTGCTCCTTCTTCTGAAAAAAAAAATTTAATAGCCAACTCTTTTAATGATTTTTTTCGTATCAATAGCTAAAGCTGCTGCTCATAGCCATACATGCTCAGAGCAATACGATATATTACCTGATCCGCCTGCAATGCATAGCTTCTTTTTTTAAAGTATTTTTGCAATGGAAATTATTAATCTAATAAATTTCTCGATAACAGCAATTCTTGTGGTGTTGACAACATTCCTAACGCTCTGCTTAAGAAAGTTGCTTTCAATATATCCGATATATTAGCTTATCTCTTTAATTTCAGTGTTCAGTCTGGTGACTTTCCACCTGAACTCAAAAGTGCTGTGGTCATTCCCCTCTTTAAAAATGGCGATCAAAGAAATATGCAAAACTACCGACCTATCTCTCTTCTTGCATACATTGCTAAAGTTTTTGAAAAAGCAATGAAAAAGCGTATTCTTAATTTTCTTTTTAGGAACTCTTTCCTTAGTCATAGTCAGTTCGGGTTCAGAGAATGTAAATCAACGCTCTACTTGACTTTCTTACCTTCGCAAATAAAGCAATAGATGATAAAATGTTGACTGCATCACTTTTTTTAGATATCACTAAAGCGTTCGATATGGTGGATCATTGAATTCTTCTAGATAAGCTGAATTCTATTGGGCTTAGAGGGGCAATTCACAAATGGTCTCAATATCTAAGTAACCGTCTTCAAAGGGTAAAAATTGGTAATACTATTAGTAATACAGCCACTACTAATATTGGTGTTCCACAACGTTCTGTTCTTGGCCCAATTTTGTTTCTCATTTACCCGAATTCAATTTTTCTGCAAAATTGGAGCGGTCGTATTACAGCGTTTGCGGATGACTTGGGCATATCGTACAAGACATCTTCTATGCTTAAACTTACCACAATGATAAACGCTGATATAGAATTGCTGAGAAAATGGTTTAGTAGGCACAAACTAATTATAAGTAACGAAACTAAATTGTTGTTTTTTCAACTAACCACCCAAGATCTCTCAGAAATATGTTTTAGGTACCACGATCCGTCTTGTAAAAAGTTTGTCCTCTGCTCCAATGATCCAAATTCATATAATCCTGTCTGCAACTGCGACATGAATTGCTTTGAAATTGAAATTGTCAATAATTTAAAATATTTAGGCATAATAATAGACCATAAATTGAGTTGGAATGAATATTCAAACTCTCTAAATACTTATTTTCAATCTGTTGTAAGAGAATTTTATCGCCTGCGTAACTTATGGTCATTTAAAGTCCTAAAAATGCTTTACTTTGGTCTGTTTCATTCTAAACTCAGTTATGGTATTTGTTGTTGGGGTGGATCTCTTACAATGTCAAATTGAAACCATTGCTTACTTTACAAAAATGCATCATTAAACAAATTTATAATGAAAGTCGATTGTTGCCTTCATTTGAACTATTAAAATCTGCTTATATTTTGGCTACAACACTGAACCAAAAAGGTACATTATATTAATGAAAAGGTGCATTAAAATCAATGAATTATTCATTGATTTTGGTCCAATGAACTGTGGTCATTGATTTCAATGAATTTTCTTCATACTTTAATGAATAGTTCATTAAACTTAGTGATTTTCAATGAATGGTTCCTTGAATATCAATGTACACTTCATTGAATTCAATGAACACATTCATTAAAAAATGCCAAAATTAATGATTTTTTCATTGAATTCAATGTAAGGTTCATTGAATTTAATGTAAGGTTCATTGAATTCAATGTATAGTTCATTGAATTTAATGTATAGTTCATTGAATTTAATGTTTATTTCATTGAATTTAATGTATTATGTTCATTGAATTTAATGTATTAAGTTCATTGAATTTAATGTATTTAGTTTATTGGATTCAATGTACAGTTCATTAAATTTGATGTATTCAGTTCATTGAATTCCATGTATATTTCATTAAATTTAATGTATTAAGTTCATTGGATTGAATGATCTATACATTAAATTAAACGAATTATTTGTTAATTCCTCTCTAAACATTTTTAAAATAAGGAAATAATTACAATTTCAACAATATTTTTTTATTTTAAAGAGTCATTTAATATACAAATTTTCGATGATTTTGAATAGTTTTCAAATTTATAAAAATAAACGGCAATAAACTCCCACAGGAGAGTGCATGCTGCAGGATATTTTAATTGAAATAATTGAAAAATTTTAAAGCACACATCTACGGCTCTAATAAAACTAGCAAATTGAAATTTTACATCATTCATGAATGAGGAATGAGGAATGAGGAGAGGTTCTTCTCTCCAACAGCAAGAATTAATGGTTGAATATTTTCGCCTTTATTTTTGGTTGAATATTTTCGCCTGGTTGAATATTTTCGACTTCCTGGATGCTGCTTCCAACAAAAACGAATGCCTCTTGGGAACTGGTAATTGTATGCTTTAGGAAAGTTTTTCTTCCAAAGTTGTCCTTACTGCATACTTTTTGAGTGGGCACCAAATACCCATGAAGGCTCCAAAGAAGTTTCATAGCAGTACTGTCTGGAAAGATTTTAATTGAAAAAAATAACTATTTATTTATTTAGCCTCGAAAAAAATTAAGCTTACCACTGTAATTAGTGAAATCTTCAATTTCTGCCAACTTTGCCCGCACAGCTTTATCTTTTATGTGGTTTTCATCCTTTAAAAATGTAAACAATTTTTGAAAATGATGGCAGCAGTCACTTAAAATGCCAGGTATATTTCCTATTATTTACTAATACTAATGGTAATTCAACAGATTTAAATTTTCTTTTACATTCAAAGCACAACATTTTCTTCACTTTTAATATAATTTATTATCATCTTTTATCTAAAATTTACACACACAATTGCCACACGTCTTCACAACTTCGCGTTTCACTTCAAACAAAATTGGGAAGGGAATAAATTAGTATACATTGAATTTAATGAACTGAATACATTGAATTTAATGAACTATACATTGAATTTAATGAACTATACATTGAAATCAATGAACAATACATTAAATTCAATGAACTATACATTGAATTCAATGACCTATACATTGAATTTAAGGAACTATACATTGCATTTAATGACCTAAACATTGAATTCAATGAACTGTTCATTAAAAGTCAATGTATGGTTCGTTTAAATTTGATTTACAACTGGAATCAATGTACTTTTCATTGATATCAATGTGTAATGAAATAATGAAAACAAATCATTGATATTTATTTAGACATTTTTAGTGAATATAACTTTATTGATTTCAATGAACAGTGCGTTAAAAACTATGAGCAATTCATTAAAATTCAATGATTTTTTCATTAAAATCAATGAATTAATTTTAACGTATGCTGTTCATTAAATTTGTTTTTTCTGTGTAAACACTTATTTTATTATTAAGTTTTGGAAGTATTCTCTAAAAAACGTAACAGCCTAATTTCTTATACAGTGAGACATTATAATCTCAGGAGAGTGAATTCTGTATTTATTGCACCCCTGGCTACCGGAATAACTTTTCAATTGTAGCTTGTCGCTTTAACAACATGCTACCTGCTAGCATTAAAGTCATAAACCATATGAACTCGTTTCTGAGGCACCTGAATTCCTGGCTTTTTGACTTCAACTTGGATAACATTGATTTACTCCTGCAGACTTTAGTCTAGTATCTTCTCCTTTCATCAAATTTTATACTTCTTCTATTTTTTCCTCCTATTTGTCATTCTATCTGTCTTTTCTCTTTACTCTGCACAAATTTAAAATTTAAAATTAAATGTAAGTTACATTTTAATATTAACTCGTGATGGGTAACACAGTAATTTAATTACTCCACCTATCTCTTATCTTATTATACTTATTGATATTACTGTTAAACTTATCATAAAATATGTATTGTATCAAATAGATATATAAGAGAAATGTAAATAAATTAAATTGAATTGAAAATATGTTAAAATTACACAAAAATTACCTAAGAAAGGAAAAATACTTTAAAAATTAAAAATGTCCAAAATTACAATAAAATAACTTAAAAATTGCTAAAAACTACCAAAAATAGCCCTTAATCTAGTAAAAATTATCTGAAAACTAAAACCGATAAGAAAATTACTAAAAAATTACCTAAAATCTTTTCATATTTGGAATTTTAAATATAAATGGACCATCTAAATAACCAGAAAATGTCTTAGAAGCAGCAGAAACATATGACATGTCATCGAAATCCTATCCTTGCTGATAACTAAAATATTGGTTAAATGTCCGTGATTTGCTATTTTTGACACAAACATAAATAAAACTTAAAAAACAGAAAAAAAATGTCTATTATAGTTCATATCAGAAAAGCTATGGCCCCTAGGGGGCTCAAATGTATGAGCTGGTCCTATAAGTTTGTCCCCTTTCTGTCACCTTTCTGAAGTACCCATACAAAAAACACAAAATATAGAAAAATTTTCGATTATAATGCATATCAGCTCCCAACATATATAATGGAAATGTGGCTTATGAAATGAAAAAATGAAATTACTTTACGAAAACCCAATAAATGTGGCAAAATATTCTAAAAAAACAATATACAATGCCTTAGGTGGCAGTTTGAAATTTTGGGACACAATTTTCACTTTTTCCGAGTAAGTTTATTAGGTGTACTGATTGGAAGATATGTAAAATTATGTTTATATTTTCGCCCAGCACCCTGTCAGCTATTCTTGAGCCAAAAGTTAATAAGTGCAAAACTGCTGAAGTCACGATTTGTCTGTAAATAATTTTTGCAAGAGCAAAGAATGCAAATGTGTAACTACATAGTTGCCATTTTGATTTTTTTTCCATCCGTTGTCTCTCTGTATTCTTTGTTTTTTCCTCTAGTAGTTTAATGTAGTATTTAGCTATTTCGTCGTTTATGTCAACTCGACATTCCGATGGATATTTTTACGCCATGCAACGAGACCTAGAGAATCTCCTAGAGTCTCACTCCTACAACAGTAGCAGTAGTGAACACGCCCATAGTCAAGAATCATCAACATAATCTTCACCATCACCATCATCTTCATCATCATCATCCTCATCATCATCGTCGTTATCCGCAGTGCATGTTGGCACTGGAGCGCTTCATAGTTTCATCAGAATGTTTGTAAGTTCAATGAACCGGTTCAATGGCAGCAAATGTGGCGCACGAACAGCGACAGCGGCGGCATCTGCAGCGCAAAAGCCTTCAAAGTGCCTCCAGCGGTGGCTGAGCCTGGCGCTAATATTGCAGACAGCAGTAAGGTTGTGTGAGTGCGTCTAGGACAGTGTTTGTGTGTGTGCATGAAAAATTGAATGCTGCAACATACCCAGCAAACCAAATGATATCGTTTCGATATCATTGTTGATGATTTTCGAAATGATATCCAAAAATCACTGTTTTCGGTTCAAAAACCATTGTAAACAAATAACTAAGAAGCATTTTAAGACTAAGATGAAGACTATATTTCCGAAAAGTATCAGATTTTTATGAGATCCTCCACATGCCCATTTTAGGGGTCAAAGTTCCTAAAAAATTCCTAATTTAGAGAGTAAGTACTACATGGCTGGAAAAAAATAGCGGTCCCGAACTATTAGTGTGGGCAGAGCTGGCAGATATGGCGATATCTCGCCAAATTGGCGGTTTGAGCGACCACTTTGGCGAGAAGATTTTTGATTTGGCGAGTTGGCGAAAAAGTGGCGGTTTCAAAATTTTTTTTTGGTGATATTTTGGAGAGATTCCCTAAAAAGAAGATCAATTGCTTTTTTGCGTTATACTACACTTTTTACATAGCAAAAATGTTTCCCATCTCTAACATTTAATTCGACGAGCAATAATGCTATCACAACATAAGACATAAAGTCACTTTTCGCAGCTGATATTGCTTAAACTTGTTCAGTTTGAGCGCTTAAATGTCAAAAAATAAGGAAGGAAGGAAGGATGGAAGAAACAAGAAGATATAGAATAGACTAGGAAAATGCAAGCTGTGCTTTTATTTGAATAATTTTAATATATGCTGCGAAAGTTTTGAGCCTACAAAGGAGATGTTTAAACGTTGTAACTCTAAAATTATGTAAACAAAACTAGAACATTATGAACTTGAAGTCAATGAAGAATTGGAAGTATATAATTATATGCTTACAATTTGTTAAAAACCAGAAATATTTTTTGAATTTGGTATTCTCAGTCAACACGATTCTGAATAATTTTTCTCGGGGAATCAGAAAAGGGAGATTTCATATTTAAGATAAAGTTCAAGAACATTTTGGAAATTTTTAATGCAAATTTGTTCATCAACCATCAATATTCATGAGTGTAAAAAAGTGATGTCTTTATCTGCTATCTTAAAAATAAAAACTCCCTTTTCCGATTTCCCGGGAAAAAGTATTCAGAATTGAGCTGTATGCGTGGTTTGCAGCCATTGCTCTATTGTTTTTTATCGTTTTTTAAATTTTATGAAATACATTCTAGGCGTGGATCTTGGTTTAGTTTTTATACGATTTTTGATGTTCACATATTACTAAGAATATAATATATTTAAATACATCAAATAAAAGCTAAGCTAGAGTTTCTGTAAATACTTATGTACACACAAATAAAATAAATTTGTAACGTTATGTAAATATTATGGTTTTAATTATTTTTTCAAAATATTTTAAGAAAAAAATTTTTGGCGGTTTTTGGCTGTTTAGTTACCGACAAATGGCGAGTAGGAGTATCAAAGAACTGGCAGCTCTAAGTGTGGGCACAGAACATAATGCAATATCTCAAAAATCAACAAATTTTATCAATTTACAATTTCGGATGTCAAATGGTTGCCAATCCGAAGTAAGGCAACTAAAAAATATATGACTACGGTTTTAAGTAAAAGAAACCGATAAGATCATCCACAAAATTTTTTCATCAAAATTGGAAACCATACAGCTCCATACAAACCATTCGCTGTTTTCATATGGAATAGCCCATAAGTATTTATATGTGAAAAATCAAAATTAAGTTGAAATTACATATGTTTAAGTGAAAAATTGGAGTAAAGTTAGCCTAAGTAAAATAATTTTTACGAGGCTTTTAAATGAGAAAATTTTACGAGGAATCATAAAATGTAGGTAGATGAAGTATTTTTAATTTTTTAAATTAACTTTAAACTTAAAAAAGTGTATTTTTTCCAAAACTTTCTGAGTTGACCACCAAATAATTCTATTTGTAACATAAATCTTTACTTATGTTGCATATTTATTTATTTATTTATTTTAAAAAGATCAAAGAACCAAGGCATGCAGTTTGGTCTTTGACCTGAACATTGAGAGAAATCGATTAGAACCATACGTGAATTATTGATAAGACGAAACAACCGTGAAAGACAATTTGAATTCGTTGAAATTCGAGGTGATGAAATTATTTTTCTAAAATGCTTCTGCGGAAAGCGTCAATTAAAAATTTTTCCATGCAAGAGCATATTTAGTGAAACAACCTTTGGAAACACACAAAATTGGGCCATAAGTCTCCAGAGAGTTAAAACAGATCCCCTCCTGCTGTACATTTTGTTGCTTGTTTTTGCATATTAAATAATAAAATAATTTTTTCCGTCTAACTTGTATAGGACGGTCCTCTGTGTGACGTCACGATGACGTAATTCTCGTCTGCTCTCTTTCTGTAAGTGTGGTGCACCGAGAATCTGCCCTCCGTCAAGCGAGTTCATTCTCTCTTGGTTATTAAGAAGTGAGTTTGAGCGCTAAATTAAAAAAATTCCATTGGTTCTACGAACTACAATTGGTTTTTGCAACATTTAAAGCAATGAGTTACATACTTAGCTGGCGCAACAACAGTATGTCAGTCTTGGCCTCATCTAAGAATGTGCGCCAGCCATTTGTCTCTCGCTTGCTGGTCCCAGTTGGAAATTCCAAGCATCGTCAGGTTGTCCTCTACTTGGTCTTTCCAACGAAGATGCGGTCGTCCTCTTCTGCGTTGACCGCCACTGGGTACCGAATCGAATATTTTCTTCACTGGGGCATCGTTTTTCATGCACTGCACATGACCTAGTCAGCGGAGCCGCTCGATTTTAATGCTCTTGACTATGTCGATGTCAGCGTACAGCTCGTACAGTTCATTATTCCACGGTATTCAATACTCGCCGTTGACACAGATTGGTCCGCAGATCTTACGAAGAATCTTTCTCTCGAAAGCTCGTAAAGTCTTTTCATCTGAACTGCTAAGCGTTCAGATTTGTGATGCATAAAGTAGGACGGGTATGATGAGCGATGTAGAGAGCGCGATTTTCTTTCTTCGAGAGAGGGCTCTGCTTCTCAATTGTCCACTGAGCCCAAAGTAACACATTTTGGTAAGAGTTATTCTTCTTTGGATCTCAATGCTAATGTCGTTGGTTGAGTTAATGCTGGATCCCAGATAGACGAAGACTTTCACATACTCGAAGGCGGTATTGTCAACTGTAACATGGGTTCCAAAACGATGGGAATTATTTGTTGACATCAAGTATTTCGTCTAATCTGTATTCACTGCCGGACCCATTCGACTTGACTCTCTTTCTAATGTGGAAAATGCTGAACTGACTTCGCGCGTATTATGGCCAATGATATCGATGTCATCAGCATAAACTAGCAGCATAACACTCTTGTAGAATATTGTTCCAATAAGTCTCAGATCAGCAGCTCGCAAGTCGCACGATAAGAAATCACCTTGTCTGAAACCTCGTTTGGTAACAAATGGTGGGGATAGAGAAATCCTTCCCGATTTCAACTGCGCTGCTGATATTGCTCAGTGTCATCCTGCAAGTCATATTAGTTTTGCAGGAATACCAAATTTAAACATGGTGGAGTATAGTTGATTCCTCATTGAGCTGTCGAATGCGGCTTTGTAGTCGACAAAAAGATAGTGGGTGTCGATTTGCTTTTCATGGGTCTTCTCCAAAATTTGTAGTAGCGTGAACTGTAGCGTGAAGTATCTGGTCGATGGTGGACTTTCCAGGTCTGAAGCCACACTGATAAGGTCCAATCCGTTGGTTACAATGGGCTTCAATCTTTCATATAAAACGCTCGCCAGGACCTTATATGCCATATTAAGAAGGCTTATTCCACGGTAATTGACACAAGTAGTGGCAACGCCTTTCTTGTGGATTGGGCAGAATCGTCTCATTCTTCTAATTCTGCATAGAAGTTCATGATTGCATTTAAATAGACCTTCGCTTCCGTTCTTAAACAGCTCAGCAGATAAGCCATTAGCTCCCGCGGCTTCGTTATTTTTAGGCCGAGCTATAGCTGTCAGAACTTCATCATAGTCGGACAGCGGAACCTCGACGCTGTCATCCGTAATTGGGGTTTCCGGAATATCATCTCTATTTTCGGGATTGTTGTCAGCAACGCCATTTAGAAGCTTAGAAAAGTGTTCCCTCCATAACGTCAGTGTACTCTGGATATCTGTCACTAGATTTCCGTTTTCATTCTTGCAGGAAGAAGCCCCGGTCTTACAACTATCAGCAAGGTGTCTCATCTTTTCGAAAATTTTTGGGCCTCATTCCAGTCGCCATACATCTCAATCTTCTCATGATCGCCTTTCTTTTCTTCTTCTTTTTTTCCATCTAAAGCAGCGTCTCTCTTCCCTCCTCTTCTTTTTGTATCGCTCCTTAGCAGCGCGCGTTACAACTGACTGTAGAGTGGCTTTGTAGGCGGCGTCTTTCTCTGCCGCCTGGTTGTAACAATGGTTTTGACGAGGAAGGTGCTAGCCACACATCTTCATCACCTGAAAGCTTCAGCATATGAAAGCTGCATATGATCATCAAATGCAATACATCGTTGAAAAGGTATTAATGAGCCTTACAATTACTCTGCAAGTGTCATAGACCTAAAACATCAAATTCGTAAGGTTGTTTCAGTGACACAGACTTCAACCCCCAAAAATTAAAAAAATTATTTTTTAGAAAAAAAGCCCTTAAAATAACAATGCTTTTTGTCCTTCAAAGTATTCAAAAAAATGTAGAATCAAAAAAGTTGCAGTCGATCAAAGTTCGGAATCTAAAACGTAATTTACAGTAACTATATTTTTGAAGAGTGTAAATTACAGAAAACCAATAAACCAACAAAGTCCATGTTAATCAATATATTTTTAATATAAAAAATTAAGAAACTGCAAGTTTGAGTAAGAAACAACAGCAATTTAAAAATTATTTTAAAAATTATTATTTTAAATGTATGAGATGCATTTCAACATACTGTCACTATTAGCTGCTGCCTTGGCTTATGCTCGGAATTTGGCACGTTCTCTTAAAATTTTGATCTTGTCTATGATAAGACCATCGAAAAATTCTAAAATCTGTTCGGTCACATCGGGAAAGTGTCTCTTCGCTTTTGCGGCAATTAATACTTGTAAGTCTTTAATGAGCGTAGTAGCAAGCAATGATCCATAGCTATCGGATGTATTCGAACGATCCAAGCCCATGGAGCATTGTGACAATGAAATTTCTGATACTTTTAAAATCGATTCTAATGTCGGTGATATGTCGCGACTACTTTCAATAAATTATTCTTCATCACTTGTGTTAGGCACGTAGTCAGCAGTACAAATTAATGGTGGAGCCAAGGCAGACTCAACATAAGAGTCGCTGATTGACACGTTGTCATTTACATCAGCTGAACCTTCAGGTGGTTCGCGCTTATCCGAGGACAAAACCCTTGGTCCACATTGGATAGAGATAAAAAAAGAGCCTTAGGTGATTAAATGTACCTTGGAGAGTATTTTGAATTAATATTTAAATAAATTATATGTTACTTGTCAACATATGATTCGTTGGACACTGATTAATACTTCAATATAAAAAAAATTTGAAAGTTTATGTTTGTAGGGTAAAAATAATATAAAATACATAGTTATTTTATTGTTCCGA
This sequence comes from Dichetophora obliterata, assembly GCA_963920525.1. NCBI lineage: Eukaryota > Metazoa > Arthropoda > Insecta > Diptera > Sciomyzidae > Dichetophora > Dichetophora obliterata. The sequence continues at coordinate 114,086,592 of OY986439.1, read as the reverse complement.
CGAATAATTTGACCGTTCCAAACTTTGATCGACTATAACTTTTTCAATTATCTTCTTTTTTAAATAACTTTTCTTTTCTTTTTTAAATAATTCAAGGACAAAGAAAGAATAATATGAAAAACACCTTTCCGATGAAACAATTTGACCGTTGCAAAGTTTGATCGACTGGAATTTTTTAATTCTCAACTTTTTTAAATACTTTCAAGGACAAATGAATTTGTTTTATTGTTTTTAAGGGTTTTTTCTATAAAATAATTTTTTTTCGGGGGTAGAAGTCTGTGTAACTGAAATAACTTTACAATTTTGATGTTTTAGGTTTATGGCACCTAAAAAACAATTGTAGGGCTCATCAATTCCTTTTCAAAGAAGTATTGTATTTGATGATCGGACTTTTGATCGGTTATGATGAAAAAACCGTTTTGGTAGTTTATATAGGGTGCCTAAAAAATTTTTTTCTGTCCACGTAACTTTCTCGAGGTAAGCTTTCATATGAAGGGCGGACTTTTGAAACTTTTTTTTAATGTGGACCCACCCCGTCTAATTTATATCGATTACCTTAAAAAGGTTAAAACGATCACGGGTGAATATTATTCATAGCTGTTGGACAGATTTTGCATTGATTACAGCAAAAACGATAGTTTTTGTCTTCCACCATGACAACGAACCGGTGCACACGTCTGTAATCGCACAGCACATGGAAAAAAAAGACACTTAATATGATGAAAAGTTGCTCCTTAAGTTATTTTATTGGCAAAAACTTCTCCAGTATTCAACAAATCACAATTCTGACACAATTCTGTATACAAAAACTATCTAGAATAAATTATCTTTGTTTGGCTTTAATCGGCGAAGCGGTTCTTAAGCATACTCGTAACAAATAGAAAAATGCCAATTCATTAGTTTCATTTTAATATAATAGTAAAATGTGCGTATATCTGCCAAAAATTATATTTTAACCCCATATCTAGATAAAAAGGATAAATCCCAAATGACAAGTATTCAGCAATAGTATCTGCAATCATACCTACAACTGCGTTTTGATCTCGTGTTTACTTTTTAATTTTGCCATTTTGTTACACAGTGCTATTAATGTGTAGGGGCTCGATATTTCCTGTTGCTGCTTGCTTTGTTTTGACTGCATGAAATTGTTAAGCAGCCTTAAATAATGCTTGAAATTAGCATATTAAACTTTAATTTTAGAAAAGTTTCTCAATTTTAACATGCCTCTTTTCCATGTTAACCATTGTTGTTGTTTATTTGAACTTGCAGACAGCTTTCAATTTCAATGAGCTTTTTTCTTTGCATTGTTTCTGCTAAACAATAGAACTTTTTGCCCCTATTGTTTGTTTTTGTTGTTCTTATATAAGCACCATTTTTTGCACCAGTCTCTGGTAGTGGCTCCCAAGGGGAGGGAATTGGGTGCTATGCGTTAAGTTAGCTTGACTCTGTTGTTAGTTGTTTTTTTTTTGTGTTCTTTACTGTACAGTCTGCCTCCTTAATTAGCCCTTGAACTTTTGGTTCGTTTTAATTGTTGTTTTCACTCATGTTGCTGCTGTTGTTGTTGTTGTTGCGTAACTAATTTTTGCACCAATTGCTGCTGGTTGACGTCATGGCATTGTTTAAATGGTCTGATGGTAACAGCAAATAGCCTAGCCCATAGCTTCGTCTATTCCATTGCATTTGTGATTGACTCAATTTGTTAACTTATTCAAAGTTTCCAGCGCAAAAATAATTTCCAATATATATTTTATGTAGCTATATGCCTTAGTTACTGTTATTGATACGAATTTGTTTTGCGATTATATTTAAATTGATGTGTTTAAGGAACTATTACAGTGTGTACACAGAGCCAAAAACCACCACATAAAATCAATAAGATCACCTAATCGAGCTATTTTATTAGGTTTTCTTATAAATACTACCAAATAATAAGAATTTTCCATAGAGAAATCTTTTTAATTCCATAGAGAAAATCTTATTAAAAATTTACAACTACTATCAAACATTTTTTAATAAGATTTCCTATTAAATGAATGAAATGATGTAAGCTTATTAATACTTTACTTTAATAAGAAAAATTTTTTTACTCTCCAAAGCTTAAGAAGAGACCACCTTAAACTAATAAGAAAATCTTTTTGATCTGCTTTTATAAGATTTTCTTATTAAACACCCTTTTAAGAAGGTAATAACGGTGAAAAGGTACTTATTCTTTGCTTTAGCTTTCAGTCGTTATTGTGAAGTGAATTCATGAAGTTTATGTGCATTTTATGGATTTAATTTATTTAAAGTAAAATAAAAATATGTGATAATGAATAATTATACAGGGTTGCCCATATTCGACGGACCCATCTGGCAACGCCATAACTTTTGACAGAGATGTCAGATCGCTTAATGACATACCGCGTTTGAAGCATCAGTCCAAGCAGATTTTTACCATGGAACAATACACGCCACGCGAGCGCTCTGAAATAGTTGAAATTTACATTCAACAGAAGAAGTCAATTGTGAAAACTCAACGTGCTTTTAAAAGATTAAAAAATGTGAGAAGTGCACATTGAATGGGACCGTAAATAAGCAAAATTGCCGTATTTACGCCACTGAAAATCCTCAGGAGATTCAAGAAGTGCCTCTTCATGACGAAAAAGTCACAGTTTGGTGCGGCGTTAGTGCGAAAACGGTCATTGGGCCGTTTTTCTTCCAAAATGAAAATGGCCATGCTGTTACCATCAACCAGGAGCGTTATCGCGACATGATGACCAATTTTGTGATGCCAATTATTCGTCGAAAGCGTATGAGGCAGTTCTGGTTTCAACAAGACGGCGCTCCACCGCACACAAGTCGCATAACAATCGATTTTCTGAAGAATTTGTTTCCGGGCCGTTTGATGTCGAAAAGTGGTGATTTGGACTGGCCACCGCGTTCGCCCGATTTGACGCCGCCTGACTTCTTCTTGTGGGGATATTTGAAGTCAAAGGTTTACGTTAACAAGCCAAGGACCGTAGAAGAGCTCAAGGACAACATTCGTGAAGAAATAGCCGCTATTCCGGCCAAAATGTTGGCGAAAACGATGGAAAATGCTGCAAAAAGAGCACAATACGCCATCAACGCCAGAGGCGGCCATTTGAGAGATATCATATTCAAAAATTGATGTAAACAAATCTACTTGGAACAAATTAAATGATTAAGATTGCCAACCGCCAAATTTTTATTTTTTTCTTTGATTTTTTTAAAAAAAACATGGGTCCGTCGAATATGGGCAACCCTGTACTTATGTTCCCGAACTTTTCGACGAGGCTGAAATTCTGGAAACTCAACCCATATATCAGTCGTGGGGCTTGAATGACTCAATTTCGACTTTACTTAAAATTTATGGAGTAAGCTCGAAGGAGGTTCTTCAGAAAATGGAGATTGAGGATGTCGCCACTCTCTTTGAGACAGCGCCGGGTATTTTGGTAACAAAGTCATATTTTGTTAAGTTAAAAAAACTTGTTTATGCAAAAACTTTGAATTTAATTTATTTTGCTTTTTGTGAAATTATATTTGAACAGGTGTATTTTATATATACATATACAAATTTTATTTCCTAATAAATTGTAATGTTTTTTTATTTAATATTAAAGGCAATTCATTGTTTATTTCTGGGCAAAAGGTTAATAAGACTCCGTTTTGATTTAAAAATATTTCCTTATTAAAATTTAAAAAGACCTTCTATTAAATCAATAAGCTGTCCTTATTAAATTTCAAAAATAAATCTTATTAAATCTATTAGATTTCTTCTTAAAAACCAAGAAGTTTTTATAAGATTTTCTTATTGTTTTTAAAAGTGTTCTTATAAAAAACAATAAGATTCTTCTTAAAACTATGTGGTTTGTCTAATAAAAAAAGCTCATAGTTTTAATAAGATTTTCTCTAAGGTTTTAATAAGACAATCTTCTTGGATGAAAATAATAGAGAAATCTTATTGATTTTTTTCTATTTTTTTGGTTGTTTTAGCTCTTTTATAAAAAAAACACCTTCTTTATTATTTTTTTCCCCTAGTAGTATTAATTTTAATGATTCTAATTTTTTACATAATAAGAACAATTCATGAGGAAATAAAAAATTTTTTTTGTCTTTAAAGTTGTTGTTAATTTTCTACAAGGCGTTGAAGTTAGCGTGTTTAAAAAATTATAGCAATTGGCTTCTCGTCTCCAGCATATTTAAAAAGCGTCTGAAAGTAAAAAATCAAATTGCATTCTTGAGTTAAGGGTTGCAGTAGAGCACTCAAACTACGCAAAAAAAAATGGCATGCGTTGAAAAAAAATGTACAAAAACCCCCTTTTTACCGAAACTTTCAGCCACACAAAAAAAACTATATAAGTTTTTTTGGCTTTTTATAGGTCTAGTGCTAAACAGAGTCTGTAAGGATCACAATGAATCAAGATTCATCGAAATCGATCAAGTAGAACTCCAAATATCTTAGAAGCCGATTCGAAAAAAACTTATTTCGAGAAAAACGCGATTAAAGATTTAAAGGTTCTTGAATATCTTGAATGTTATAACTTTTTGATTTTTAATTTTTTACACACTGTAATAGTACCTTAAATTGCAAAAACGACTTTAGTCAAGTTTTTCAAACATACATTTTTGTTGCAAATGCTTCCTTAATCCTCATCGGTCCCTCGAGAAATACATCTAATCAGTCCCATTGTATGCGCGCGCATACACATATATTTTTTATTGTAAAAAAGCTAAAAAAAATTAACAACCATTTATGTTTTGTGATTTTTTATTTTTATTACATTGTTTACTATCATATTAATACATTTGAACTTCATAAAGGTAGATTTAGAATGAACCTAATTAGAATATTGCATATATTAGAAAAAAAATTAAATTTTTAACTTTTGTCAATTATTTTTACATTTTTCGCATAAATTGAAATTATGTTCAGCACAAATGGAATTTCTACACTTTTCACAGAGTGTAGCAAAAAGATGTAGCATCGGATGTAGCATCGGCCTCGTTTTGATGTACTTGGTAAATGGCGAATCTCCCGAATTCTTTGAATAACACTGGAAGCATCATTACTTTGAGGTTGTTTTTTAAGTTTAGTGATCTGTTTTTCAACGAGATTCAATCCAAGCTCCTCGATAAAAAGGCGACGACGAATATTATGGTTCGTTTTAGAATTTTTTCATTTAAATTCTTGACTGACTTTTCGTTTGAATGTGTACGTAGCCACCTTTTGATCCATAGCATCAACTCCACTCTTGGTTTTGTTGTAGTCTTCAATGATGTTAGGTTTCTCCTTTTCACTATTCACTATTTATGCTGACAACATTGTGGTATGTACTGAGCAATGTCACAAATCGGTACCGGCGAGTTATGACAACATAACTGCTTGCAATTTATGTTCATATACAACTTCTGTGTGATAAATTGGCTTTTGACGCATGTCGAGTAGAACTGAAGGAATTTCAGTCCCATTTTTCCTTATTGTTCCCAAAATAGTCATGCGATTCTTATGTAAATCTTCTGCCAATTCATACGAAGTGAAAAAGTTGTCACACATTACATTTCTGTCAGAAAGTCCTTCCACTAAATCCAAAACAACACGCCCTCCGAGATTACGTTCAGGAGAGGCATTACGATTCCGACCAACATAAATTTGTGTGTTGTATGCATACCATCTTTTTGAGTCGCATAGCACCCAAATTTAAGTGCCATATTTCGCCGGCTTGGATGGAATATACTGATGAAACGGACATCGTCCACGATACGGAACTAACTGTTCATCTACGGTAATGTTTTTTCCTGGTGTGTATACAACTTTCAAATTATGATTCCATTAATCGTATACATTTCGAATCGGTGCCAATTTGTCACGTACAGAAGTACTTGTAGATGCAGTGTGGGCCATACGTTGTTCGCGGTCATCAAATCGGATGCAACCATGGAAACGCTTGAACATTTTCAAAGACATTGTTGCTCAAAATATTGGCCGACCAGTTTCGTCATTCAACAGTTTAGTGACACAGTCACCGTATGACCGATACACACCAGAAAGCAGCAACAATCCAAAGTATGCGTGCAGAGTGTCCAAATCAATGTTTTCCCAATTGTCTTTGTACTTTCGCACACCATATAAATTCGTCATGTTCAAAATAATATTCTCAACCGGTTCAAGGAACATGTGAAATGCAGACGAAACATCAACTATAGTAGCAGCTGCTAATGCTTTTGGACCTGAATTATAACATAAATTAAACATATAATGAACATGAACCCATAACAAAGAGGGTAGGTTTTTACCTGAAGTGAAATTTTCTGCACGTCAAAATGAATTTCTTCGATTTATTTCAAATGGTTGCGATGAATATTCAATTTTCTTATTTTTTGATAAATAATTATTTTCAGGATTTGCTGCATTCTCTTCTGCTAAATTTTGCTCAAGTGGCTCAATGTCGTCTACATCCGAATGTACGCTAACTTCACTTTCATAATTTTTCTCGTCTGATAATGCAAAATCATCGTCACTATTGCACGGAGATTCGCCCGCTTCGCTTTCCAAATCAAAATCCATTTCTAGTTCATCTCGCTGCCTTCTTTCACGTAAAACTCTATCCATTTTTTATAAAATACTTCGAAACACAACCAAAATTCAAATAAATGCGCAAAAAAACTTTACTTATGTGTGTTTTAGAACAAACTGAATTTCATAAAACGAAAAAATAAGAGCGTGCTATAAATCCACACACAAAAATAAGCGGCAATTCCAGGTACCTGCTTATGTGTATGCGCGCACATACACAGGGACCCATTCGTAACTATAAATGCACAGGCAAATACAGTAAGGGTACAAATTCAAAAACGGGTTTTTTTGGTTGTTCAAGCAAAATAATTTTACTTTGCAAAATACAAGGTCATTCCGCTGAACCGTTTTTATTTTATTCAAGGTTAAAGATCAAAATTGTATGCCGATGAGGGTATGCCATAGATTATTCGCACAGCCGTATTAGTCAGTGCGAATATTCGCCCAAGCTGCAATCGCCCAAATTGTGAAATGAATAATTGTTCATTGAACAGCAATTAATTGTTCTAACCTGACCTAAAGCTGAATAAACGATTTAAAAGTATCAAACAACTAGAATTTGTATTTAAAATCAAGAATGATTTAAACTATCAAACATTTAGAATTTGTATTTAAATCATAGAAAATAAACATTAATATACAACTTAATAAATGGTACGCTTATATGAAACACACAATGCATAGTTTGCTGATAACGAAACGGTCCGCTTCAGTGTTTTTAGAAGTGCACACCGTTTTCAACCGAACCGATTGGTTATCTGGGAAACGAAATAAAATTAAAGCAACTTATGTGTATTTATGTCTGTATATTTTACATACATATTAATAAAAACAACAACAACAAGAACAAAAGCAGCACAACAAGGAACCTCATGATTACGACGAACCAAACGAGCACACACAACAACAACAACAACAACAACAACCATAAAATCAACATAAGCACCTACTGAAGCAGCTTGTGCTTTTTTCATACGAATATATGAATTTTTTTTCTTCTTAGATTTTGCTATTTTATTAGATACTAGCTGAAACCCGGCGCGTTGCTGCCACTCTCCCTATTCAAACGCCCATAAAATGTTATCAGTTAAACAGCATGTCTAAACTGAGGTCAAATACTGAATTCCGAGACTGTGCGAACTATATCCACAAAGCTATTCGATATAACAATTTTGGGCTGTATAGGAAGTGCCACGCCCTCTTGATCACCCCTCATAGAATGTAATCAATTAAACTGCATGTGTACATGGAGGTCGAATACCGAATACCAAAACTGTGCGACATATAACTCCAAATATATTCGATAACACAAATTTGGGTTGCATGGGAGGGGCCACTCCCCTTTTCCCTACGCCCATAAAATTTTACCAATGAAACTGCATGCGTAAATTTTGGTCAAATACTGAATTCCGATGCTGTGCGACCTATAACTCCTAAGCTATTTGATAGCACAAAGTTGGATTGTATGGGAAGTGTCACTCCCCTTTTTCCTACGCCCATAAAATGTAAGAAATGAAAGTGCATGTATAAATTTAGGTCGAATACTGATTTCTTACGCTGTCAACCTATAACTTCAAAGCAATTCGATATTGCAAATTTGGGATGTAAGGGAGATGTCAGGCCTCCCTGTCCAACGCCCATAAAAAAAAATCATTGAAGCTGCATGTGTAAATTGAGGTCAAAAACTGAATTCCAAAGCTGAATTCCTATAAATTCAAAGCTATTCGATATCACCAATTTGGGTTGTATGAGAGGTGCCCCTCCCCCTTGTCCAACTCCCATAAAATTTCATCACTGAAACGGTACGTCTAAATTGTGGTCGAATACCGAATTTCTAAGCTGTGCAACCCATAACGCTATTCGATAACACAAATTGTTTTTATATTAATGGGAGGTAAAAGAAGGTGTGGCATTTCTTCTTAAACCATCTCGTACTCAAAGCAAAGCCACTTACAAAATTTGAGCTCAATCGGACCAATAGTTTCGGAGTATTGTGATATTTCGGAGTATTGTGATATTGTTATATAGTATAGGCGTAGATGAAGTGTGACAACTCCCGTTTTTATTAAAGTTAGTGACAGTCATCATAAGAACTTATTTACCAAATTTTAATTTAATACGACCAAAACCTTCTTAAATATAGCATTTTAATTGATTTGTGGGCGATAAAAGGGGTACGGCATTACTTTTTTCCTAAACCTTTGCGTAGCAGTTACGAACAAACCAGTAGAAGGAAGTATCCTATTTGGTCTAGTCGTTTTCAAGTTTTAAGCATCCGAACAAATCACGATTCATTTTTATATGTACAGATATTGATTTGTGAGCGCTAAAACTGGGCGTGAAAACATTTATGTATCGTGACTGCCTCTTGGAGCACCTACACAGCAAGTTTCAGTATAAAAATGTGTAAAACTCCGGAATTGCCATGATTTCGAAAAAGTGGGCGTATATATATTGCGACGAAAAAGTGATTTTTGTACAGTTACTGACAGTTACCATCTGAACAAAATGATAATATATTAGTTTTTACGATCGAAACCGTCTGATATATATCCCTTATTTGGTTTGTGGTCGATAGCGCAAATTGTGCTTGTATGGGAGGAACCACGCCCCCTCGTCCAAACGTTACCAAACCTCACAGGTACAATCTATCTCCTCGGCAAACGTTGTTCTGCCACAGACTGCCTTACTGCCATACACGAAAATGTCAAATATATTCACCATTTTCAGTACAGCTGCCGAAAGTAGCCATGTGCACTAAATAACCACATTTTAGTCTAATACGATCAAAACCGTGCGAAATATAGCATTTTTGTTGTTTTGCAAGCTGTAAAAAGGGGTGCGGTAAAATATTTCCCTTGAGCCATCTCGTAATCGAAACAAATCGACTGCCCAAATTTCAGCTCAATTTAGGTTAAGCCTGGCGCACTTTACTTCACTGGACGCTAACTCCCCGAAAAGTGAGTTTAACTAAAGTAGGGCAGGCCTATTTTTAGTGCACTTGCCGAGAGTAACCATATGTACTGAATTACAAAATTTTTGTCTAATACGACCCAAACCGTTGAAATAAAACGTTTTCATTGGTTTTTGGGCGGTAAAAGGGGGGCGTGGAGACCAATTTTTAGTACAGTTGCTAACAGTAACCGTACAAACTAAGCCAACATTTTAGCTCAATCGACCCAGTAGTCAATTTTGATGGTTTCTTAAAAAGTGGGTGTGGCTATATAGCGATGACGCCCTTTTTTAGTACAATTGCCGAAAGTAACCATACAAACTTAAGTATCATATGTTAGTCTCATACGGCCAAAACTGCATGAAATATAGCATTTTCACTGATTTGTGGGCGCAAAAGGGGGCGTGGAAACCAATTTTTCGTACAGTTACTGTCAGTAACTTCACAAACCAAAGTACCAAATTTAAGTCTTATACGACCAAAACCGTCTGAAATAAACCATTTTCATTTATTTGTGGGCGGTAAAAGGGGGCGTGGAAACCCATTTTTAGGACAGTTGCCGACAGTAACCGTACATACTAAATTACAAAATTTGAGCCATATACGACCCAAACCGACTGAAATATAACATTTTTATTAATTTGGGGGCGGTAAAAGGGGGGTGTGGCAAATTTTTTTCCTCAACCATCTCGTACCTGAAACAAATCGACTGCCAAAATTTCAGGTCAATCGGTTCAGTAGTTTTGGAGTCTATAGACATCACACAGCCAGACACACATCGTTTTGCTTTAAATATATATAGATATTGATTTGTGGGCGTTAAAAGTGGGCGTGAAAACATTTATAAATTGTGTTCGTCTCTTGGAGCACCTAAACAGCAAGTTTCACTGTAAAAATGTGCAGAACTCCGGAATTGCCATGATTTCGAAAAAGTGGGCGTATTTATATAACGACCACGCCCATTTTTTGTACAGTTACCGACAGTAACCATCTGAACAAAATCACCAAATCTTAGTTTTTTACGATTGAAACCGTGAGATATTTTTCTTTTTTTTGTTTGTGATCAATGGAGCAAATTTGGCTTGTATGGGAGGTACCACGCCCCCTTCTCCAATCGTTACTAAACCTCACAGGAACACTCTCAAGATGTGGCTTTATTTTCCCTGAAAATTTCATAAAGATCGGTTCAGCGGTTTTGGAGTCTATACGTGATATAGCCACATACCCACATACCCACATACCCACATACCCACATACATACATCCATTTTTATATATATAGATTCGTTTTATTCCCACTAAAACTGATATTTTGGAATATTTTTCTTCTTTGTAATATGTATATGTAAGGCTGTAAGTATGCCCCAAAGTGTCAAATATCACTTTGTAAAAATTTGGCAAAATTACCCCTATACAAACCGCGCTGTAAGACGTAATTCTACGTCAAAAATTTGGTAACCAATGGGTTAAGTCGTCAAAAATTTTGCTGCAACAGTATAAGCGAGTTTGATGAAAAGAAAGTGATTTCGGGATTTTGTGCACCTGCTTAAATGGGGCGGCCCCAGTGTGCGTCGTGAGAGAAACACGCAACAATATTTTTTGATATGGAAAAATGTATTTCTTACCGCGTCTCGCACCACGTTCAGCCTTCGTTTCGTTATACATAAAGATTAACTGCATTATTCTGTATCACGAAGCAGCACACCAACGACAAGCTAGACACGAAAAGCAATACTTTTTTCTATACGAAATTCTATTGCTTCTCGTGTCTTGCTTGCCATTGGTGTGCATTTTCGTTATACAGAATAAAGCAGTTAGTAAATCGTCTTTGAATGTTATGAAAATAGGAGAGAATAAAAAATCATCTTCTTTATACAGACCATGATTCAATTACTACAGGTTGTCCATTCATTTGACGTTTACTCAGAAGAATGAAGATATACACCCGTAAAATTGAAGAGGAGAGCAAAAGAGTAATTTTTTAATGCAATCAAAGTAATCAGTTGCAGGAATATCATACTTTTTCGCAGTGCTAAATACCCAAGGAAACATTTCACTGCTGCTTTTTCTACTACGTTCTGCACTGCTTGTTTGTTTTGATAGAAAATTTAAGTAAGTTCTTAAAAAACTAATTTCAATGTTTTGTTGTGCAAATCTATTCACACCGCTGACGGCTTATTGGATCCACTGGCACATAATATTTTTGAATTTCATCACCAAAATAAACTGTTTTGCCAATACCGCACGTTGAAGTTTATTTTAATAATTACAACTTAATATTCGTGATTTATATATAAATTGAAAAAAACGGCTCTCGACAAAATTTGAAAACAATTTTCAATAATAATTATCAAAGCAATAATTATTATAAACGCAATGCACACTATTTTTTTGCTGCTAACAGCAAATACACAACAAAACACTGAAACATAACTTTTTTCATAGAAGACCACAAAACCCTGGTTGTCATTTATATTTGAGAGAGAATATATTTTTTTTACAAATTTACGGGTGCTGTCAAACGAATGGACAACATATAATAATTAAATCATGATACAGACGCCTTGTCTTACAGTTATGTTTAATCTTTTTGCTTTAATTCGACTAAATATATACAGCTACTGATAATAAAGCAGAATTATGTACAAATTAATAAAAAAAAATGTCATCTCTCGCAACAAATTTGAGTGGTAAATAATTTATTTATGTATGTATACATTTTTTGTTCACATGTCCGAACACTTGACTTATGTTTTGACATCAAAAAAATTTGTTTCTAAATTCATATTTAAGCAATTGCACTGCATTAGACATGGGTATCGTAGCGCTGCGTTGCGTTATAGAGTTCAAGCACCTAATTGCCGTACGTTAAGTAAGCTTACAAGCGTAAGCATTATGCTTGGAAAAAGCTTGTAAAAATTGTTGTGAAATGATTTCAAGTAATTCTAGAATAAGCATAAGGAACCCTTGGACAAATTTTGCTTATTGTAGTGTTGTTGTAAGCATTTACTATTCCATTGGATATAAGTGTTGTAAATAAGCTTTCTACACTACCAACTTTTCAATTGTAAAAAAGGAAAAGTATTATTGAAAACAATTATTAAATAATTAGAAATAAGTTTAATTGTAACTTTATACAACTGTTTTTAAAAAATTGGATAACTTATTTTACTAAAACATATTAGGGGTATTCACGATGTGTTGTATTTGTGATACATGTTTACAAAATTTTAAAAAAAGCGTTGTATTTTTTAAAATCAACTGTTCTTTTAGCTTCTTTTGTTTGAAAACATTAATTTAAATCATCTTTTAACTAAAGGAAATCATACAGAAATTAAAAAGAAAACACTAAATTATATTAATTTTTAATAAATAAACTCACAGCGTGCCGGTAGCTTCCGCCATGCTCAGTAGAAATGCTTTTGCGATCAGCTGATCTAATACACAGCGAAATTTACAAGGAATACAATAGGGTTCCATCGTTGTATTTTTGCCCCAGGGTTGTATTTTGAATACTGTAAATTTTGTTTTTGTAATTTTACAAAATTTACTACAAATATCAAATTTATCAAAAATAAAAAATACGTGGGCAAATACACCATATTGTGAATACCCTAATTGTAATAAGACTTTAGTTAGAACTTGTTGTATTTTTTAGGTGGACGCGCTTACTTCACCACATAATTCAAAACGCTAACCAACTCACCACACTTACAACGTTCATCTTATCTTATCATACTTAACGCAATATCAAACTCAAAATTTTACTGCGTTGATTGAAGTCCTTTTGATAAAGAAATCATAACAATTCTAACTTCGTCATGGCGCACCTATTTCGCTGATACAGTGCACTGTGTTATAGTTAGTGCGTCAACACAGAACTTTTTGCCGCGTTACTCATATCTAGACTGCACTGGTTGATATACTGTAATGATCAATTGTTTATGGCTTGGCTATGTTAAATTTTAGTATTGTTTGGTTTTTATAGAATGCTTTTCTTTCGGCTTCATTTTCAATAGCCGGCTTGCTATTGAAGATAAGAATGTCAGATGAAGATATGGTAGAGTATCTTCAAGAACTGACGTCATTGTTATAAATATGTTGTATTGTATGAAATTCATGATTACAACATGCATAAAATACGCAACGCTGCCCGAGTTATAAACATCCACATCGTTTGGCCTCTATGATGTCATGCATACCAATTAATTAACCCTTTTTTGGTTCATTGGTGAATGGGTTTTTTCAACTTAAGAAAAAGTCGTTGTAGAGATATCCCATGTAGATTAAAAATTTATGTGAACAGCAGCTACTACAAAATCAGATGTACGTATCTGTAGTTTTTGTATCTTTGTTCTACTTAATGAAATTCATATCATTGTGAATTTTTCATAAGACAAAAGAAAAATTACTTTTTATTTTCTTTTCCTCTACCTGCAACAGTTGACAATCGTTGTATTGAAAAACATTCATAAATCTAGAAAATAAAAGTCACTCCATACACTATTTTTAGATATCGGTTTTTCTGATTTATTATCTAATGGAATTTTACTAAGCAACATTTACCGCTAAAGAAAGAGCAGACAAACAGACAAAGTTCACATGGAAAATTGGCAAAAAATTGTGCCAGAAAATAAATGCGATAAATTGGCTAAAGAGAATAGAGAATTAGAAAGCACCTTTATATTGATTTTTGCATTAAGTTTACATTTCAAGCGAGTGTATATTTTGAATGTTTTTACAGGATTCTTAAATCGATGTTTGTAATACACTTTTCTCTTCAACACACAAAAATTTCAAGGTGAAGTCTAAACGGAATAAAATTTTAACAATTTAAAAAAAAAATGGAAAAATGTATACTATATTAAATACATTGTAATATATAACTACATAGAAAGGAATTTTCAACTTTACCGAAGTTAAAATATCCCCAAAGTATATTTTAAGTTATGGATGTTTTTAAGTTTGATGACGTCACTTCGCATGGAAGATGGGCATGGTTTTCATCTACTTTGGCCAAAATTTAAATGCAGAATAAGTTTAAGACATCGAAGATTATCAGTTGAGTATTCAGTCAAATCAAACATTTAGGTGGAATTTATAAAGGTTATACAACTTTTATGACGTCACACATTGCTTTGCGCTCATACACATTTTTGAAATAAATAGTCAAAAAATCAATAATGGAATATAATTTTGTCCTTAAAATGTGTTATAAATAGATCAGTCATATATCTGGGGGCATAATCCTACACTTGCATTTTAACTGTATTAACAAAGAAAAAAACATTTTCTTCGCGCACAATTATTTGTATTTTTCTGGTCACTATTGTTTTCTTTTTATTTTTTAAAACCAAAAATTAAACCTAGTTTTCTCTTTTAATATTTGGAACAAAAATTTATTCATTAAAAAAAATAGTTTCTTTTTTCTGAGATCAAAAACATATCGGACACCACTTTGCAAATTACTTAAAAATAAGACAACTTTTACATGATGCCGTGTCTATATTAGTAGTTTTTCAAAAAAAGTATTTTCGATTTACCTTAATAGAAATATTATCTGTCGAATGATAACAAAGTTTTACAATTCCGAGCGCAATTTTTTGTATATATTTTCACTGCGCAAAGCACTTTGCGTCACTTTATATGGGAGATAGCCGAAGTTTTTATTTGATTTTGCCAACTTTCAAACTCAGAGTGCATTTTAAAATTATAATACATTTCGTGCATATTTTGGCAGCCCTGGTTATTCGATTAATTTTTGTGGAATTTGTAGAGACTTTATCGTTTTTTAAAAGCCACTTTTTGTGGGATGTAGGCGTAGTTGTAATCCGATTGGGCTCATTTTTAAACTGGTTTTTATTTTTTGACGGAAGCATTTATATCGCATTTTATTATAATATAATTCCGACGAAAATTACCTTTTTCCCAAAGTAACAAATTAAATACCACCAAAATTCCCATGGTAAAGGTAAACAAAAAAATTCCCGCAGCAATTAAAAAATACCAAAAACAATCCACGATCATTAAAAATTACCACAAAAATACCACGCGTTTTAAAAATACCACCAAAAATCCCATATGCATTTAAAAATCCCACAAAAAATCCCATACGTATTAAAAAATACCACGAAAAATCCCATATGTATAAAAAATGTAAAAAATTTAGAAATACCAGAAATTTTTGCATTTAAATAAGCAGAAATAAATAAATACGTCCATAGTTAAAAATTTTGCATTTATTGTCATTGTTTCAAAACTATAACAAATAAATAACATACAAATTGTTTCACATAAAGTTAATAGTTATACATATAACATGTTTTAGTCTTATATTTAAGATTGTGAATTTTATTTGTTTTATTTGTCCATTTAATAATATCTAAAACGAAATTATGCTTATAAAAATAAAATGATAAAAAATAAACAAAATAAAAAAAAAATATTGTTTTCAAAAATATTTGTGGTTTGTAAGGTGATAAGCAATTCATTTGAACACAATATGACTTTTCAAAAATTTAGGTACTTATTTCTAATATCAAATAATAGAAGTGACTCCAGAATAAAAAATAAACAAAATAAAATATATGATTACGTGACCACGTAACCCTGTCGAATGCAAGAATGTCGCTGAAGGCTACAAGAAGTTCTCAGGTGTTCGGCTAGCCTTTTATCGAGCCGAAGAGCCGGTTTTTTTGGTTCAATTTATTGTCTACAAATATCGAGCGAAAGCAGCCATCGTTAGAAAATCGTCTTAAGACGTTTCTACAATCAACATAAAGATCCACTAGAAAACGCAAATCACCATCAACATATCAAAAACAACATCACATAAATAAAATCACTTTTTACTGTACACAAACAAAAAAGGGTATAAACCAAATTAAATTGTCACCCACCCGACTTATTAATTAAATTACATTTTCTTTGTCTTTTTCCGCCATTGAAACCACCCCCGTGCGTCACCCGAACAATAAAATACAGTTTTCAAAGATATTTGTTCTTTGTGAAGTGATAAACAGTTAATTTAACACAATATGATTTTTCAAAAATTTAGGTACTTATTTCTTATATAAAATAATGTTAGTGACTTCAAAATAAAAAATAAACAAAATAAAATAAATATTAGTTTTTAAAGATATTTTTGCTTTGTAAAGAAATAAACTGTTAATTTTAAAACAAAATGATTTTTAAAAAATTTAGGTACTTATTTCTAATATAAAATAATGTACATAAGTGCCTTCAGAAATAAAAAATAAACAAAATAAAAAAAAATATAAAGTTTTTAAAAATATTTGTGCTTTGTGACTGCAGATATAAATATTTTTAATTCATTAAGGACGTTTTAGAATAATATTAGTATTGTTTTTTGTGTTCGTATATATCAGGGATGGAAAACGTGCGAACACATTTTTAACACTTCTTTTACACTAACTATTTACAACTAAAAAACCAAAGAAACAATAGTGGTATTCAATGAACGCCGTATTTAATAGTGTAACAGCGATATTTTTACAGAAGCTCATTTTGCGACGTGCGCAGGTTACGACACAAAATCGCGGTGTAAACAGAGCATATAATGTGTATAATGGCAACTGTGATTTAATTTTGATTTTAAAAGAGAATTGCTGACCAATGGATTCGATAAGTAAACTTTCAAATATTGTCTATTATTGTTTTGGTAGTACAGGGTTGCCAATATTCGAAGCGCCCATTTTATTTTTAAATAAATCAAAGAAACCACAATTTTTTGTCTGTTCGTCATGAATATTATTTAATTGGGTTCAAGTAGATTTGCTTACATTATTTCTTGAATATGATATCTCGTAAATGGTCGCCATTGGCCTCTACGACATATTGTGCCCGTTTTGTAGCATTTTCCATGGTTTTCTTCAACATTTCGATGGGAATGGCGGTTATTTCTTGACGGATGTTGGTTTTCAGCTCTTCTAGGGTCTTTGGCTTGTTGACGTAAAAATTTGATTTCAAATAACCCCACAAAAAGAAGTCTGGAGGCGTTAAATCTGGTGATCTTGGCGGCCAATCGAAATCACAATTTTTTGACATCAAACGGCCAGGGAACAATTGCTTCAAAAAATCGATTGTAGTGCGGCTTGTGTGTGGTGGCGCGCCGTCTTGTTGAAACCAGTAGTGCCTGATACGCTTTCGACGAACGATTGGCATGAAAAAATTGTTTATCATATCGCGATAACGCTCCTGATTGACAGTAACTCTGTGGCCATTATCATCTTCGAAAAAGAACGGCCCAATGAGCATTTTAGCACAAACGCCGCACCAAACAGTGACTTTTGCATCGTGAAGAGGTACCTCTTGAATCTCTTGTGGATTTTCAGTGGCATAAATACGGCAATTTTGTTTGTTTACCGTTCCGTTCAACTGAAAATGAGCTTCATCGCTCATTGAGTTGAGTTTTCACTATTGACTTGTTTTGTTGAATGTAAATTTCAACAATTTTAGAGCGTTCGCGTGGCGTGTACTGTTCCATTGTAAACATTTGCTTGGAATGACGCTTCAAACGCGGTATGTCATTAGTCGATTTGGCATCACTGCGGAAAGTTACAGTGTTGCCAGATGGGCGCTTCGAATATTGACAACCCTGTACTTATATAATTCACTTATATTTGCAATTTTAAAATAATTTTTGTAAGCTTAACGCTTGCATGCAGAAATGTAGAATTTTCAGAAATGGTCAGAATTTTAAATTTAGAATTTTGTTCAGAAAAGAATGCGCTTTTAGTTTTTATGGAATTTTGTGATGTCAACTTGTTCTTAAAACAAATATGGAAATTTAATCTTTTTTATTAAGGGTAAGTTCGAAGAAATGTATAGCGTAAACTTATAGCTTTACTCTACTGTATATATACGTCGATCATCGAATACTGTGATTTAGATTTTGTTTAATAAAAGTGAAAAAAAAATTTTAAGAAAAAATTCCCAAATTCTAATGCAATTTAAAAATACCACGCTGAATTCCCACGCCAATTAAAAAATACCACGCTGAATTAAAATATTCCATGGAAATTCCCAAAAAAAAAATTCCCAAGACCAATTTTTAATGGGATTTTCCCGCAATACTGGCAACCTTGGTGCATCCTAATGTACAGTGTCATCTGCTAAGAACGAGAGCAATGAGAGAAAATAAAAAGCACACAGAGAGTAATGCCAAAAATTTTTACACATTTTGTTTTCACGTATTTGAAAACTGATTAGAAAAAAGTTCTGTGTTTTCTTTCTGAGGGAAAGTATAATTTTCTCTAAGCGACCAATTCAAGCGCTGAACGTTCTTTTGCATCATTATGGGTGTTTTTCTTTATTCATTCCGGATAAAGGAGAGAACGAATAGAATAGATTGTTGTTTATCCAGAACAGAATGAATAAAGAAACAGTATTGGAAAAGAAAGAAAAATTTTTTTTGCTAAAATCAGAAACATATTTTTCGTATTTAATTAAAGACAACAAATACACCAGATTAAATTTAAAAAATAAAAATGCAACAAAGCAATCTAAAACATTTAAACTAAAAAAAATTTCCATTTTCATTTAGCGACATTTTACTTCAAACAATCGAATATAACCTCACACATAAGGAATATTCTTTTTATTCTACCTTAGCTGATAGTATTAAAAGAAAGCGTTTGGAATATTCCGTAAGAATAAAGAAATACAAAAAGAATATTCCGATAAACAAAACTGAATAAAGAAACAAAAACAGTCATTCCGAACGTCTGGAATGAATAAGAAAATACAACCTATCTTGCATTAAAACCTGGTTCCGAACTAAAAGTGAATTTTTGTAAAAAATATTAATAGCTATATATTATTTTATTTCAAATAAAAAAGAAAGTATTTAAAAAAAACAAAAGAAATTTCCTTCTAGATCCGCCACTGTTTAGGATCCTATGAAGGAAGGTTTGCTCCCAGAAAAGTCTCTTTGCAACGTGCTTGTACAAAAGTCACTGAAAAAATTAAACTTTCGGAAAAATGTTAATAAAAAAATCTTAAATGCTGGTGCAAAGTGTCACTAGCAGGTTATAATACAAAACAGTCCCATGCATAGCGCATTGTCAAGCATACACAAGGGTGGATTTTGCACACATTATGAGGGTAAAAATTCACTTTTATCCATAAAAGCTCAACAATAACTTTATGAGCATTGTTCGCTTAAAAAAAAAGAGTGTATCATCTTGTTTGTGTTTTTTAAACATAAATCATTTAAAGCTGTCGGTGAATGTTGAAGGGTGAACTAGGAAGTGTCATTGTCAGGGGTATTATGAGTTTGATGCCTGTTGTATGACAGTTCTGAAGACTAAAAAAAAAAAGAAAAACAAAATATTTCGTATGTTTATTTTTCTTAAAAAAATAACTCTTTGAAATAAAAAAAGCTTTGGATACTTTTCTAAAACAAAATCGGAAGAAATGTTACCATTAACTCTCACACACAGACACTTTTGGAGAACCCAATAAGAAAGGTATCTAAATGGCAAACGCACAATTGCTCGATTTTTTAAAAGTGGTTGCGAAAATCAATTTTGGTGTGGTTGAAATTGGCAAATCTAATGATGGGACTTGTTAAACATATGTTCAAGGTTCACGAGAAAAAGCTTTAACTCAATTAACGAATGGTTCGCTTTGTAGAGCTGGTGAAAGTTTTTGATTTGTCGAGTTTTATGATTTTATTTTTTAATCCATTTTATGTTGAAATATTTGTGCAATGTATCAATAACTAGGAGTAGCAGTTGCTTAGCAAACGCGTAAGCTACATAAATTGGTACGTTGAAGATGCATTTAAGTTGGGTCGCTCGCTCACGGTTGCCACCTTTGTGAGAAAAATCCCATTTGTGGTTATTTTTAATTGCCGTGGGAAAAGGGAATTCCCATGGGATTTTTTAATTGAGTGTGGTTTTTTTAATTCAAGTGGGATTTTTTGTTTTGTGGGATTTTTTGTTTTGAAGGGTTTATTTTTATTTTTCAGTTAATATATGTATAAATATATACACAAAAGTGTATATTTTTCATATTTTGTTCATTGTTAAGATCGTCTCCACCCATCTATATGATTTTCGCAACGAATTCGTTAAGACTTCGGTTACTTTGATTTGGAGGGTTACTTCTTTCACTCTTGACATAATTCCATGCATTGGGAAAATATGTTTCAGTGAATTTTTTTTCTCTTTTTTTATCAATATACAAAATTAGTATATCTTAAAATTGATTTGTGATTGGCTCTTATAACGAGTTGCTTTCGACGTAATCTTCGCTGTTTATCGAACAACGAGCATCGAACGTCAAACCCTGTCGAAATGTTCATTGTTCATCGAATTTTTAGCCGAATAGAATTTTGCTTTTGATACGGTGCGTGCTGACCAATAATTGTTAAAAAGATAAGAATTTTGTGATTCTGTTATGCTTTTTAAAGACTAAATGCTAATGTTGAACTCTTTTTGTAAACTTTATACAGGTCTAAGGTGAGTTAAACAAATATTTTTTGTTAAATATTATTACTAAAAGACTAATTACAACACAGACGATAAAATATACTAGTTGGTCTTTTTAATTTTTTGTTTATTTTTGACAATTTGTTGTCTGTATTATTTACTGTGGTATTTTTTAATAGAAGCGAGATTTTTTGAGGTTTTTTTTATTACAAATGGGATTTATCGTGGTTTTTTTAAATACAAATGGGATTTTTCGTGGTTTTTCTTATTTGCGTGGGAAATTCGTGGTTGTAATAAATGTCCGTGGGATTTTTTGTGGTTTTTTTAATTACGATGGGATTTTTTTTCAATTTTATACCATGGGAATTTTTGTGGTTATTAATTTTTGCTGTTGTGGGAAAAAGGTTTTTTTCGTGGGAATTTGAGGTGGCAACCGTGCGCTCGCTCTAATAAACTTTCCCAAAGCAATAACAGGAAAGATTGAATGTTGTGTTGTCTCAAAAAATGGAAATATTTCGTTTTGTCATTGTTAGGGAGATTTGCGTAATGAATAAACTTACCCAATCTCATAGCCATTTTAATACAAAATAATTTTTATTTTTTTATTTTTTTAAGCCGATTATAAGATAAAGCTGGTTCGATAAAAAGTCCGCTTGTACTACGAACCCTTGAGAATGCTTCATATGCCATTCCTAATGCAAATTTTTTTTCTCCAATATTGACAACTGCTTGATCGAGTGTTAATCCCTGTGATCTATGAATACTAACTAATGGCATAAGCACGTTGTAGTGGAATTTGCTTGCGAGTAAAATTGTTTGAAGCTTTTTTAAATAATACAACAATAGGAGGAATAGGTAATACATAAGAGTTGGTGTATTTTGGTCCAAAATAATTGGGAAACTTGACAAAAATGCACAAAGGAAATTCTTCTATAAATCGGCACTTTCGCAATGGTTATAAACACTTTGAACAACCTCACCGATTGCCATTGCACAGACCAGCTGAAGTAAAAAGATTTTGCCTCAAAATAACTTGTGAGTCCTTACATAGATACAACTTTGGGCTTAAACCTCTTGCATCGTCGGAAGAGGCTAACAACGCTCGTGGGTCATTGTGTAAAGTATTGATGATTGTTACAGCATTGCCAACATTTCTGAGCTTCTCAATGTTATATTCTTCAATGCATATATTTCAGCGTTCTTCGAGATTAATCTTAACACATTTTAATTCGAAAAAAAATTAACACTGATTAAACATGGTCGATAAGAGGTCGTAGTCTTGTAGAGTCAGTTCTCGTAATGATATTCTTAGTAAACATTCCCTGAAAGCTTGTTGTTCTGGTCGAATTTATCTCATTCTAGTTCAGTACGAATACTTTTCTTATTGGACGATAGACCAATTGACCTTGAGTGGCGGTGACATCCCCTGTCCTCGGATTCCCGTAAAGTGGGATATCTCCAACTGGCTGCAGTTGATTGAAATCTCTGAAGACCATTTTTAGCAGCATCGGAAAAGAATGATGAATGTTTTTTATGTTAAAAGTTTTGTCACAGTTTCTTATAACTTTTGTGCAGTGCGGGTTGAAAAAATTTCAGAAGATATAGAAGAATTTTATCTTGAATCCTGTTAAACATAAATTCAATTAGAAAATAAACATTATAAATATTTACTTTTAACATGAAAACATTCATCATTCTCTGAAAAAAGCTGCTAAAAAATATTACAAGCAATAGCAGCAGCGTAGCGAGTGCAAACAGCTACAGCGCGACTCTGTATAAAGCACAGCAGCACCGCATGCCAAAATCGATAGCTGCTGCTGCAAAGCCTGCTTGAAAAATGTTAAAGCGACAGCAACAGCAAGAAGACGACTTCAAAATGCGGTAGCTTGCTGTTGTTGTGGCTTCGATAATGTTCCAAAATTACAGCACGACTGAAAAACCAAACGCTCGCTGCCGCTGAAACTATTTGTTTCTTTCGTAGTTTGCAGCCGAAGCAAAATTTATTTATGGAAAATTGCAAAATAAATTGCTAAAGCGCAGCCAAAGTAAAATCTTTGATGCTTTTGCTAATTTGGCAGCAGCAATTTAAACCCTGAACAATAGTGTGCATCAAAGTCATGAAATAACAGTTGATCCCGTTACTCCTAGAAGTGCGAAAATCGAACTCTCCCCCTTCCATACGATTTTTTGCTTCACTCGACCAGCTCTTTCATCTCCGTAAATATTTGTACTCTTACTTTGGACACTCTGTATACTTACTTACTTATAAACTAAATTATAAACTTACTTATAAACTAAATAGAATTTCGAAATTTTGGCTTCGTTAGGAAATAATATTAGAGGCGTAAAACAGTTAAGAAAAAACAATTTTAAAATCGGTCAACCCATTTAGAAGTTATGCTCTGTCCAACATTTTTCAAACAAGCTGTTCCATGGAAGCTTTGTTCGCTCGCTCCAACAAGTATTTTTTTTCATATACTAGTATCGCCTGTGGTCGAAATCGACCAACTTTCTGTAAAACAGAGAACAGAAATGAAGACAGAGAACAATGCTACTAACGTAGCGTATGTTAAGACACTGTTGCGTAGTTTTGAGAAAACATAAAATTAAAGATGCAAAGCGTAGATGACAGTACTCGTTTGCCATTTTTAATGCGGTGAAGTTTGTGTACTTGAACCCAAACATAAATCATTCACCTACCAATTCACCCCTTTTAGTTAGCTTTTTGGGACCCGTACAAAAAACTCAATAAATCAAGAAAATTGCAATTTTCGTTCTTCATGGTATGAAAATTATATTTATTTACAACTTTTGATTGGTAAGAGATATAAAGAAAATTTTTTACTAAACTTATTTTGGTAGCTATATATACTTTATAAAAAATGTAAAAACAACATTTTAAAAAAATTATTTTTCCCATGATTTTTAATCATAGTTTGATTGAGTTTTGTGTCAAAACGAAGTTAGTTTTGCGGATAAGTGATATGTCATACGAAAAAGTGTGAGAAATTAATATTAAAAAAATAAAAGAACAATAACACAAAAACAACTTTTGACCTATTTTTGGAGCAAACATTTAATATTTTAGGGGCTTTTTAAAAACAATATATAACATAGAGTTGGTAAGATACAAATAAATATTTTTCCATTGTTATATAGGGATTTAATTAAACTTTCAGGCGAAGAAAATTTGAAGGGAATCGATTACAAAATAGCGAAGATATTTGCTTACAAAATAAAAAATTGATTTTTCAATAGTTTTTCTCCTTCTGAGGCGAGACGTTGCCTTTAAAAAATGCGTTGTACTAAGAAAATCTTTAGTTTTTAAGACATCGCAATAACTTTATTGCAATGTCATTAACAAAATAATGACAATTTTTTAACATAATATTTGAAAAAAATATTACTCAAAATATTTTCGTGTACCTTAATTTTTTTAAGCCACAATTAAGCCTACCTTGAAAAATTAATTCCTCAGCATCCTGTAGGTCTGGTCTATTCAAATCAAATTTAGCATAAAAGGAAATTTTTCTATCCTCAATGGCTGCATTCAGCGGAAGGAACTGTTGCACAACTTTCGGACTGAATGGTATGCGTTCACAGAACATGTTCCCTGAGTGGTCGCTATCTTATATAGCGAAAATATTTTATGCTACTTCGTAACGTGAGCGCTTTTTCGGATAGAATGCAGCCAATTTGTTCAGATCCGTTATGATTTTTGCAGGAATAAATTCTAGATTGAGCCACTACCAGAAGCTCGTTCCTGTAACAAAATCGGCAAGTTACCGATTTGTGTGACGTCACGCTTTATCGATCCCTAGTTACCGATTTCGTGACAACTAATGTTTGTGTAAGTTGAATCGGTAAAAATTTGGTTCGTGATGAAAAAGAACACAAATCGAGAAGAAACGTTGCGAAATTGAGTTAAATGGCAAGCAGCTGTCTACTTGCATTTATTTTATTTTAAGTGCGCTAAAATTTTATAAAAAAAAATTGAAGTTCTTTTTGTTAAAAAGTGATTATTTGATTATTTATATGTGTTACAATTAATGCTACCAACTCATGTTATTAAAAAATAAGTATATTTGCTACTTAGAACACTGAAAAGTAAGTATTTGTAAGTATAATTTTTAAAAATAAGTATAAGTATATCACCTTAGAAAAAAAATTTTAAATTTTTTCTTGATATTATTTACTAATATAAGAACCAATAGAACCCACAATATTTCGTAAGTCTTGTCACGCCCTCTTTTTGTTCTTTTCAAAAAGTTTTGTGTAGGCAATCTAACTAAAACAAAAATTCTTCAGATAAAAAAAATTAATTTTATATATTTGCAGTTCATATACCCAGTAAACCAAAACTATCTTTTTTTAATTCATTTATGAAGTTTTTCGGGTAGTAAAATTAATTTTCGACACTCATAAATTAACGCTTTTGGACTCATTCGTCGGACTAAAATGCCTCTCAAAAGCGAACCTTTTTTTCTTCAGTAGTGAGTTAATAAAAGAATCATCAACTGTCAATTTTTTTGTTCGAAAACGAGTTGAAAAAAGCTATTGAAAAGTTATTTTTCGGCACTCATACATTAACAATTTTTAACTTTAACTCATTCGCCGGACTGAATTGTCTCTCAAAAACGAACCTTTTTTCGAAAATGAGTTAAAAAATGAACTATAGAAATGCACTTTTTAATAATTAACATTTTGTTATGGAATAAATTTTCACGAATTTAATCTTCTCTAGCAAGAACATTGATCACACAAATTAGAAAAAAAAACAAAAATGTACAAATTTCTTTCCGAAAACGTACTCAAAACTATCACTTTACGCAAAACATTCGCATATGGTCCGGTGGGTATATTTCATATGTATGTATAAAATAGTTTGAAAACAAACAAAAAAAAGGTAAAATTAATACGTACTTTCAAAGTAGTGAAATAAAAATAAAATAAAAAAAATCAGATTCAAATGAATAAGGCTGAGTTGATTTGCAAGCCTATGTTGCCTGGGAGATTTTCGGATCGGGCATGAAAATTTATTAAAAAAAGGGGCGATAGGGGTGCACTTTACCCTATCAGATCTTCAATTTTGTGAACTTTTCTTTAAGAATTTTTTTTTTAAATTTTTGTATAAAACTGATGCCAGATTCAACTTAAAACCGGTCTCACATTGATACGTTTTAATACAAAAATCTATCGTTTTTTGTTTTTTAGATCCCCCTAGGTGGCGCTGTGGTCGATTTTTAAAAAAATTGTATTTATAAACCTATAAAAATCGACCACAGCGCCACCTTAGGGATCTAAAAAAAAATTTCGGAGGACCACACAAACACATGTGAATATAAGGTGGATAGCTTTTGTGGTTCAGCCGTGATGGTAAAAAACCTTGAATTTATTGTATTGTTCTATAGTATTGCTCTATCTGTTCTAAATGTTTATAAACAAACATTTTTGGAAAAAATTCCTAAAGAAAACATTCACAAAATTGAAGATGTGATAGGGCAAATTGCACCCTTATGGTCCCTATCGCCCAGGCCCCTATCGATCCAGAATAAAATGTATACAGAGATCAAAGCAAAGTTATCATTATTCGCAATCACTGTCACTAAATTGACGTGCTATATTAACTGGTTTGTTTTCTTTTGCTTGGAATCGTATTTGTCTTGGCTGGAAATGTTGTTTAATATGTCAAGTCTTGTCTTTAAAAGTTTGTAAAATTCGATACAGCTGTATTCAATATTATTTTTTGTAAATAAAATTGACTCCAGTGTCTGTATTTTTAACGTTGTTGACTCTAATTTCCAAACTTTTTATGGTTTTGGAAGCAAAAGTTCAACCAAAGCTGAAAAGTAAGCATGAATAAGTATAAATCTTAAAAGTAAGTATACTTATAAGCATGGAATTTTAGTAAGTATATGAAGCTGAAAATAAGTATGATACTTACAAAGTAAGTATAGTTGGTAACATTAGTTATAATGTTTTCAGAAATAATCAACTATTGTGAATGTAAATAATTTGACAATAAGTGATGTGTAATATAAGATTAGCAAATATTTACAACCGGGTTCTTTTGCATTGCTCTAACAAATATTTTGTTTCTTAAATTTCCTTCTTTTATGTAAATTGGCATTATTTTTAAATCGCATTACCTTGAAAGTTAAAACGTTTTAAAACAAAAACAATAGTATAATCAGAGTATTACAATAAAAAAAATGTAACTTAAGCAAAAGTATCCGTTTTAGAATATTAATTGCGAGTGCTTGTTATTTAATATATACACAACATTACTGTCGTTTATACAGATCGGAAGAATTCTCACTTGCCGCAGAGTGAGTGAGAAAAACATGAAGTTTTATCGATTCACTTTTCTTACACAAACACTTTTTGTAAAGATTCTATTGAAGTGAAATCGGAACATGTGACAACTTATCGATTTGGAACAAACGAATAGAACAGAAATCGATTCAGATTATTACACAAACAGTGTAGGTGAGAGTTACGTCAGAGTGACGTCAAATCGGTAACATGGATCGGTAATTGCGATCGTTACGAGTTACAAGAACAGTAGCCAGATCTACCCAAATATTTTTCAAAAATTTTACTTTGGTCTTACAGATACTCCGTTTTTATACCCCCACATTTAAAAAACGTAGAGGAACTTCGGGTGTTGCGGTATAGGTATTTTTATTCTACGATTTGTGAAAAAAATAAAAGTCTGTTCTTAATCAAATGTTATTAGTTTTGATGCTTAAAGTATTGGAAACAAAATAGTATAGAAAAAGAAACTTATGATAACCCATAAAAAAGTTATTAGTGAAAGTTTGAGAAAACCCAAAACCCTACTTCCTAGAAATTTGGAGGGAATTGTGGTACACAACATAGGTGTAATGTGGTATAATCTCTAGGAATGAATTGAATTTAAAAAACCGTTAAAAAAAATTTAATTTTATGTATATGAACTGTTTTGAGAGGTTTTTATTAAATAAATTTATAAGAATTATATAGTTGAAGCTAAACAAAAGAAAACGATTATAATTCAGTGAATAAGAAAAAGGCAAGAAAAAACAGAATGACAACAGTGTTGCTTAAAAAACTCAATACATTTTTAGGTATCGCAACGTAAAAATAAAAGTTCAAGTAAAATAAAAAGCTCAAGTTCAAAAGTATTAACAAAAAAAAATGTTTAATTCCGCCACTACATATATAATCATAATACCACATTAACCGCCAAGATGTATACCACAAATGCCAATTTGATATAATTAGGTATAAAAACTCTTAAACTGAATAGTATTGAGAACTTACAAAATGTATCCCTAATTAATCAAACCTTAACACAATAATAGATAGCTGTTGTTTTCTTTAAAAAATTTCAGTGACTTTGGAACAAAAGAAAAGTCGATGAAACGCCTTCACAAGTTATTTCAATTGATCGAAAACGTCTTTGGTTTCGTTGGTTTTCTTGAACTCTATTCTCTTTTTTATGAGTTTACACGAATTTAAGCAAGATTGCGTAAAAATAAGTTTTACGAAATCGGAGATACTGGCCTATACCATATTATCCTCATGTACCATAATACCCGAAGTTCCTCTAATAACGGTATAATAACTTTGTCACTCCGTTTGTAATGCCGATAAAGAGGCGTGGCCGGTATAGAAAAGTATATATATTCTTGATCAGCATCACCTCCTCAGTTAATTTAGCAATGTCCGTCTGTTTGTCTGTGGTCACGATTAAATTTTGCGCAGCGTCTTTAATACTTATTAAAAACTTTGAGTATAAAATTTGTAAAAATGGGATGAAAACCACGCCTACCTCCTACGAAGTGAATTACCTTAAACGGTAAAAGTCGAATAAAAATCACGTCTACCTCCCATATAAAGTGAGTTCACCAAAATGGTAAACCTCTTTCAATTCCACAAAAATGAACGTAAAGACTTCAAATTTTGAACAAAACCTTTGCCAATTAATATACACTTTAGGTATGAAAATTGGAAAAATCGTCGTCCGTGGGGTATTTTAACTTCGGCCCAGTTGTTGGGTGGTTTGTAAAATTTTTAAAGTTTCATCATAATTCATCATGCAGAAGGTGTTTTATAGCCTCTTTTCCTGCCTAATTATATCAAAGTTTATGTCACGTACACTCACCTGTTTTGTTTGTCGTATCCTTAGCGTTTGCGTTGAGTTGAAATTTTCGTAACACTGGCGCCGACGGCGATATGGCTGAGCATATCACCAAAAATGTTTAAGCTTCCGGTTTGCAGACACACTGTTGCGAATTTACTAAACAAAAACAATAAAAAACACCAAAAATATACTTGAGTATCTCGACGCGTTGGGTTCGCTACAAGAAGAAATAAAAAAAAACACTTGGATTGAATGCAACATGCAACAGACAGCGAGCGGCTTTGATAAGTACAACAAATATAAGAACAACTACAACAACAGCACACATACACACTTGAAAAAAATTTTTGTTTTTTTTTTTTCATAATTTATTTTGTTTTACTTCTTGGTTCTGGCGTGTTTTTTTTTATTCTCAATTTTTTTCGTTCGCTTAACTTGATATCTGCTAGATACTTATTTTTCGCCGCAGCGGCTAACTTACTTTTTTTCCAGATACCTTTTATATAAACTTGGCTCTTTTCTTCTTTTCTTTTTTTTTGTCGTTGCTATTGTTGTTGTTATTGTTTTTAAGATAAATATTTCACGTGAATGGTTTTCGTGGACCCTGCATCTTGGCCCGTTGGTCTTTGAGCAGCACTCCGTGCTGCTTCCTCTTCCTGCTCTTATTCTTCTTCTTTTTCGGTGTTACAGACACAAGATACAAAAAAGTGATAGACACAAAAACGTGAGCAAGTTGCAAGAATTATTGTAGAAAGCAAAGAGCCAGGAAAAACACTAAAAAATATCTAAAAAAAAAGTAAAAGAACGAAGGGCGCGGACAAGTAGCGACCAAACGCGACGTATAGGAAAATATTAAAAAAAGCTGGAGCAGCAGCAGTCAGCGGTTACGTGTTTATCGAATGGCAGATACTCACGCGTACTAGCAGATACTATGATGACTGCAGCTTGCGCTACTTTCGTATATCTTGCAAGTGCAGACGCTGTAGCTAGACGCTATTGAGAAAAAAATCCTAGTTCGTGCAGCTTTAATTTTAGACTGGAGTTTTTTATTATAAATATTATCCTAAAGATACACATAAACTTTCATTTTGAGTTTTGTCTTTGAACTTTTCGCCGTAACTTGAAAATTTGCGAAAATATTGATTTTTTTTCTAACGCTTCTTCCTCTCAATCTTAGCAAACATGATTGTTACAAATTTCTTTTGTAACTGACAGATACTTTTCGCACTTGCTTTAACGCCTACGATGCAACAAACCCACCTTCCTAAAAATATTTAACTGCTTTTTTTGTACGGCTGTTGAAGGTAAGTTTAGGTCGATATACACAATACAATATCTGAGCTGCACATGTACAGCTGTAAATGCACAGCTACACGTATGTATATCAAACAAATTTGTTGTTTTTTTTTGTTTTGGTTACAATTGAAAGCACTCGGTTTGGTTTTCGCGCTACGACGACTGCTCGCAACGAATCTAAATTGTTGACTGAACTTTTGAGTTGGAACCGTTTTCAATGAATCCCCAACATTTGCTTTGCACTCAAAGATACAATGAGATTGCTGCCCAGTGTGCTTGATGAGCGTCATTTAACTGGAGGTGTGTGTGTGCGTGTGTGTTTTTGGGAGCGAAGAAAATCATTGTGGGAGCCAGCTGCGACCCCAAGTTTTTTGGTTGCTTTTTTTATGTGTTCAGTTGGTTCAACCATAGTATAACTAGACAAGGTAGTGTTGGGGCTGAGTGTACTCTCTTTCTTAGTGACCATAACTGTCAAACTCAGCCATTTTGGTATTTTTGCTTTCTCATTGCATTCTCATTGGTTACAGATTTGCAGTATGAGTTATCAACTACGTTTTGACAGTTTCAGTCACCGGCTCTCAGCGCTAACACTACCCTGTCTAGTTTAGCCATGGGTGCAACAATAAAATGCTCTGCATTTTAAGAGCATGAAGCTTTAGGAGCTTAGATACCCGCTGGTAAAAGTTTGTCGTTGATGATATTGTAATGCATAACTATGAGCGGGAGGTAACAAAAATCTTTTTATCGTTGTTAAGGATTGATAAAAACAAACTTCTTTTAATTGTTGACTCAACAGTTTATATTAGGAAGTCTTAGGAAGAAGAAGTGAATATTACACAGAACAATTGTTAAAAAATCTCAAGAGGTTTAAGATTTAATCTTACATGGATTAAAAAGAATAAACAAAAGTACGTACTCAGATTTGTTTCATCAATCAGTTTAAGGATCTTAAAAATAACATCTTTATATATATATGAAGGGCGGGTCGAATTTTTTATCGACCAAGCGTATAGCAGAAACGTAATCTATGATGCATACTAAGACAATTTATCCAAGATACCATAGGTTTAAAATCAATCCCAATATCGGACCTAGCGAGATCAACCTTTTTATATAGATTTAAAAGAAAAAACTGCATGGTTTTATATTAAAGGAGCATTCCATACAAAATTTGCCAACAAGATTTTTTTTAAATATAATTTTTTTATGGTTCATTAGTCAAAAATATTTGATACGTATTGTTTATCTAATATATAAAACTCTCGTGTCACAATGTTAGTTACCATACTCCTCCGAAACGGCTTGACCGATTTTTATGAAATTTTATATGCATATTCAATAGGTCTGAGAATCGGCAGCTATCTATTTTTCATAGTCCTAAGTGATTAGGATTGTCCACCCCTTACATTTTTTTATTTATTTTTTGGACAAAATTTTTTTTTATGTTTTTATAATGAGGCATTAAACAATACATACAACCCTAAATTTTCATCCTTCAATCACCAACCCCTATTTTTTAATAGTCATTTAATCTTTTTCATCTCGCTTGATAACTGATCAATTATCACTTGGTAAGTTATCCCCGACAGGCGTCTACCAGTGTCACTTCTCACCCAGTAAACAGCACGGAGTAGGAATAAAACCGAAGCCGGTCTCCTGTTTCTCCTACACATTAAGCCTTCACGCCTACTTTTAAGAAAAGATAAAAAGACTTCGAAACTACTGGCCCGATTGAGCTCAAATTTTTACAGTGGATTTTTTTCGAGTAAGAGATGGTTTAAAAAATTTTACCGCCCTTTTACCGCCCACAAATATATACAGAATTTGCGATATCAAATTGCTTTGGAGTTACGGGTCGCACAGCCTCGAAATTCGGCAATCAACTACAATTTTTGCATGTCGTTTCACTGATGACATTTTATGGGAACAAAAAACAAGGGGGAGTGGCACAACAAAACTTGCGATACCAAATAGTTTTTGAGATACAGGTCGCACAGCATCGAAATTCAGTGTTCGACATCAATTTATACATGCAGTTTCATTGATAACAATTATGGGCGTTGGAAAAGGGGGGAGTTTCACCTTCCATACAACCCAAATTTGTGCTATCGAGTAGCTTTGAAGTTAGAGGTCGAACAGCATCGAAATTCAGTATTCGATCTAAATTTACACAAGCAAATTAATTGGTAGCATTTTATGGGCGTTGGCCAAGGGGGAGTGGCACCTACCATACAACTCAATTTTGCGATATTGAATAGCTATGGAGTTATAAGTCGCACGACTATGAAATTCAGTCTTCGACCTCAATCTGTAAGTGCAGTCTTACTGATAACATTTTATGGCGTTGGACAAGCGGTCGTGGCACCTCCCATGCAACCCAAATTTGCGATATCGAATAGCTTTTTAGTTATATGTCGCACAGCGTATGAATTTAGTATTCGACCTTAATTTGTACATGCAGTTTCATTAATGACATTTTACAGGCGTAGCACAAGGGGGAGTGGCACTTTCCGTGCAACCCAGACTTATGCTACTGAATTGCTTTGGAATTATAGGTCGCACAGCGTCGGAATTCAGTTTTCAATCCAAATTTACACATGCACTTTCATTGGTAACATTTTTTGGTCGTAGGACAAGGGGGAATAGCACCTCCCATATAACCCAAATATACGATATCAAATAGCTTTGAAGTTATAGTTCACACCGCGTGGGAATTCAGTATCCGACCTCAATCTATGCATGCAGTTTTACTGAATACATTTTTTTAACTTTTTTGGAATAAAATTCGTTCAATTACCTTTATAACGGTGCACTGAGAAAAAAAACATACTTTAAAATTAAACAAAAAATTTTAAAATTGAAATTTAACTCATTTGCATTTCTACAAAACAAAATTTAAAACAAGCGTGCTAGATTTTCAACTATAAACTCATTTCTGTTTTTTGTATAATTTTCTCTTATTATTTCCTTTTAATAACAAAAAATACATCGCTATCTGAGACTGAATTGAAAAATTATGTGAAGTAGAATCATTGAAAATATTTCCAGACAATTGAGACCCTCATTTTACATTTGATTGATTGAAAATATTTTTGAATTAGTCTAACAAATATTGAACATATCATGATATAAAAACTAATTAATTATATTAATATTTCAAATATTTCACGGTGTGATTTTAAAAAAAGATTGCTAAATTGAAATCACTCCTCATATATTTAAGAAGAAGCAAAACTATATTAAATTAAATTAAATTAAATTAAATTAAATTCAAACTATATACTAAATTCTATCAAATTTCTTTCAAACACGCAAGCACACGTTTATTCCTAATAAAGAAATTCAGGCGACGATTAGTTAACAACTACTTACACTCAAGCGGCCTAGGTTCAAGTCTCCGGATAATGGTAATTTTCCAATTTAATTTAATGTTAATTATTTCACTTTAAAAATATGATAGATTTCAGCAAAATTTTCAAAATTTGCTTTTCCAAATTATAATTTTAATATAATAATATTGTATTTAATTAATAATATTCGCTTGAATTAAGTAAAAATTTGCTTTTGCAGTTTATAATAACTTAGCAAAATTTTGCTTGAATTTAATCAAACTAAGTGGTTTTATTATAAATAAATAAAGTGGTTTGGTAAACTGGAATAGCAAATTTTGATTAGTTTTTGCTGTAATCTAGCATAATTTTGAAGTGGCTGAGACTCAAGCGTAAGTTTTGCCTAACCACAATACAAATTAAGCGAACAGTTTTCTCCGGGTACCTTTTCTCATTATTGCTTATTGTGTAAGGCAGTGGCTCGTTCCTGTAACTCGTAGCGATCGTAGTTACCGACTCATATTAGTGATTTGACGTCACTCTGATGTCACTCTCACCTGCAATGTTTCTATACGTATCTGAATCAATTTCTGTTCGATTCGTTCGTTCCAAATCGATAAGCTATCACATGTTCCTATTTCATTTCAATGGAACCTTTAAAAAAATGTTTCTGTACGTAAAGTGAATTGATAACAATGTGTCACTTTTCTCACTGGCTTTGCGGCAAGAGAGAATTCTACAGATTTATCTAATGTCAGTAATGTTGTGTATTATTAAGTTATGAGTACTCGAAATATATCTTTGAAAATGGTTACTTTCATATAAGTCGAACTTTTTACGGATTGAAATATTTCATTGTTCATAAAAAACTTTTTAATTTTAAAGGCAATGCAATTTATAAATAATGCCTATTTACATAAAAGTTAAAAATTTTAGCAAAACAGTATATGCTTAAGCTTTTTCATAAAAGTACCCGGTTACATATATTTGTCAAGTTTTTGCTGCACAGCACTACGTGTAAAATTATTTAAATTCATAATGCAACTTAAATAATATATTCGAGTAATGGTCCACTTAGCCTCGCATGGCATAGCAGTGCATGGCTTAACAAGCATCACATCGAAATCTGTTTAGTGGGATTTGTGTGTATCTGATTAAGCACAACATGGCAACGCATGGCAATGCTCAGATAAAAACAGAAATGCATCTCTGACTACATAGATAAACATAGAAGATCTATTCATTTTGATTTCTGTGTATTCTTTTATGTATTTGACGTTTTGGCAAAACAGATGTGAAGTTGTAAAATTGTTTGACCAAGTGCGGTTAATTTATTAAAATAAAATCGTTGTATTCTTTTTTTTATTGCTTTATTTTGGTCATGTGACTATCTTTTGCATAATCACCATTTATTTGGCTGTGTGCTAGCTGCTTATCTGCGTTGCATGCGCTGCTGTGCCATGCAAGGCTAACTGGACCATAAACAGCTGCTTGTCATTTGACTCAATTTCGC
Organism: Dichetophora obliterata; assembly: GCA_963920525.1. Taxonomy (NCBI): domain Eukaryota; kingdom Metazoa; phylum Arthropoda; class Insecta; order Diptera; family Sciomyzidae; genus Dichetophora; species Dichetophora obliterata. Next base: position 114,051,344 of record OY986439.1, on the reverse strand, counting down.
AACTTTTCTTCACGATTTGTGTTCTTCTTCCGGCCCGAGTTTTTTACCGATTTAAACGTACAGAAACATTAGTTGTCACGAAATCGGTAACTAGGGATCGATAACGGCTGACGTCACACAAATCGGTAACTTGCCGATTTTGTTACAGGAACGAGCTACAGATGTCATTAGTATTTAAGCGGCCATGTGCCCAAATAATTGTTATTGGCAATTACAATTTCCTCGCAGCTTTCATAGTAGAACTAGGCAAGGTAGTGTTAGAGCGGAGAGCCGGTGACTAAAACTGTTAAAACAAAAATGACCAGGAAGCAAGAATTGGCAAAAATAGTAAAATAGCTGAGTTTGACAATTATGGCCACTAAGCACATTCAGCCCTAACACTGCCTTGTCTAATTCTGCCATGGCCTACTTTGTATTTAAGAAATAGTCCGTTACATCATATTTATTTTTTTTTATGTTGATTTTATATGATTTAAATACAAATTCTAAATGTTTGATAGTTTAAATCATACTTGATTTTAAATACACATTCTAGTTGTTTGATAGCTTAAAATCGTTTATTGAGCTTTAGGTCAAAGTTAGAGCAATTAATTGTTCTAACGTATCTTTCCAAAGAAACAACAACAACAACAACAACAACCACAACAACCACAACAACGTTTTTTTCAATATGAAAAAGAAAAAATCACTAGCTGATTTAATTGCAATTTCGGCCTTGCTAAAGGCTTCATCAGAAATCTTTGTGATACCCGTCCAAGCGCGCACTAGCGCACTGCATCACAGAGGCGATGAGATTTTAAGTGTCAATTTCTCAGTTTTTTCTCCCATTTCACATTCTCACATTTGTTATTGTATTTTTGCTTTACTTTAGTCTTTATGCCTATGTTACTATTATGGAGTTTAACAGTCTGCTGGAAGTCTTCCACTAACAAAGCATGGTTACTGAAGTTGTTTTTAGATTTTTGCTGATATATTTTCAGCTCGTTTCTGTTTGGTCGTGCTCTACCATTCGATTAAAGTTTTTTTCTAAATGACCTTGTTATTTATTATGTTGGTTTTATATGATTTAAAAACAAATTCTAAGTTTTTGATAGTTTAAATCATACTTGATTTTAAATACAAATTCTAGTTGTTTGATGGTTTAAACAATCAAACATTTAGAATTTGTATTTAAATCATATTAAATCAACATGAAATTAAATTATAACATTAAATCATAAATGAATTATTGATTAGGCGAAACAACCGTGAAAAACAATTTGAATTGCTTTTAACTGAGGCTATGCCTTATGCCTTAACCTCAGCAAGCATTTCCAGCCCTTTGTTGTTCCTGTCCTTTACTTCCACAATTTAGTGGATTTTTTAGTTTTCCATAATTTTTAAGTGCATGAAAGAACAAAGAAAGTGAAAAGAACAATGCCAGAACCCGGAATCGAACCAGAGATTGATAGTCTAGCGCACTCTCCACTAGACTACAAAGGCCGACATATGTTCCTTTACCACTGGGAAGGAGCGAAGAAATTGCAGACAAGTACACTCTCTCTTTCTGTCAGATGGCTGTTACTCTTTTTTCTGATGGGAATCGGACATTTCTTACATTTCTTGTCAGAATTTCATTTAGAACGATTATTTAGTAACGAGTCTTTAGTACCAAAGTCTCTAGTACTAATTAGTTCTAAAATAAGTCAATCAAGGGCCCCATTCAGCCGAAAATTTGCTACGTAGCTACTCCACAACTTTCGGGCTGAATGGTATGTATCATAATGTGCTCAAGCGACATGTTCCCCGATCGGTCGCCATCTTAGGTATCGAAAAAAATGTAAGCTACTTTGGTTGAGCTGCTTATGCTCTTTTAATTTTGACAGCTAAAAAAACATGGCTGCAAATTGTTAACTGTTGCTGAAGTTGTGCTGTGAAGTGAAAATAGATAATTATTAATTATTAGAAGATTATTCTTCAATAAAGCTGTTAATTAATGATTTCTTGTGTGAAACGAATGCACAATAGTATAAACAAATTTTAGATGTTAAAAAAACAATGAATGGCGAACAGCTGTTTGCCGTTTGACGTTTTGCAAAAAAACCCATTCAGCAGAACGTATGACTTTATGCTACTTTTTTGGCTGGAATGCGGCCAATGGCTAAATGGGGATACCTAGTTTTTAATAGAACTAAACTGCGACACAATTTGAGGGTCATCACGTGGATCGCAGAAAACTCTAAAACAAGATGAAACGACGAATTAGAGAGACGATTTGCCAGAGGGCTTCGAAAAGTTGAACCGTTTTAATACGCTTTTTAAATTTGGTTTAGGATGGCCGCCCAAAGATTTATTTTATGCATAACTTGCAAATGGCTTAATATTTTAATATACGTTTTTCTGACGAAATGTAGATAAGTGTTAGGCAAAGAATCGACTTGAACATTGTGGGGCATAAAAACTGCCGCTTCATGAGCTGAAATGTAAAAAAAAAATTATTTTCCACACAAATTATTACAAGATTTTGTGTCATAGCTCGAAATCTACAAAGAATATCTCTTTATTTTCTTCAGCGGAAATTTGATTTTTTATAACAATTTTAATTTTTAGTATAAAAATGTAGACGATTAACACATATCCAAATTAAAAAAAAAGGTGCCACTGGAACACATATTCAAATTAAAAAAAGGACAATGGTTTGTTGGTTCTTCAGGCAGGTATTGCAAAAAATGTGATCCATATGTATAGAAGGTGCCACGCCCACTTGTTCAAAGATCTTAAAACTATTTTTTTTTCTTTTCTATGCCTTCAGCACTAAACACGTCATCAAAATTATGTATTCCCCTAGTTTACACAAATCATTCCGTTGTTCAGGGCTCTGTATGGCTTGCACAAGACAGGTATGGCAGATTTAAAAAATTTCATTACAGAATTGTTTATGGAGAGTACCTCATTTTTTATTTTAGGACATTGTTTTCAAACATTATTTTTCTTTCCGGGATCCCGGGATTTTTAATACAAATATTCATGTAAATGCAACTATTTCAATTTAAGTTAATTAGTTTTTATGATCTATTAAATAATAACATGAATTAAGATTGTGAGCTTTAGATCAAGTAAGTTTTTAAGAAGACAACAACAACAACAACAACTCTGTATAGAGTCAATCACTTAGCTGACTAGACAGTCTGTTTCGGAAATCGCTACATTTTCCTCTTCAGTAGTCTTTGAGTGATTAAGCTGTGATCAATTTAAGTTTATGTGAATATAAAATTAGAAAAACCTTTTATTGAGGCTAAAAAAGATTGTTAGGACGATGAGAAAATCACTGGAGCAAAAACTTTGCAAAGTTTTAGAAAAATTTGCAATATCGGGAATCAGCAATGTATTTCAAAATTGTCAGATATTCTGACTTAGGAAATAATGTTGCTTTGTAGTGAAGGCAATCGTTATCGAAACTTACAAATTGCTTACTATTATCGTACAACTGTTTCTGCAACTAGCATAGAATCAGAACAGTGCTTCTCATAAGCGGGATAGATTTGTAAAAATTATTATATTACAAATCTAAAAAAAAATAACATTATTTAATAGCAAAACATTATTTTTTACATTTACATTTAATTGAGTACAGTTTATACAGAGATTTGCCTATCCTTACTTCTATAAAACAGTATTTTTTTATTTGAGATCGTTTGTGTAATATTATAGGAACTGCGGAGGAAAAGCTTTAGAAATCCTTCGATTAATTAATAAAAAAAAAAATAACATTTATATAATAATACCTTAAACTGTTCTGTATTTAATTTTTTTTATATATTTTTTCTATAATTAATAAAATTTGCTAATTAATACTAATTAAGTTTTTTTTTGTGTTTATTAATAATAAGGGTATTCACAATTGTGTGGTATCGTAGTATTGTGGTTTTTTTGCCATAGTTAAAAATCACAGTTGTGAGCACTCTTTAAAATAGAATTTGTGGTTGGGGACCTCCCACTACAGCTTTTTGTTACTATGCAAATAAATTAACTATCCAATTTGATATATTCAATTAATATATGGCATTAAAAAATTTAACTTGCTTTTTGAGCTTCTTTCATTCATGCAATTAGAAAATAACTGGCAACCGATCAGTTGTTTAAGGAACTTTAAAAACCACGTTCGTTAAACATATCGTTGAGCTACTTAAAACTACCACACTTTTGGTTTTTAGAGATTCCATGTAAAGTGTGGTATCAATACGACAGGATTTATTAACTACACTGAAAACAACGCAGTTGTGAATACCCTTTATGTGTTTTGTTTTGTTTTGTTTTGTTTTGTTTTGTTTTGTTTTGTTTTGTTTTGTTTTGTTTTGTTTTGTTTTGTTTTGTTTTGTTTTGTTTTGTTTTGTTTTGTTTTGTTTTGTTTTGTTTTGTTTTGTTTTGTTTTGTTTTGTTTTGTTTTGTTTTGTTTTGTTTTGTTTTGTTTTGTTTTGTTTTGTTTTGTTTTGTTTTGTTTTGTTTTGTTTTGTTTTGTTTTGTTTTGTTTTGTTTTGTTTTGTTTTGTTTTGTTTTGTTTTGTTTTGTTTTGTTTTGTTTTGTTTTGTTTTGTTTTGTTTTGTTTTGTTTTGTTTTGTTTTGTTTTGTTTTGTTTTGTTTTGTTTTGTTTTGTTTTGTTTTGTTTTGTTTTGTTTTGTTTTGTTTTGTTTTGTTTTGTTTTGTTTTGTTTTGTTTTGTTTTGTTTTGTTTTGTTTTGTTTTGTTTTGTTTTGTTTTGTTTTGTTTTGTTTTGTTTTGTTTTGTTTTGTTTTGTTTTGTTTTGTTTTGTTTTGTTTTGTTTTGTTTTGTTTTGTTTTGTTTTGTTTTGTTTTGTTTTGTTTTGTTTTGTTTTGTTTTGTTTTGTTTTGTTTTGTTTTGTTTTGTTTTGTTTTGTTTTGTTTTGTTTTGTTTTGTTTTGTTTTGTTTTGTTTTGTTTTGTTTTGTTTTGTTTTGTTTTGTTTTGTTTTGTTTTGTTTTGTTTTGTTTTGTTTTGTTTTGTTTTGTTTTGTTTTGTTTTGTTTTGTTTTGTTTTGTTTTGTTTTGTTTTGTTTTGTTTTGTTTTGTTTTGTTTTGTTTTGTTTTGTTTTGTTTTGTTTTGTTTTGTTTTGTTTTGTTTTGTTTTGTTTTGTTTTGTTTTGTTTTGTTTTGTTTTGTTTTGTTTTGTTTTGTTTTGTTTTGTTTTGTTTTGTTTTGTTTTGTTTTGTTTTGTTTTGTTTTGTTTTGTTTTGTTTTGTTTTGTTTTGTTTTGTTTTGTTTTGTTTTGTTTTGTTTTGTTTTGTTTTGTTTTGTTTTGTTTTGTTTTGTTTTGTTTTGTTTTGTTTTGTTTTGTTTTGTTTTGTTTTGTTTTGTTTTGTTTTGTTTTGTTTTGTTTTGTTTTGTTTTGTTTTGTTTTGTTTTGTTTTGTTTTGTTTTGTTTTGTTTTGTTTTGTTTTGTTTTGTTTTGTTTTGTTTTGTTTTGTTTTGTTTTGTTTTGTTTTGTTTTGTTTTGTTTTGTTTTGTTTTGTTTTGTTTTGTTTTGTTTTGTTTTGTTTTGTTTTGTTTTGTTTTGTTTTGTTTTGTTTTGTTTTGTTTTGTTTTGTTTTGTTTTGTTTTGTTTTGTTTTGTTTTGTTTTGTTTTGTTTTGTTTTGTTTTGTTTTGTTTTGTTTTGTTTTGTTTTGTTTTGTTTTGTTTTGTTTTGTTTTGTTTTGTTTTGTTTTGTTTTGTTTTGTTTTGTTTTGTTTTGTTTTGTTTTGTTTTGTTTTGTTTTGTTTTGTTTTGTTTTGTTTTGTTTTGTTTTGTTTTGTTTTGTTTTGTTTTGTTTTGTTTTGTTTTGTTTTGTTTTGTTTTGTTTTGTTTTGTTTTGTTTTGTTTTGTTTTGTTTTGTTTTGTTTTGTTTTGTTTTGTTTTGTTTTGTTTTGTTTTGTTTTGTTTTGTTTTGTTTTGTTTTGTTTTGTTTTGTTTTGTTTTGTTTTGTTTTGTTTTGTTTTGTTTTGTTTTGTTTTGTTTTGTTTTGTTTTGTTTTGTTTTGTTTTGTTTTGTTTTGTTTTGTTTTGTTTTGTTTTGTTTTGTTTTGTTTTGTTTTGTTTTGTTTTGTTTTGTTTTGTTTTGTTTTGTTTTGTTTTGTTTTGTTTTGTTTTGTTTTGTTTTGTTTTGTTTTGTTTTGTTTTGTTTTGTTTTGTTTTGTTTTGTTTTGTTTTGTTTTGTTTTGTTTTGTTTTGTTTTGTTTTGTTTTGTTTTGTTTTGTTTTGTTTTGTTTTGTTTTGTTTTGTTTTGTTTTGTTTTGTTTTGTTTTGTTTTGTTTTGTTTTGTTTTGTTTTGTTTTGTTTTGTTTTGTTTTGTTTTGTTTTGTTTTGTTTTGTTTTGTTTTGTTTTGTTTTGTTTTGTTTTGTTTTGTTTTGTTTTGTTTTGTTTTGTTTTGTTTTGTTTTGTTTTGTTTTGTTTTGTTTTGTTTTGTTTTGTTTTGTTTTGTTTTGTTTTGTTTTGTTTTGTTTTGTTTTGTTTTGTTTTGTTTTGTTTTGTTTTGTTTTGTTTTGTTTTGTTTTGTTTTGTTTTGTTTTGTTTTGTTTTGTTTTGTTTTGTTTTGTTTTGTTTTGTTTTGTTTTGTTTTGTTTTGTTTTGTTTTGTTTTGTTTTGTTTTGTTTTGTTTTGTTTTGTTTTGTTTTGTTTTGTTTTGTTTTGTTTTGTTTTGTTTTGTTTTGTTTTGTTTTGTTTTGTTTTGTTTTGTTTTGTTTTGTTTTGTTTTGTTTTGTTTTGTTTTGTTTTGTTTTGTTTTGTTTTGTTTTGTTTTGTTTTGTTTTGTTTTGTTTTGTTTTGTTTTGTTTTGTTTTGTTTTGTTTTGTTTTGTTTTGTTTTGTTTTGTTTTGTTTTGTTTTGTTTTGTTTTGTTTTGTTTTGTTTTGTTTTGTTTTGTTTTGTTTTGTTTTGTTTTGTTTTGTTTTGTTTTGTTTTGTTTTGTTTTGTTTTGTTTTGTTTTGTTTTGTTTTGTTTTGTTTTGTTTTGTTTTGTTTTGTTTTGTTTTGTTTTGTTTTGTTTTGTTTTGTTTTGTTTTGTTTTGTTTTGTTTTGTTTTGTTTTGTTTTGTTTTGTTTTGTTTTGTTTTGTTTTGTTTTGTTTTGTTTTGTTTTGTTTTGTTTTGTTTTGTTTTGTTTTGTTTTGTTTTGTTTTGTTTTGTTTTGTTTTGTTTTGTTTTGTTTTGTTTTGTTTTGTTGCTTTATGGATGAATTAATTTAAATTTTTTAGTTTCAAATAATAAATAATAAAAAATTGTATTAAAAACGTTTTGAATTATTTTCTTCTTAAAGTTTTCAATCCCAAACTAATTCCAGGATCCCGAAATTGAGATTTTCAATCCCGACTTTACCGGGATCGAGAAAAGCTTCCGGGATTGGACTCCCTAGTATATATGTACCGAAGCGGTAAGATAAATGTAACAAACTAGAGATTGAACCTTTTTTCAGAAAAATCGCCTAAGATCAAACCATTAACAGGAAGGTTGTGTTATTCTAAATAAACCCTTTCATGTAAACCAGCCAGTGTAGGGCATTTTTCAATAAAAAAAATATTCAAATAGGAATAAAAAGTAATATTTATTCTTTATTTTTTCAATCAGAACTCAGTATCAAGTATTTTTTATTTTATTCTTTATTTGAATTTCAAATAAATTATTAAAAATTTTTATTCGTTATTCATTATTTGAATTTGTGTTTGAATAAAAATAAGAAAAAATTGAACAAATTGATCCGGAATATTGAGAAAATCAAATATCGCTTATATATTAAGTTCCTCGTTAAGTGAGTGGCATCTATAAAGTGTTTTTTCTACCATCATGAGAATGTTGTAGGTTAATAGTTTTAAATAAAGAAAACGATAACCACAACGCTTCTAATGTTAAAAGTAAGCCTCTTTTAGTTAAAATTAAAGGAACGTGGAGTTCTTCCTTAAACTTTGATTCCCATTTGAAATAAGCTGTTAATAAGATGTTATCCTTATATTTAAGCTAAGAAAGTCTTAGCAACGTTGAGTTTACAATTTCTTATCCACATACGCACTTGAACTCGAGGTAACAAATAACTTTTTCTTTATATACAAATGCTTATATTCAAAGTTACTGAAATATTTTGCGGACGCTGACACAAAGCAAGGTTGTCTATTTAAATATTCCGCTATTAGAAAAACTTTTATAAAATTCAATACAACAACACCATCATCGTCATCAGTGTAACGGCTTTTCTTTTATGAAACTATGCTCAATCTTCCAGGTTCTCATAAAATATCAGACGAAACATTTGAAAAAAGGAGTAATTCTAAAATCAAATTTAAGCCATTTTGTAAAAAATTCAAACTCTAAAGAAAATCTACTTGTTTTCTATTACAAATAAAATTTATTTAAAGATTTATTCAAAGTTTTTGAAGAATGAATAAAAATAACGAACAAAAAGTTTTTATTCATCATTCGAAAATAAAAATTCAATCAAATACTTGTTATTAAAACTTTTTAATAATCAAAATTTATTTGTTATTTTTTTAATTTGTTGTGAATTATTTTTGCCCAACACTGAAACCAGCTCAGAAAAGTTTTTAAACTTGCCAAAAATTAAATAAACATGGAAAAATTGTACTGTTACATTTATCTGACCGCTGCGGCATATGTAATCCTTTTTTAAAAATTTTCTAGGTAACCGAGACCAATCTTTTTAAATTTGTTTATAACAAATTTATTAATTAAAAGGAAAAAATTTTTTTCTTAAAATAATTTTTATATTTTTTAACGTATATTAAGAGTACTTGATCTAAAAATTATGACATTTGAACAAGCCCTTTACTTAGTAAAATTAATTTTACTAAAACAATGGCCTAAAACTAAATTCTTTATAATTTTTTTTTTCTAAAAAAAAGAAGTTTTTATTTTATAAACACTTTAATGATATTCATTAGATATATAAAAATTACGACTTTCTGGTTTTGGTGGCTAATTTGATGAATTTTCACTCTCTACTTGTTATGAAATTAAATATTTTCCCATTAGTATCAATAAAAATTTACCATTGCCTTCATACAGCGCCATTGATATCGTCGAGTACTAAATAAAATTTCCCTCTTCTATGTACAGTACCAACAAAGAGTTTGGTGAGAACGAAATATCCCAATACCAACTGACTAGATAAACAACTAAAGAAGAGAAACGAAGAAAACACCTGTCAAAACCTAAAGTATTTGACAGATGCACACAGCGAAATCAAGTGCCCAAGAAACTACCGACTGCTCAACCGCTCAGCCCCCAACCAACCCATCTGCCCAACAAACTACCAAAACGAAATCAGCACACACAGTGATTGAAATTTTTTTATGTCGTAAGGGATGTTTTAGCGATTCTTGCAACATTGGAGCTTCGGGGTGACGACGATTGGCGGCTATGGAGCATTTTCCGAAGAAACGCGTAGCCAGCAAGTTGTGAAAAATCAGCAGCTGCTCCAACGTCAACCAAAACGATGTTAGAGTGAGGTGAGCTGTGAGGGGAAAACGAGTGAAGATAGAGTAAAAAGCAAGCACGAGAGTTACAAAACGAGGAAAATCTATTGTGAAAAGTTTATTTCAAGTTTTTCTTGTGTTTTATCCGAACATGCTGTGAATATGTGTTAGAATTAAAATATATTTAAATTAAAATTTATAGGAAAAATGCAATATATATTATATATGTATATGAAATATTTAAATAAATGTTAAGTGAAAAGTTTAAATGTTATTAAAAAATAATAAATAAAAATAAAAAACCAAAAATATGTCAACGGAAAGCAATACGCCCGTGGATCCCAGGGTTCAGGTGAGTTGGAAAAGTTAATTGCTACAATTTTAGGGTTTTACAGAAAAAAAATTTTATTATTTGCAAAACGAAAATCGAGAGCAAGTTAAAGAAAGAAAATTTAATTACCGAAGCATACGGACAGATACGTATTGCATCTTGTGCTTGAGGCTGAATTGTGTTTAACTTTTTTTTCCCCTGCTTTCTGTTCTTTTTTAAAGTGTGACAAACAGTAACGGATTTGAATATGTTTTTATTTTAAACATCTTATGATGTCATTAAATTAACAAAACTCATGTTGATACACTTTTTTGTTATCTGCCAACACTTCGCTACTCATTCAATTTCGAAGCAAACTTTATTTGATCTATAGTTCGCATTTTGTTTTCTTCACTTTTCCATTACCTCTAAAAAGTTTTCTGCCTGCGACCTGCGACCTGCTAACATCTTTTATCGCCTCTTCCCTTCCAGGTTGAACTGGAGAAACTGAACACGGCAACAGACAATATTAACAAGTTCGAGGTGGAACTTGATGTAAGTATTGATTTTTTTAAGAAATTCAAAATTTGTGTACACTCACACACACACACACATCTTGCCACCTACCTGATTATAACCTTTAAACCTACTTCACACCTAATCTTATGTTCTTGTTTTTAAACGTTTTTTTCAATTGCTTTTTTAATTTTTGTGCAATGTTGACCCTTGATATTTTATTGACCACGAAAACCAATATGGATTTTTTTAGTTTTGCCTTTATAAGTGTTTTTTGTATTTTATAATAAAAGCTGCATGGTACCCACCAAAACTACACTAAGAAAAAAGTCTCTCGGAATATGAGAAGAAAGCATCATATTTAGAGAAAAATGATATTGACTTTGCTCCAGAGAATGCTTTTCTCTAAATGTGATCCCAAAAATTCCCTAAACATGGTAAAAAGCTTCCATGAAAAAGATAAATATTTTCTCTTCAATAAACCCACCTTCTCTTTAACAGAATAATATGTCTTTACAACAGGTTCAACCGTTTTCATTACTGTGTCAATTTTTCCCGAAAACAGTGAAACGTTTATTTAATTTAAATAAATCTTTTCTTCAAATTGCGTTTATAGTTTCTCACAAAAAAAGAACACTTTCTTCAAAAGAGAGATATATTTTCTTAGTACCGGTTCATCATATTTCTTTATTAAAAATATGGTAAGAGGTAGAACTATTGTTGTGGCATTGTTTATGGACCCCTAATAAATATTCCAGAAATTTCTTCTGAAAAACGTTTTTATAAATACATCCAAGGAACCAGTGCAGTCGATTTTTGTAACTGTGTTAAATGAAAAAAAAACCCTTTGAAGGGATAATCATCATAATGCATAATACGCAACACTTGCTTTTCTCAACATCATTCACTCGCTCTCACGCTTTATATATTATTTTTTTACCTAATTCAATGTAAGAAAATTATATCGTTTTTAGAGAAGAAGACCTTTTATTTTTGAGAAAGGATTTGTTTTTATTGAAGAAAATATTTCGCATAGTGAATTGTTTATCTTTAATAGAGAACATTTTTCTTTTCCCATAAATTTTTCTCTAAAAATTTGAATTTTATTGTCCGAGAAAAATACTTATCAATATTAGAGACATGAAATATTTTCAGTTTCCACAAGCGACGAAATATTTCTTTGAATATGTGAAAATTCAATCTAATTGAAACAAAATTTATTTGAAATAGAGAAAATTGCTATTATCTAAAATACAGAAATTTTTTATCACAAAACGATAGGTGTTTTTTCTGAGTGTAGTTACATTCTCTGTAGTCATGAGCAGGAAAATAAATTTAGTGAGCCAATGTTTTTTTTTTGTTACAAACACAAATGTTACTAACACAAAACTATCCTTATTATTGTTTTTGCTCATCGTTGCAAAAAAAAAGAACAAAATTAAAATTTTTAATTTTGTAACATTTTTAATGCAATTAAAAACCACATTAAGGTTACACTGTTTTTCTATTTCTATAAAAAAATTGACCGGCAAACAAAAACAAATCATGTGTGTTTGAGTGCAACACATGTAACGGCACAAACATCTCAAGCGCAGTGCCATTGAATAAAGGCTTGATTACCCAATCGTAACGTGAGGTGGCGCAGCGGGATGTAGCGTAGTGCGACGTTGCCTCGAGGATAAGCGATTACCGAAATCGTAATCCAACGTAGTGCAGGCGGCGTAGTGCAGGGCACTCATTTTATTCTAGAAGGCTTATTTACTTCTCCTCGTCAATAAAAGATTGCATTCTTTCTTATATAGTATTAAAATTTACAAAAATGTGAAGTTAAACAAATTTTTTCGCTTATAACACAGCTGTCGAACTACCAAAAATCGTAACGTTGCGTAGAAATCTATTTTCTACAGACTTCTACGCTGCGTCACGCCACGTTACGATTTCGGTAACGACTTGTACACATTTATCATTAAACAGATTTTATTGTAGCTTGACAATTGGCAACGTCGCGCTACGTTACCTTACGCTTGGCTAATCCAGCCTTAAGCCTTGCTTTTTGTTGCCTTTGCATGCACATTTGTTGTTGTTAGCAAGTTAGAAATTTGGTGAACGTCGATTTTGTTTTAAATTTTTTGTATGTGTTGTTTTTACAAATGTGCAAACACAAAGTTGATAAAACAAAACAAATTTGTAGCTGAGCCAACTGAGCCAATTGAGCTTCTGGAAGCTCATGTCTGCTCTAGATAATAACGTCAATGCTTTTTGTATGAGCGCGTAAGTAAAACAAGTACCATGAAAAAAATAGTATTTAAGGTTGTTCTGTGAAAAAATGTATATTATATAGACACCAAATTTTATTTTGCATGTTAATTTTATATTTAGTTTAAATAGAAAAAAAATTTAACATCTAGTTTTTATGTATAAAGATGGCGCTGAAGTTAGTGTGCTTTCGTCTCGGCTCCAGATCGTCTAAAAAAAGACAAAAATGCATTCGAAATAGAGGTGGGTAACTCAGAGCTGTGCTAGGCACTGTGCTGACTCTCTGTAGTGTGCCATGTGTGCTAGCACACTACGTTGACACACATAGTGACACAATAGCACACAAAGAGCAGAGCTTAGACACACTTTTACAAAGAGCTCTTATTTTTAACAAACAAACTTTGAGCACAGCTCACACAGACAAAATCAAATGAAAGTGCTTTGACAGTTAGTGTTGTAGAATTGAGTTTGCAACCAACATGTTGTACCAAATATTTATGTAATGCTTAAAAACCAACGAAAGCTTTTGCTATTTTTTACTTGTTGCTATATTTTTGCTAGTATAAGCTGATGCTTCAATAATATCAATAAAATTATTTAAATTCAGTGTTACGGGATTTGTTTCATATATTGGTACTAGAAGTGTACAATTAAACATCACTATTAATTTGCTCTCGAAATCAAAAAGTGCAAAAAAGAGCTAAAGAGTACTTTTTGAACCTTTGCAGATAAAGAAACCAATATAATATTAAATTGTTTTGTAAGAAAATTTCAGTGGAAAAAACGTTTATATTTTTCATATTATTTAATATATTTTGAGTTTTTTTCAATAAATGTACATACATTTTTTTTTATTAACAACTTTTGTTTGCTTAAAAAAAAAGCAAAAAATAATTAACAAAAATGACATAAAACAATAACAAAAAATATTTCGTAAAGACACATATTCGAGAAATTCAAAATAAATGCATTAATGTTCAAAATATAGTATATTGTAATATAATGACATATATGACTTGTATGCAAATTTTGCAAGTATTATATAAAAAAATCAAAATTTAGGACTTAAAACATGAAGGTAACATAAATATTAAGAATATCAATAAATTCTAGATACAAATGTTCCTTAAATTCACATTATTGTGACGTTTAAATAAATTACCAATAAGAAACGCAAGTTGTAAAACTTATACGAATCAAACTGTATTTTATAAAAAAGTCCATCTGAGATATTAATAGTTTCAATAGATATTAATACTTTAAGGTACTTGTAATAAAAAATGGTTCATAACAGAACAATCAACAAAAGTTTTAGAAAAACGCGTCAAAAAAACTGAAAAACTGAAGGTATGGTTAAAATTTAAATTGTAAAGTTGTAATCCATATGCTGTCTAATCATCTTGGTTATTTAAATTATAATTTAGGAATACCAATTGTGAAACTTTACTTGTTTCCAGTCTCTCTCGTTTTTCTGCTACTATCTGCCCTGCATGGGGAAAAAATTCGCTCACAAGGAACTGAAGTAGCCGATATGCATAGTCTAGTCTTAACTATTTGGTAAAGACATGGGTAGATCAGAATTCTTTGGTTCCACCAAGCCAGTGGATCTTGAGGCACTCCCTGCACATCTTTCCTTGGAAGCATGGGCTCGTTTAAATATTTGTCTACTTCTACTATTGCTGATGCAAGTGGATTCCGAGGATGTACATATTTCTGAACTTCAGCATCGAAATCTTTCCACAGAAGTTCTACTCTTTCACTATCTTTTGCACTTATTCGTTGTTGCTGTGTTCGATTTTCAGCGGTTGGGAAAATTTCATCCATGATCGCATTATTCGGAACGACAGTGTTCGCTACTTTTGCATAAAGTCTTTCAACTGCACTTTTATATTTTGATTCTGTAATGAAACCAAATTTTTTAAACCTCGGATCCAATATGTTTGCTTGCGTTAAAAGTTCGTTACTTTCAATATCAAAAAACCTATTATTAATTTCACTTAGAAGCTTATGTATCAATTTTTGCACTGCTGGTATAAGTTGTTTATTATCAAATGAATTTAAATGCTTTTTTATTTGCTTAATATATAAGATAACCAACGACGTGCTTACGCGTTTTTTTCAGTACTTATCAACGATGTAATAACGTAAAAAAAAAGACTTTTGTTGATTGCTCTGTGATCAACCATTCTTCATTACTTAGTATTTTGATTGGCTCAATACCGTTATCCGTGACCAGCGCGGACGAGTTAATTAGAGCTAATGTGGATATCAAGACATCTTTTAAACGTAAAAATCGGTTTATCATTTCAAATGTTGAATTCCAACGAGTTGGAAAATCATTCTTTAATTTTGTTGGTGAAATACCCATTATTTCTTGTGCAACTTTAAGTTGATTGTTTGCATAGCAGCTCTTAGAATAAAATCTCACGATTAATTTGATTTTGTCCAAAATGACCTGTGTTTCTTTTAATCCTGATTGAGTAACCAAATTGAGAGAATGTGCAAAGCAACCTAAATGACGCCATCTACCAATCCTTACCGCCATCTTCATGTTTGCGGCATTATCAGAAACTATTGCAGTAACTTTATTAGCAATGTCCCATTCTTCTTAAATTTCTTTAAGATTATTGCAAATATTTTCCCCAGTGTGCTTCTCCTCATATGAAACACAACCAAGCAAATCAGATGCCAAAAATGTTTTTTTTTTCATCGTTAGCAACATAGTGGGCAGTGATGCTAAAAAAAGAATCTTGGTTTCGGGAAGTCCACCCATCCACTGTAAGGCACAAAGCAAAGCTTCTTTTTAAACGATTTCTTACCCTTTCAGATGTTTCATTAAACATTGCTGGTATCAGAGAACACGATATTGTTTATTGGATTAAGTAGTGCCCGGAATTCAGTATCCTCTACAATGCCAAATGGTTGGTATTCCTTTGCAATCATCTGTACGAGTTGTTGGTCTATTTCTCTTTGCTTTTTTAGTGGCAGCGGCATATTATAATATTGGATAATTCTTGAATTTCTTTGAGTAGAACCTTTAAACATAACAATGATTTTTTTTAAATCTGAACGAAGGACCTAATAAAAATTACCAAAGTATTGCAAGGAACATTCTTGCAGTGGTATAATCCGTTGGGCTGAGGAAGTATTGATGAAGACTTCGTTGCTAACTGGTAGTTCTTTATTGGTGTTACTGCTTTGAACTCCGTGCTCTGCTGGTGATGCTTGTCTCTTGATTTGATGTCGAATTAGGTTGTATGTGGATTTATTTGCAACTGATAATGTCTGTCCACACAACAAACATTTCACTTTTGTTTCTTTGTTGGGCTCCGAGTAGTGAAGCCATGATGTACTCTTTTGATGTGGCGTCATTGAAATGGTTCTAAAGTTACTTATATAGATATTAATTAAGCAATAAACTAAAATTACTTACATTTTGTTAAGTTTTTGCTTTTGTTACGTTGTTTTTGGTTTCAATTTGCTTCACTTTGGGTTTCAACTTGCAATATTTGACAATATGCCATTTGTGACTATTGAAAACAAATCAATAGAGAAGGGTGTTAGCACTCTATTTGTTATAGACACTTTTACAAGTGCTTTTTTCAATTGTCGCACAATTGTGCTAGCACAGTGTGCTGACACACAACGCTGCACATGTGCTAGTGAGTCAGCACACCAAAAATTACCCACTATTAGTGCTATTACCCAACTCTATTTCGAAAGTAGACTCTCGAATATAATTCATTTACCAAAATGGAATAAAAATATGGAAAATATGGTGGCGGCCGTAGCCTAATGGGTAGAGTGCGTGGCCCCTAAGCTAAAGAACCGCGGTGACCCGGGTTCAATTCCAGCTCAGACAGAAAGTTTTTTCAATTGAAATAATTTTTCTGTTCGGTCGTCACCTCTCTGCAGACAATGGCAAACCTCGGAGAGTAAAAATTGCCATGTAAAAGCTTCTTGAGAACATGAGCCGTTCGAAGTCGGCATTAAACCAGTCGGTCCAGTTCTCGGTCATTTGTGATCAAACATTTAATAACACGCACAACACAATTGACCAATAGAAGCTAGGTCAAAGTCCTTCCAAGGGCTGAAATGGCCAGTTTATTTTTTTAATATGGAAAATTAAGAAAATTATGAAGCGTAATAGAGAAAATCAAAAAATTTATGTTATATTTGACCATACTGTTGAGTGTCCAAAAACGCTTATTTTGGTAAATGGAGTGTAGAATTATAAATAACTAGCTGAGCCCGGTGTGCTTCGCTACCCCCTCGTTATAAAATAAAATTAAAAGTATTTATATATTGTATTTACAAAAATGTATTTATTTAATTTTAATTTAATTATTGCAATGCTTTAGGATATACAATATTTTTAGTTTGCCCATCAGGAGCATACACATATAAATCGGTGGGTTTTCCTACACGCGAGCATGCAACATGCGAGAAACATGGATGGACATGCGTTAAGCTCATCAGCTGGGGTTGCACCTGGAATAACCGGTAGTGTTTGGTGAAAATCACCGGCTAACAAAATAAGTGTTCCCCCAAATAATTGCCTATTGCTTCTGAAATCCTGTAATGTGCGATCTAGGGCCTCTAAAGATTTTTTGTGTGCCATTGTGCATTTATCCCATGCTATGATTTTACACATTCGCAGCACTTTACCCATTGATGAATTTTTCTTTATATTGCATGTGTGCGTCTCAGAGAATTGCAATTTCAGTAGTAATTTAAGTGCCGAATGCGCTGTTCTGCCACCATCCGAAAGCGATGCGAATGCCGGATGACGCAATGGCCAACGCAATATTGTTTTGGGATCGAACTTTAGCAAAAATCAACGAAATCAGAAACGTTTTTCCGGTCCCGGCCGGTGCATCTAATTTTGGGTTATATGGGCGAGGCCACGCTCCTTTGACCGCTCACAACTTTAAATAGTCAAGAATTTACTATTTCGTAAGAATATCTTATTGTGAAAATTTAATGACGATCGGTCCAGTAGTTAAGACTTTATTACGATTTTTAATTTTCCTAAAAAGGGGCGTGGTCTCTACCCACTTTCCTCCTAGTACGTATTCCTAACTATGCCAATACCATATGTACCAAATATCATCGACGTAGGTCAAAAAATGCCCAAATTATGGTGAATAAAAAATTTTTGGGTTATATGGGCGGTGCCCCGCCCCTTTGTCCAATCAAAACTTCATATAGCCTATTATTCCTTCCAGAGACACAGTAACATGCTGTGAAAATTTCAGGAAGATCGGTCCAAGTGTTTGGTCTCCTATAAAGCACAAACAAACAAACAGACAGACATTAATTTTTATATATATAGATTGAAAGCAGATTAATTATAATTAAAGTAAAATGGGGCGAAAAAGAGGGATTTGGTAATAAAAAAATCTATGGCTACCTTACCTGTAGATAAAAAGTATATAAAACTTTAGGTAAATATATATTACAAACAAAGTATTTTGTATAGCAAACATTGTTAGTGGTATAAGTAAGTATCTGAATTAAAAAAAGGGGTGGTGAAGTGGGCGTGGTTCATAGTATTATGGCGACGTTAACAGTATTAAGAGCAATATACTACCGAATAAAAAATAATCCGTTGGAAGGAACAAATTTGTACAGAGAACAAAAAGTTTAAAACTTAAATTTGGCGTGAAAAGGGGCATGAAAGGGGGCGTGGCGTAAGAAATATTTATTTCTACCTCGCCTGGAGTATAATGTGTATACAATTTGAAGTAAATCTGTTAAAAACTATATGGGAGCAATTACATAATTTTAAAAAAGTGGGCGTAAAAGTGGGCGTGGTCGAAAAAAGTACCCTATTAATCATGCCAGAGTCCCACTTAAATGCTGTGAAAATTTCAGGAAGATCGGTCCAGAGGTTTGGTCTCCTATAAGGTACAAACAAACAAACAAACAAACAAACAAATAAACAAACACACATTCCATTTTATATATATAGATTTAAAGAAATTATTAAAATCGATCGATTATTTGCTTGCAGGAGTGTCTGTCAATCGTTAACTCTTCTTCATTGACCTCATCTAGAGTTAATATACAGAAGCAGTTAGCCAGCTAGGAGGCAGGATTGCTTCAAATACATTTTGAATTTATTGTATTGCTTTTGTTCTGCACTCAAGTTCCGAATGAAACCTATCCATACACTTTCTGATTTTATTGCATGCTTTACGGACCAAAAAATCATTACATACTTTCAGTTCCTATATAGTTACATAAAAGCATTCATATAGCAAAACTTCATATAAGATGAACAAATTGTGGCAACAATCCACTTATTCCTCTATAAAAATATATGAAAATTTGTTATTAATCTTTAAGACAGTTGCACCCCTCAAAAAACATTATATGTATATTTTAAATTTATTTTCATTGATACGAACGCGTTGCAGAGAATGCTGTCAGATATTTTTGCAACCTTTGGTATCTGCAATGAAAGAGTGCAGTCTATATAATAAGCTATTATAAAAATATATATATTTACTTTGATATTAAATTATCCACTTCTATTAAAGAAAATTTGCATTAATTTGTATTAAAGAGTGCATATATAATAAGCTCAGTCATAGGTATTAAAAAAATATATATATTTGATATTAAATTATGCGCTTCTATTAAAAGAAAATTTGTATTAATTAAAAAAATTGTCCATTGCCATAAAATACAGATTTATGTTGATAAAGTTCGTTTTGTCAATTTCGCACTCCTTCTGGCTGTGAACTCGGGGCGGCTCACCCCATGGTTTCGATCGATTTGTGAGCTGGAGCATTATCTTTCAAAAAGATGATTTTTTTTTCTTTGATAAATGGGTCTTATAATTTGCAGTAATATTCGCTGTTGATTGTTTTTCCTTTTCTCAAATAGTCGATGAACAAAATGCCAACACCTTTCCGGTAGTTTGTTGAGTTTTCACTTGCTTTGGTGCACTTCCATTGGGACCTTCCCACTCTTTTGCTGATTCTTTAGATTGTGGTATAAAGTGGTGGATCCATGTTTCATCCATGGTAACTATTTTACGAAAAAAAATTAACAGCTTTTTGTTTAAACATGTCCAAACATTGTTGGGAAGAGCAAACACGTTCGTGTTTTTGATTGATTGTTAACGAACGCGGCACCTATCTTGCAGTCAGCTTTCTCATACCCAAATGTTCATGCAAAATTTAAACCACCCACCCACTTGATATGCCTACGGCTGTAGCTATCTCACGCACTTTCACTTTCGGATTATCTAATACGAAATCGTGGATTTTTCCAATACATTCTGGAGTGATTACTTTTGAAATCTGCAATCCAATATTTTACGGTTAAATACGACGGAGCAGGCTGTTCCTTCTGTTTTTTCTTTTCTTTTCTTCTCTCCTTTTTTTTGTGACATTCTTGACATTCTTGAATTCATGTCATTCAGGTGGGCGGACTACGCCCACTTCGATTAGAATGTCTTTATACACCAAAACAAGGAAAGGGTTGAGGAAAAAAAAAACCAACCTGTTAGAATAAATATATGGCCTTCCTTAGCCAAATAAATATATAAATAATCTGAAAATTGTAAACAATCTGCTGTAAAAATGCTGTTAAAAGTTTAAGTAACTATATTTTAGCTTTTTTCAAACAATATTCATAAAAATTTCATATTGTTCGGACCGTCTAACCAGACTGGGCCCTTAATATTAAGCTAGTTAGTGTCCAACCAAATATGAATTTTCGGCCGAAGCCGAAACCGAATACTTACAAAATTTTTTTAAGTAAAAAAAATTTTAAAATTTAGTCTTTGCTTTCGTTATTTATTAATTAATTTCAATACAAAAACGGAAATCATTAAGGTCGAGTTCAACGCTAATGTTTTTCTGTCAGATTTCTGTCAGTACTCCATTTCTGTAGCTTTTCTCGTCTAGATAGAAAATTAATTCAATTCCTTTAAATGTCATTTTGCAGTTATTATCAATTCGAATGTTTCTGTAATTGATTTAGTAACGTCGGTTAATGTCTGCTTCAAACAAACATAATGTCCATGAATAACGCTTCCATCCGTCCTGTATTTCGCAGGACAGTCCTGTTTTTTGAGCAATGTCCTTCGTCCTATGTAACGGGCTCAAAATCCTGCTTTTTATTATTTTGTCCTGTTTTTTTATTTCCTCCCATGCTTGCAATTTAGTCGACTTTGTTTATTATTCATACTATTTTTAGTAATATGTCAAAGTTTTCCCTTAGTACACTTTTCCTTTTTTTACTAACTTGTTAAAAGTTTCTGTGCAAATTTTTTCTTAAACTTGTTGAAATTTCGAAGCGAAAAAGTGTGTTAAGCAATCAACTTAAAAAATACATTCCTGGAAAAAACAAATATTTACAGTGAGGTGTTCTGCTCAAAGTGCAAAGTAATACCTGGAAAATCGTTCCATTAACGTTCCATTTTTATAAGACCAATTTGGATTTTTTTTTATCAGTGTTATGTTTTTGTTGTATTAAAAAAAATGTAATATTTATATAAGATTGAATTTTATTCTTGTTTTAACAAAATTACATATTAAATACAAATACCTAATATTAATTGATATTTGAATTTTGTCAATGAATATGCTTATTTCAACTCTTTGAACATACAAGTAATAATAAGTAATTTTTCGATTTTAAATTGCGTCCTGCGAAAACGTCCTGTTTTTTGCGAGAAGTCCTGTAAATCCTGTGAAATCTTAAAAATGTTGTCAATTTTTCCTGTTTTTGGTGAAAAAAGAGATGAGAGCGTTATCCATGAACTATGGAAGTCAGTAGACGTTGTGCCATCCCACCATGCCAATTAATCATAAAAAAATTAATAGTTATAATTAAAAAACTTAACATTGTAAGTTAAAAAAAAAAAACTCAACACCATTTTCCCCAAGAATATTGGATCGTCTATTCATTTACAGCTGCCCAGCAGCGCGAAAAAATTGTTCACTTGCCACGCCCGTTGACGGAGCAGATAAATATTTTAGAGGAATGCCAATAATATTTGGGCAAATATTCGGCTACTTTGGGCCAAAGGTTAAAAAATCGGCCGATTATGCCGAATACCGAAACCGTATATTCGGTCGGACACCATGGCCATACTAAGACTAGATGCCGCCTCTGGGCAAGGAAAAATTTTCCACCCCTTTTTTTATTTTTTACAGAAATACAATTCAAATTTATATTTTTAAGAAATATTTATTTCCTGCTTGAATTTTTTAATATTAATAATTATCGTTATTATAAATACTAACGATTAATAAAATGTTTATAAACATTTTTTTTTTGCTTTTGCTACTGAAAATGTATCAATTATCTCTGTCCAATCTCTTTTGTTAAAAAAGCAGCTTCACTATTTAAAGTAGAAAGGTTTGACATTTTTCCATCATTTAATGAAGAAAATCTTAAGAAATTTTCACTCTTCTTAGAACGGAAAAAGATTGTTTATCACCTGCACTGGATGAAGCCATTGAATTTGTGTTCATTTGCTCTAATTTTAGAAAAGGCTACTTTTCGTTCTCTTATATTCATTGCTAATGTGTCCATGATAACATTGTAAACTTCACATCTCATCTTCTGTGTTCTTCGAATATGACCTCAACTACATTTCTTTCGTCAGAAAACTTTTTTCCATTTTAATTTCTTGAGATTTCCCAAGAAAATAGGGACTTCGAAGACATAAGCTGCGTTCCATTCGCTTCAAAATAATCCAGATTATTTTTTTTTACATGCACAGCAAAAACAAAAATAATAATCCTATCACAAATAGGATTATTTTTGCTATCCATATAAAATTGTGATTTAGCCTTTAAAAAATTTGAAACACAGGTGCCGCACCTGTATATTTTTATGAGCTGTCATTTCATTTTTTGAATTATTTGTTTGTTTGATATAATGACTATTAGGTAGCCATGACAGCTACCTATTTTCTCACGAGCTGCCACAATCGAATGTTAAACAAAAGAAAACAAAACAAACCACGTGTGCCACATACATTGAACGCATTCAGCACAGCCAACAATTGCACTTAAATTATTTATATAATTGCATAATATTAAAAATTAAATTAAATAATTTACAATTTTTCTGACGTTTAGAGTAAAACACAATCAGAGAAAAACTAAGGTATCGCTACCATAACAGTTCACAACAGTTTTGAATGACACACGTTCTCATGACACCTAATAGTTATTGTATCATGATTGCTTGTTTGAATTTAATTTTGACTGCAACGGTAGTGCCCTCTACGAGTCGTTTTTCTTGCCGTTCCTTTGAGAAAATTTGTTAGCGCGATTATATTAAGGCAAAAGGAACGCAGCTATAGTTTTGGCTTTTACCAAAAATTCATCAAACTGATTTTTTGTATCTTCTACGTAGGATTCCAAGGATTCATATAATTATGCCACCGATTTAAGGTCTATGTAAGCATATTGCAAACTAACACTCGGTACATTAAATCTATGTACCCTATAGGAACAAACTAACATGTTTTTAAAAGCAACTAATTAAAAAACTACATAATTTTAAATAAACTAGTTTATGAACTACTTTGAATTATATTAAGGCGGAATCCACTTCAATTTTGATTTTTTTTTATTGCATTATATATGAAGTAATTGAAAAACTACTTAAAAACAAGTGGTTCAAAAACTACTTTGAATTATATTGAGGCGGCAACTACTCTGATTTTGACATGTTTTTATTGCAAATTTTTATTAGATTACAAGTTTATATATATTTAATTACGCTATTTCACCAAATATTATTAACTTTAGGCTTTCACTAATATGAATTTATGTATATATTTTTCAAAACAATAAAATAAATAGTCTCTTTGATATATAGAAATTTAAAATTTTTGTGCCTTTAAATTCATCTTCAATAAGTGAAATATTAACTAGTTTTTTAACTAATTAATAATAAAATTTTAATAATTAAAAACTAAATTTAACTAATTTACAAGTAGTTGAAAACATATGCGGTTTTCAATTGATTTATTTTAAAGTAATTAAAAAAATAATTTAAGTTTAACTAGTTTAACAAGTAGTTGAAAATATATACGGTTTTCAATTGATTTATTTTAACGTAGTTACAAAAAAAATTTAAATTCAACTACTTTAACAAGTAGTTGAAAACATATGCAGACGAAAGTCAATTGACTTATTTAGCGGACAACACCATATAAAATATGTTAGTTCGTTCTATGGAAAAAAAAGTCAGAATTTAAACTAGTTGTGGTTGACAAAAAACTACTTTTTTAACTACTTTTAAATTAGTTGATTTTCCTACATGGTAGTATAGGTGTCCTGAACAAAAATTAAGGCTTTGAATTTTATTTTTTATGTTAAATGCTTTGTGCCTTGTTTGTTTATTTCGCTCAATATCATCAAAAATTTTGTGTAAAGTTCCTAGAATCTGTTTGTATCCATGAAAAATTGCTTTATAAATGTCATATCTAGATAGATGACCAACGAGTTTAACACGATGTTTTCAACTGAAGAGACTCTGAGATTGTTTTTATCAAATTACTTAAAATATTCAATCGGTATGTCGACGCCGAAAAAGATTGTAACTCATCTAACAATTAAAGAATGAAAACTTATTTCAAAAAACAAAAACCCAACTACTAAAAACCACGCTTTAAAAAGTATAAAACAAGAAAATATTCTCAGCAGAAATTATTGTGTACAAACTTTTCAATATTTTTTGTCCATTAAATTAACAACTTATACATAATATATTTTATTTAATTTAATACGAATTCATAGAAGATTATCATACATCTTCGGATGTTCAGAAGATAAGCGCGGTAGTAAGCCACCTCATTGTATACTGTCATATGTCGCCCTCTAGATGTATAGCATAATCAGGGTTGCCAACTCTTGGAAGCTCCCCGCCTGGAACTTTATTATAATTTTCTTTTTAATTTTCTCAAATTATTTTTTTTTTAGAATAAAAATTTTAACATTTTTATAAGGAACAATATAAGATGTATAGCATAATCAGATGTATAGCATAATCAGGGTTGCCAACTCTTGGAAGCTCCCCGCCTGGAGCTTTATTATAATTTTTTTTTTAATTTTCTCAAATTAATTTTTTTTTTAGAATAAAAATTTTAATATTTTTATAAGGAACAATATAAGATTGTGAATATACATTAATTATATAAATAATCTTATAATTAATTGTTTTAACAAAAAGTTCATAACAATTTATACATTATTTCAATATTTTTAAAACTATGACTAAATCTGATTCAATATCACATATTTTAAATATTATATTTGAGTTACGTTTTTGGGCTTTTAACAAGTTGTTGTTAAAAGCTTGTTGAAGTTAACTTCATCAAAAAGTTTGTCAACATCTAAGCTAACATTAAGATAATCAACATCTAAGATAATCCAGAATTTCCATAATCTAGAAATTAATCAAAATTGTAAATTTTTTTAGATACACTAAGCTTTTTTTATTAACTTCGGCCACGTCATTAAGAAAATTTTTTGTTGGCATATCTCGATCTCCGGGCTCAAAAAACCCTTTAAAACCGGAGTCTCCTGGCCAACTATTATGAGTTGGCAACCCTGAGCGTAATGCACTTTGCCCTAAAGCTTGTGATCGCTTACTACTGTTAGAATGTATTGTTTTGTTAGTGTAGGTGGCATACTACCACAGATATCTTCTGAACATCACTATGAATTTGTAAAAAATACAACTAAATAAATTATGTGTAAGTTGTTTTTTAATGGACAAAAAATATTGAATAGTCTGTACAGAATAATTTCAGTTTTTTTTTTTTGTTATTTAAGAAGGGTTTTCAACATTATAACTACAATATAAATTTGAATTTATAAAAGGCTTAGAATACGCTCTGATAAAATGGCTACGCTTTATTATTTTAGTTAAATCATTGGTAAATATTTTGCCGACCTAAAATATCGCCGCAGCTAAAGTTTTGCCGACCCGGGCCGGTACACACCCTTATCCCCTGCTAAATGCGGCCCGGTCAGACACTAATATTAAGCATTGCACTTCATGTTAAAGTCTTAAAAATTATAAAGGGTAACATATATGCCTTACTTTTATCTTTACAATTATTTTTTTATCAAGATCAAAGAACCAAGACGTGCGCCTTATAAAAACAGCCTTTGGTCTTTTACCTGGAAGTTTATTAGAGGAAGAATTATCGATAAGGCGTAACAAACGTGAAAGACAATTTGAATTGCTTATAACCGAGGCTAGTGTTATGCCTTAACCTCGGCAAGCATTTCCAGCCCTCAGTTGTTCCTGTCCTTTTATTCTACATTTTCTAAAATTTAGTTGTAGGTTTCTTGTTTCAATAATTTTTAAATGTAGTAAAGAACAAAGAATGCGGAAAGAACCATGCCCGAACCCGGACTCGAACCGGAGACCTCTGAGTTGATAGTCTAGCACACACTTCACTAGACTACAAAGGCAGACGGTTTGCAGTATTGCCAGTTTTAGCAATTATTCTGTAATAACCAGGCTTTGTCACGTGTGAGAGTCTAAAACAAAAACAACTTTAAGTTTTAAAAAAGTTGAATATTTCACCTGTCATAGAATTTTTCAAAAAATTCTAGAATGAAATTACAGCTGCCGCTGTTAATTGTGTAGTAACTAGACCTAAATGAAACTGCTCCATATTTGCTAAGCTCTTGTTTATAAACTTCCTGTCAAGAAAGCCAACTTATGTAATGAAGATTTTTTTATTTGAACGGGAGTTTGTGTATGCGTGCAACTACCGTTGTTTTGTAATATTCTGTCTGCACACACACACTTACATATATATAGCAGCTATTTGTATTAGACATGGGTAACGCATCAAAAAAAGGTGAGCTGATACACCAACCCAATCGCATTTTACTGTATCAGCGTAATGAGTTAACGCAATTGTGTCATGGCATAGTTTAAAATGCTATGATATCTATATTAAGACGATGTTGATCAGCACGGGATATTTTTTG
The DNA here is from genome assembly GCA_963920525.1 of Dichetophora obliterata. NCBI lineage: Eukaryota > Metazoa > Arthropoda > Insecta > Diptera > Sciomyzidae > Dichetophora > Dichetophora obliterata. The sequence continues at coordinate 114,024,823 of OY986439.1, read as the reverse complement.
AGTTCGATAACGCACTGTCTTATGTGGTCTATTTGTTGAATGCGGTGAGTTTTGTGGTATCTTGTCCTTAGCGCAAGTGTTCTTCACTTAGGAAAAATAAATGGAATCATATAACAAATCCTGAAACAATATATCTGATTTAAAGAACTCATATTGCTCATAAATTGATTTAAAATTACTTAAGCAATAAGTTATTAATTAAAATGAAACATTACTGAATAAATACCATATTTTTAGCATTCGTTAAGAATTAACCAATTTTATACTTTAATCATACAGTCAAACTGTATTCCAAGTAAGTTTAATGTAAGCAATCACACAGATATAAAAACACATTTCTGGTGTGCAAGACAAGTTGGATGCTACTTTAATTCCATGTATCTAGAAAGCATGCAAATCTAAAGAAAAAAATAAACATGAAGCAAATTTGTTACTAGTATTTGTTACTTTTAACTACTAACACAATATTCATCTTCAACGCAAAAACAAACAGTAGCGCTGCTTACGTTTGTTTAAATGCTTACGAACACGTTTAAATATTGTTATACATATTGAAAAACCATTTCGTGAATGGTAAAGCACACCAGCAGGCAATTAAGCGAGTGCTCCGCAAAAGAAGGCATACTAGCATTGCTATTATTGGCGTCAATACACCTTCCATGATCACTGCATTGATGAGTACTTCTGTAAGGCCTACTTTTTGAAGATTCTGAGTCTTTTCATATTATTTTATATGAAAAATGTATAAAAAAAATTTCGAAAAAATTATAAATGATCAGAACAATTAAAAAAAAAACTAACTTTAAAGAAAACCAAGACGAAAATTTTTTTGAGGCTGAATTGGGTCTCGAACCTAGGTCTCCGAAATCTTAAATATCATATTATATGACAATTATTATATGAAAAAATTCCAAGTCTTTTCTTATATTTTTTATGAAGAAATTTTACAAAAAAATTAAAAAAGAATTTTAAATGAACAGAAAATATTTGTAAAAAATACAGATTTGAAAGAAATACAAAAAAATTTTTTTGTTCGAGCTGAGTCTCCCGAAAGTCTCATTTGTAATGATGCAAAATAAGCTTAATTTTATTAAGAACTGCGGTGGACGATTGGATAAGAAGTCGGACCGCCATATGAGAGGGTGTTGGTTCAAATCTAGAAATTTTTAGTCGTTATTTATCTCAAATTTATATTTATATTGCTTTTTTTCGAACGTGCATTCTCAAAAAGTGCTTCTAACAGGCCTCTTAAGAGTTGCGAGTGCGGAAGGCCTGAAAAATTTTCTCGTTTCATAGAAAAAAGAAAGTGTACTTGGATATGAGTGTGGAAGCACTTTGAAATCCATATGAAGGTCTGCTAGTAGTGCTTCGAACTCCTGCTGTTGCCGACTGGGTAGCTAAAAATGCTCGCTTCGAACATTCTATTGCTAAATTTGAGGCGTTGTTAAATTTGTGCAAAATGTGCTCGCTGAATAAATATTTCCTCATTTTTCTGTAAGCTATTCGATTACTGCGCTATTGTGTTACTTTTTTTAAAACAAGTGTTTTAGCGCATTAACGCATTTAAGTGCTTCTACTTAAAAGCGCAACGCAGCGCAGCGCTACCCATGTCTAGGTTGTATTACGTTGTTGGCCCTGCAGCAGCAGGCCGTCATTCAACGCAAACATCACTCAAGACAAGTGCACTCGTTACCAGTTTTCAGCACTACAAGCACTTCATCGTCTCGACCCGCCTCTGTTCATGGACTTGAATGCAATATATCTTTGACAGCCAAGCTAGTGGGCTGATCCTAATCAACCTCTGATATTTGTACATAGTATATATTTAAAAACTGTTGCCTATTTTGCTGCGTTTATCTCTATATATGTTATATATTGCTGCACGCTTTTAGGCGCAACATTTATTTTTATTACTTAATTGAATGCTGGCATGTGTCCACCCACACTCATTTGTGCCAGCAAGCACATAACCACCCCAACCCTCAGCTGTCACCTATCCAGGGACATTTAATCAAAGCCTACATATCTGCATCGACATCGTAATTGAATCTCAAGTAATTTTGATGGATATAAGTGCTGCTCGTTGGAGCTAATAAAAGGAGCTCTCTTCGGCGATAACATTGTTAGGAAAAATTATAAAATTTGAAAAGCTTATTTAAACTCATCGTTGAAAATAGATTGATTTAAATATCAGTATAACGATAGAGATTTCAAAAGTTTTACCAAATCATTTCATTTTACGATTGTCTAAGGGCCAGTTTTTCAGTAAGAATTTAAAGTCTGGTTATATTAAACCGAGCCTAACTCACTAAAATTGGACGTCTAAACTAGGATAAGGCTAAAACGAAACACATTATATGATAATTTAAGTCAATTTAACTTCAAGAATGCTCAAATATCTAGTTAAACCGAGTTTAAACGTCCAATTTTGGTGAGTTAGCTAGGTTTAATTTTACTAAAGTTTAAACTCTTACTAAAAAACGAGCCCTAAATAGTTTGATTGTTAACCCAACACATATAAAGTTAAAAAATTTTAAATATTCTTATGAAATTTTCTACAGAAACGTTAAAATAGGGGTATTCACGATTCAGCGCATTTGCCAGTGTAGTTGAGAACTTGTGTAATTGTGCAGTTAAGTTTTCGTGAGCACACCACTATCACTATTACAAAGCTGATAAATTTTTCAATGCACACAACTGCACAACTGCTCAATTCCTCAAATTAAAAGCTATAGTAGAAATGCTGATGTGCATATTTTTGACGTACGAGTATTTTTTTTATAAAGTGCACAACTCCTCAGGTCCTCAACTGCACTGGCAAGTGCACTGAATCGTGAATATAGGGGTATTCTTATAACTTATTCTTATAACTTAAAGATTTTATTTTTTGCAGGAGGCGAAATGCGAGTTCAAAAAAATACTTGCTGAGAGTGTGGTGCGCATCAAGCAATCGGCGCACAAGTTGGGCAACTCCATAGAAGCTGCTAAGCCCTACTACGAGTCCCGCATCTATGCAGCGCAGGTGAGTCTAATCTTATTAAGTTACAGTGAGTCCAAAAATCATAACAATTTCCCCTGCTCAACCGAACCGTTTCACAGTTGACGAAAGAGACACAGCAGGCAGCTACCAACTATGAGAAGGCCAAATCGATTCATGCTGCTGCCAAAGAAATGGTTTACTTGGCCGAGCAAGGTCTGGGTGAAAAGTCCACACTCGATACAGCTTGTCAGGAGATGTTGAGTCATGCGGCCGGTGAGTTTATTCGGTGTCGCAAGAGAGGAGATTTCAAGTTTACATTTCATTATTGATCTACTGCTAGGCAAAGTCAATCAATCGCAACTCGAAGTGACGGATGCGCGAAACTCTTTGAAAATGTGTCAACTTAAACTGGAGGTGGCCAATAATCGAGTGGGCAAACTACAGAGCCAGCTGAGGGCAGCAATAAGAGCTTCCAGGTGAGAAAATCTAGGAGAACAAACTGAGAAGGTTATTTTTAGTTTTAAAATTAAAAAAATGGGCAATAACTTCTTAAAATCAGGGCTCGCAAAACATCGCAAATGAAGGTCAAAACTGCACTCCCTCATCAATATTCTGTTTGTCATTTTGTGGTCGCAATACACTACTTTTAAGACACTTTAGGTCTGTTTTCGTACTCGATGCGTTTATTTACACATTTTTCAAGCTCGAGAGAAAAGAAATGTCACTCTTTATTCTGTTACAATTGAACTCTACTTGAAAAATTGCTTCGATTACGAATCTCAAGCTAAAACAGTTGATCGCCAACTTATAAGATCAATATATTTTATTGTTTTGAGGAAAAAAATCTTTTTAGTTTGGTTCGTATTTTTTTTAGAAGAATTTTTCGTTTTTTTTTTTTTTGAGTTTTGAAAAATATAACCCCATTTATGATCCTATAACTCCAAAAGTATTTATTTATTTCACAAATTTTATAAATATTTCTTAACCTTTCATTTAAGTTATCACTTGTTGATGTTGATTTTTGTAGAATTTTTCTGAATACTACATTTGCGAAAGAGTTTCAGATATGCCGTTTTTATAACATTTCCCCATTTTAAAGTACGCAAATTATAACTTTGATATATATTTCGGTTTTGTTGGTAAAGAAAATAGTTTTACGTAGCAGGTTGGATCTTTCACTTATTGCGGTTTTAGTGAAAATATTCAAAATCACCGGGACCAAAGTCGACTTGGTGAGTTCGTGCTAAAAAATTCTTCAAACTTTAAAAACCCAATTATCATAAATTTAGCTAAAGATATAATTTACAAACAATGTTCTTGTACGTTTTTAGCTAAATTTGAATATCCTTAAATCACAATTTTAAGTTTTGATAAGATTTGCACTGTTGTAAACTCTTTGCAATTATTAAAAAGTGGAAAAAACGTAAACTTAGATATGTCAAAAACATATAAAAACAACACAACGACATCTCCGCGCTGGTATAAATAACTAGCTAAAACCCGGCGCGTAGCAGCCACGCCCCCGTTTCCAAATGACCATAAAATGTTATCTAACTGCATGTGAAAATTTAGGTCGAATACTGAATTCCGTGGCTTTGCGACCTATAACTCAAAAGCTATTACATTTCTCAGTTTTTGCTTGTATGGGACGTGCCACGCCTCCTTTTTAACGCCATAAAATCTTATCAGTGAAACTGCATGTGTACATTGAGTTCGAATACTGAATTCCGAGGCTGAAAGACCTATAACTCCAAAGCTATTCAATATCGCTAATTTGGGTGGTTTAGGAGGTGCCACGCCCCTTGTTCAACGCCAATAACATGTTATCAGGGAAATCCCTCGTGTAAATTGTGATCGAATTCCGAGGCTTTGCGACGTTTAATTCCGAAGCTATATTTGGCCTGTACATTACACCGTACCTCAAAAATACAGTACGCCGCACACCAGTTTATCCGAAGGCAATTCCGAAAAAACTTTCCTTTTTTTTGACCAAACGTAGAGGTCGCCCATTTACGTTTTTCATCATATCTTCGGCATTAACAATCCGATCTTAAGGTAAATAAATCGATTTAATTTTCTCAAGAATACAAACTTACTTTGTAGTACAAGAATACTTTTTGCTTCAGAGATCATTGGCCTCAGATACCCCATTCTGGTACTTACCCACCAGATCTCAGTTTATACCACCCTAGTTTATAGTGGTACGTCCACTCCAATGTCAAAAAATTAAAGCTCACAAAAAACCATTAAACTTTTACCAAAGAAGTTTTTCGATTATTTCACTGGAACTATTTTTAAAAAAATAATAATGTTCTTTGTCGAACGTAGGGGTTACTTTAATAAGTTTTTCTCTCACATCAAAAAAAAGGTATGAAAGTAAACCTTTGAACCCGGGAGCCCTTGCATAAGATGCTAAAACACTATACTATTGCCACTACACATTATTGATTGTCGAAGTGTGTATTAAAAGTGGGCGATTTGAACTTTATTGTTTTTAAAAAACTTTTTGTGTGCGTGTGGTCCGGGTTCGATTCTTAGCTTGGCCCAACTAATTTTTAATAGACCGAGTCAGACCGAGAACACCTCGCAGACAAACTGTAACAAACAACAAAATTAACATCGCCCACTATTAATGCGGTACGTTTGAGCCTTCTTTTTATGTTTTGCGTCATATCCTCGGCAATTACAGTCGGATCTTAAGTTAGTCTGATATATCAATATTTTTTTAAAACAAAGTAATAAATTAGAAACGGTTTTAGCCCGTAGGCCAAAATTTAATGAAAATTAAGTTCTTTAATAAATTGGTGCTAACTATGTTGAAATATCTATATTGGCAACAGCATAGCAGCAATGTTTTATTTTATAGTGTGTGGTGTTCGTGGTTCAATTCCCGGCCTAACTGAAATTATTTTTTTTTAAATTTTATTTCAGTTCTTTTGGATATTTTTATATTAAAAAAATACGTTTACTTTCATACCTTTTTTTCGATGTGACTTAAAAAATTTACCCCTACGTTTGACAACAAACATTATTATATTTTTAAAAATTATTCCAGTGGAATAATCGAAAAAAGTAAAAGTAAAAGTTTAATGATTTTTTGTGAGCTTTTATTTTTTGATATTGGAGTGGTACGTTAGGGTGGTACAAACTGAGATCTGGTGGGTAAGTACCAGAACGGGGTATCTGAGGCCAATGACCTTTGAAACAAAAAAAAAATGGATGTATCATATTTTCAGATCGGATTGTTAATGCCGAATATACTACCCCATTAACACTCAGTTCGTACGCCTTAATATTTTTTTATATAAACACTTTAAATTTTTAATTATATTTAAAAATGAATGTTTTTGATACAACAAAAATTGTTGTAATCTTAAAGCTTCAAATTTTATTTCTAATGTCGTGTTTATAGTTTTTGTGCAGAGCTGAGAGGTTTTGTTGAAAAATGCTTTGTGTATAAAACTATAGAAAAAGCTTTGTGTTTATAGCTCAAGCTGACTCCGAGCATAAAGCTACTTTTCAGATGGTTTTCAGCTCTAATATCTCCATCTCGCTTGCTCACACAAGCAAAGAGCGCGTACTATAAACACCAATAAGCTCAAGAAGCTGCTTTCTGAAGCGTTGAATAAGTGTTCATTCAAGATATAAAAAAGGTCGACAAAGCTACTTTATGAATCAGCTTCAGCCATAGCAACCACTGTGAACGCGGCCTTAGAAATGACATTTCAAGCTTTAAGAACACAACAAATATAGTTACATCAAAAACATTGATTTACAATATAAATAAAAATTGAAAGTGTTTATATTAAAAAATATTCAGGCGTACGAACTAAATGTTGTTGGGGTAGTGTGATAAGAAACGTAAATGAGCGAACCTTACATTCGGTAAAAAAAAATTCGGAGTTATCTTTCCAAAATGCTTCGGATAAGCTGGTGTGCGGCGAATTTTATTTTTTTTTATGTAAGGTGGTACGTTCTACTGTACATATAAGAGGTAATTTTGAGTATTTTCACTAAAACCGCAATAAGTAAAGTATCCAATCTGCTATAAATATACTTTGTACCTTATAATTTTTGTACAAATATTTTTTTTTACAACAAAGAAAGGACAAAACCGAAATATACATCAAAATTTAATTTTTTGGGTACTTTAAACTGGGGAAATGTAAGAAAAAACCTATTTTAAAAAAGCGGACACACTTACGATTTATTTACGACATTCCCATAAGAGGATATCTCTCATATGCGGAGAATAAGTAGGTAACCATCGGTGTCCGCTTATGAGAGCTTTCACTGTAAATACTTTTGGAGTTATAGGATCATAACTGGGGACATATTTTTCAAAACTTAAAAAAATCGAAAAATCTCTCAAAAAAAAAATTCCGCACCGGCTTGAAAAAGATTTTTTAACCGACTTCAAAAAGGAGGAGGTTCTCAAGTTCATTTTTTCAACTAAAGGGTCCGCTAAATAACTTTTTTTTTTAAAAATCTATAAAAAAACTACTAATATTTTCTCAAATTTCTTTTTTTATTTGAAAGTACAATCTTTCCGGTTAATAATGGAAAATAATTTTATTCAAATGGCTGCCGCGGCTGGCCATGCAGTAGCCTACACGATCAGTCCAATTTTTAAGTACATTATCGATTGTGTGCAGCTGTATTTCACCAATGGCTTCACGAATATTGTCCTTTAAAGCGTCAATTGTCTCTGGCTTGTCGGCGTAACACTTATCTTTGAGGGCACCCCACAAATAATAGTCCAACGGTGTCAAATCGCAGCTCCGAGGTGGCCAAACGACATCAGCTCTGCGGCTGATAATGCGATCTTCAAAAATAGGGCGCAACACATCGAGTGTAGCTTCGGCTGTGTGGCACGTAGCGCCGTCCTGTTGAAACCAAATGTTGCCAATATTCTCCTCTTCAATTTTTGTGAACAAAAATTCGACTAACATGGCCCGACAACGATCGCCATTGACTGTAACGGCAACTCCTTGCCCAAGCCCAACAGAAAAATTGCCCAATTATGCCTCTGGACCAAAATCCGCACCAAACAGTGACTCGTTTTGGGTGCAGCGGCTTTTCAATGTATGCGTGCGGGTTTTCTGTGTCCCAAATGCGACAATTTTGCTTGTTTACATACCCGCCAAGATCAAAATGAGCTTCATCTGAAAAGATGATTTTTTTGGCAAAATCGGCATCTTCTGTAAGTCGATCGCAGGCCCACTTAGCGAAGCGAAAACGCATTGGATGGTCAGTTGGCTTCAACTCCTGAACCAATTGGACTTTGTATAGCGTCATACCAAGGTCTTTATGCAAAATTCGTCTCAATGATGTCTCCGAAATGTTCAATTGTTGAGAACGACGGTGAGTTGATGTTCATGGCGCTTCACGCACACTTTCTGCCACAGCAGCAATATTCTCGGGTGTACGCACTGCTTTTGGCTTTTAACGCTTTGGTTTATCGATGAGGATGCCAGTTTCTTTCACTTTTTTCACAAGATAATGAACATACGGAGCTGACGGTGCTTCTCTTCTTCCAAAATCCGTACGCAATTTTCGCACACATTCTGCAACATTACCATGATTTTCAAAGTAATGTCGCAATATTTCCCAGAATTGTTCAAGCGTATACACAACCATATTCGTTCAGCGGAAAGATAAAACTAATTATCTGTCAAATCAGACATGAGCTTAGTGTTACCATTCACGAAATAAGCACTAGTTGAAAAAAAAAACGTTAGATGGCGGACCCTGTATGTTTTGTTTTTCTTTTAATTTATGTATGTACATCGATAACTCCTAAAGCACTTGCCCGGTTGCCATAATTACATATAGAGATATTACGTATAAACATATAGAGACATTGAACACAGAGGTGCCCGCCTAAAAATGTGCGGTATTCGACAAAGTTGCGTGATTATATTAGGAAACACTGTATCTCGAATATTATTGAAACTAGGGTGCTAAAATTTAGTACAGGGTAGACACAATTTTAGAAAACTACGGTCAATAAAGTGGGCTTTATTGGAAAAAGGGGCGTGGCAATATTAGAAAAACACTGTATCTCGAATAATATTGTCACTAAGGTAGTAAAATTCGTTACAAGAATGGGTAGAACTTTAACAAAAACACGATTAAGAAAGTGGGCGGAATTCGAAAAATAGGCGTGGAAATATTAGAAAGACTCTATATATCGAAAAACATTTACACTAGGGTACAGAAATTTAGTACAGTGGTAGGAACAATTATTGCAAATTATGGTCAAGAAAGTGGACGTTATTGAACAAATGGGCATGGCAATATTAGAAAAACACTGTATCTCAAATAATATTGACACTAGGGTACTCTTTAGTACAATGGTAGACACAATTACTGCAAATAACGGTCAAGAAAGTGGAGTTAATGGACAACGGGGCGCACAGTGTAACGAGGTCTAAGGGATGAATGACAAAAATAGAATGAATCATCGTAGGTACATACAGTTTAGCATGCATCATTATTTCATAAATATAAAACGCCACACAAGTTTTTATTAAGATCCCATACAAAATGAACAATAAAAGTACAATATTTCGAGTTTTAGAAAGTGTAAAAACCAAATTAACTAATTTTTTATTGACTGGATACACAAAATGATCATTAAAAAATTTCATTAATATTTGCCACACCCTTAACACACTTCCCTTACAAAATAAAAAATAAAAGGGCAACATCTCGAGTTGTAAAAAGTATTAGAAAAAAAGTGAACTATTTTTTCTAACTACATTCACATAATTATCATATAAAAAATAAATCAAGATCTGCCACGCCCTTTGCTCACCTCCCATACAAAATTAAAAATAAAAATGTAGATCTCGATTTGTAAAAAGTATTAGAAAGTAAATTAACAATTTTTTATTAATTTAACATAAACATCATATAAAAATTTCATCAAGATCTGCCATGCGCTTCGCCCACCTCCGATACAAAATGAAGACTAAAAGTGCAATATCGTCAGTTGAAGAGAGTATATGAAAACAAATGAGCTTGCTTATTTTTAACTGGCTTCACTTAATTATCAAATAATTATTTTATTCATATTGGCCACGTCCTTCACCCGTCTCCCTTTCCGTATTCAATGAAGTTTATAAAAAAAACAAAATTTACTGGCCATTTCAGCCCTTGGAAGGACTTTGACCTAGCTTCTATTGATCAATTGTGTTGCGCGTGTTATTAAATGTTTGATCGAGAATGACCGAGAAATGCACCTACCTGTTTTATGCTGACTCCGAACGGCTTATGTTCTCAAGAAGCTTTACATGGCAATTTTGACTCTCTGAGGTTTGCCATTGTCTGCAGGGAGGTGACGACCGAACAGAAAAATTAATTCAATTGAAAAAACTTTCTGTCTGAGCTGGAATTGAACCCGGGCTACCGCGGTTCTTTAGCTTAGGGGCCACGCACTCTACCCACTAGGCTACGGTCGCCACACCGAATTCACCTGCACAATGAAGTTTATTAATTAAAATAATTTTTTCTCAATACATGGGTTTGTTTAAATTTTACATTTATCTTAAGAATGAAAGAAAATAATAGAGAAAATTATTGACTATCATCAGAATAATTCGTTGAGTTACTCGACACAAAGTCAGAGAAATCGAGATCAGAAATGAAATCAATTTTGTCATCATTCGTATGATCTTCATTTAAAATAAAGTCATTGATTTCATTATCATTATTCTGTTTTTTTTTTCAATATTTTTCTAAGAGAATTTATAAAAGGATCTGATGAAAGCAGTAACCCACGGAATAGATCTATATTGCATAGTTCTCAAATGTTTCAACGGCTATGATTTAAGCTAATTTTTCCAAACTCTTTATGACTAGCTTCTAAAGCAATACAATTAATATTTTAACATATTTAAGCCTACAATCTTCACAACAAGTCTAACCCACAGGGATCTTAATGGTTAAAAATGGCAGCGTAAAATTAGGGAGAGTAAATTGTAACTAAACTTAATAATTCTAGTCAATGTTGTAGTCAAAACCCTAAAAAAATATGTAAGATGAACTACGAGAAATCTTCGCCCTAGCTAAAAACGAATTTTTTCGACACCACCTAGCAAGAAGAAGAAGCGTAAATATTAAAAAAAAATAAAATGTTTAGGATTTGTATTTTTGTATTATTTACGTAAAAAAATTTCATGTCAATTGGTGCTCATTTTCCTCAAAATATGCTTTAAAAAAGTAGTCATAAAATCCTTATTTGAAAGTAATCTGGGACAAAATTTTCATAAAATTCTCATTTTTTAGTTTCTGCTTCGCAAATTTTGAAAATGTGTTGAAAAAAGTTATTTGGAGGCATACATAAAAATAAAAAAAGCAAAAATGTCCTTTTGGTTTGATTGCGTTTGAAACTTTATGAAAAATTTGTTATTGAAAGATCCATTGGAAGCTATTTTTTTTGTATTTATTTGTTCAGTAAATTTGTTGACCAGAATAACAGGACGAACTTCGCTAAAGAACCCAAATTGAAAATCCGAATGGTTCAAGAGTTATCAACATGAAAATTAAAAAAAAATTTCGTTCTAAAATGTTCGGTAAAGTGGTAAACAAATGTCACAACGAGATTGCTCATAGCAAATGTAAGTTACAAAAATGTAAATTATCAAATACAGGGGAAAAAAGGGTACAAAAAGCGCATAGTGAACTAGGAGAAAATTGGTATGACAACTCCTGCTTGAAAAGCTTCAATTCTGTAGGTCAAGTAGAAAAAATAACATTTTTATTCCAAACTACAATTTTATTAACTCTAGTTGACTGTTTTTCGTAAGCTTGATTAGATTGTGGAATTCACTACCGTTGAATATCAAAACCGCTTCCAATAATATAATCTTTAAGCACTTAATTTGCAAATACTTTTCCTTACTAGGGACTCTCTATTTTACTTATATTTCATTCAATATCTATTTCTCTTTACTATGTTTCTTTCTCATTATTTTGTATTTTTTTTTATGTATAATAATATCGTACTTAATCATTGTTTAATTTTATTTGATTGATTGTTGTTATTTATATTGTATTTTTCGGGCTCTCAAAAGATGTTGATATTTTATTTGCATTTTCTTCTGAAGGTACTATTGTTTATCTACTATGTTGAAATCCATGCCATATTAAGTTTTCATGGATTCTTAAGAGCTCTGATGAAACTCTGTAAAGAAGTATTACACAGGGCAACACTGATTCTGCGGCATGGGATTTCATCTTCTTATTTGGTAGTCAATTTTAGTATTTTGATAAAGATCTTAGGCTATTATTTAGATTATTGGAATTGACTCCGGTTCTCGCGATAAGCCGCTATTTTAAAAATTAAGGCGGTTTCTTCACAGATTTTAACATAACTCCAGAACAGTAAATCTGATTTGGTAAAATAAAAAATCTGCGGCTTAATTGCCTCCAAGTTATATATACACTATTTTTTAATTAGCTTAATAGTTTCGGAAATATTGTGAAAGTTCTTCTGAAAAAAAAATTTTTTTTATGCAAAATTTAAACTTTTTATTATTTCATAATTCATAAAAATTCAAAAACGTCAAAATAGCTCTTTTTTTATATTGAGGTATAAACATACATATGTTGTAAAGAAAATAAGCTATATTTCATTAAAATCCATTGGCATGTTTTGCCTTAATTCACATTTAATGATGTTATCTGATTTTGACAAAAAACTTCTAAATAAATACACAGGGGAAAATTCGAGATCTAAATTTATCCAAAAAATCAGGGGAGCTTCTAGCATCAAGACTTCAAGAAAAACGTTGTCTTTAGCCTAACGAATCAGTTAAAACTTACCGGACTATAGAACGAGATATTCTTCAATACTGTGCAAAGGAGGAGAAAATCGTATGCTGTAAGAATATTCCTGGAGTTTTAAATGCAATGGGTCTTCATAGATAGCTCAAAAATAAGTTTAAAATGTGTGTTACTGCATGTTGGCAACAAATTAGCTTCAATTCCGATAGCACATTCAACAAAACTTAAAGAATAATATCAAAATATCAAACTTATTTTAGAGAAAATTGTATATGTTCATCACCAGTGGTCAGTGTGTGTGTTGATTTGAAAATGGTTAGCTTTTTATTGGGTCAGCAAGGTAGCTACACTAAATATCCATGTTTTGTTTGTCTATGGGATAGTCGTGCGAAAAATAAGCACTACACTAGGAAAGTTTGGCCATCCAGAACAAATATGACTGTAGGCATAAATAAAATCGTTCATGATCCATTAATATGTCGAGAAAAAAATAATTTTGCCACCAATTTATATAAAACTTAAACTAAAGAAACAGTATGTAAAAGCTTTGGATAAGATTTGCAAGTGCTACAAATATTGTATTTGCCAAGCATTTCCTGGCCAAAGCACGGAAAAATTAAAAGCAGGCATCTTTGATGGGCCACAAATTCGAACTCTTACAAACAAAAATGATTTCACAAAGCACATTACTAAGGTCGAATCGAAAGCATGGGTAAGTTTCAAATCAGTAGTCAAAAACATTTTGGAGAATCATAAAGCTGCGAAGTATTCTAAAATAGTCTCTAAAATGCTTTTTAATTTATGGATTTATATTTTAAATGGATTTGAAATTAATAAGCGCAACCAAAATGCCAAAGAAAATCCCATAGAACACGATGGATTTTAATGAAATATGGCTTATTTTCTTTGTAACATATGTGTGTTTTTAAGTTAGTATCAAAAAGGAGCTGTTTTGACGTTTTTGATTTTTTTATGAATTATGAAATAACAAAAAGTTTAAATTTTGCATAAAAAATGTTTTTTTTCAGAATAACTTTCTAAATATTTCCGAAACTACATTTAGCTAATCAAAAAACATTGTAGATTTAACTTGGAGGCAATTTAGCTGCGGATGTTTGGATTTTTTATTTTACCAAATCACACTAATTTTTCTGGAGTTATGTTAAAATCTGTGATGAAACCTCCTTAATTTTTAAAATAGCGGTATATCACGAGAACAAGAGTCAATGCAAACAATGTGAATTAAAGGATTAAAACTTCATTATTCCATGTATCTTAATTGGCTCCAAAAACTTATGCCGCAGAAAAAAATTCCTTTTTTGTTTCCCTGTGTTATTTATATTTTAATTTTATTTAATTTACCTTAAACTCCTTATTATTTTTTTTAGTTACAATATTCGACGCAATCTTCTTTTAATGAATATTTTGGCCTACCAACACGATTTGCAAAACTCGTAAGCACACTTGTTCAGTTTTTAATTCAATTTTTATGCCCAAAATTACCAAAAACTAAACGCAAAACACCTCTTTCAGACCATACTACGAGACCCGCGCCAACTACAACGGCATACTTAAGGCGCAGAAGGAAAAGATAACGACGCTGGAGGGCAAAGTATCCGAATCGAAACTAACCTACAATGAGGCGTTGAAGAACCTCGAACAGATATCCGAGGAGATCCACCGTCAGCGACAACATCAAAAAAATCTGCTAAACTATGGTGCCACACTAGCCGCCCAAGCAGAGCTTCAAGCGGCGCAGCAAACGGCCAACTACAACCACTTTCCCTGCAACATTGACTCAACGGATGAGTATCTGGAAATGCCCGATAAACTCAGCACTCATTCGAGTCCCGTGCGCCAGCGACGTCAAGACGAACACGATTGCCCACACCTGCTGCAGGACTTTGAAGCTGTGCTCACCTTTCCCGAGCGTCGCTGTGAAGTTGGCAAAATTATGACCAAATCGGCCAGCACCAGCGCCAGCGACAGCCTCATAGCACAGGCGCAGCTGCACGGACCGTACGAGCTAAAGCCTTTCAGTGCAGGCGGCACATCATCCTGCGATGGCGCTAGTTCCAGCACAGGTCCATGCAACGATGGCGACGACATCGAACAATGGACCGAGATACGTCTATCGCATTCGGAGAGCACGAGTTCAAGCTACTCAAATCAGTCGTTGCTGCGCGAGGATTCAACAAACGCCATTGCGGATGATGTGCGCTCGCATGGCAGTTCCTCGTCCTCTTCCTCCGATGAGCCGCGCCGCAAGGTCACCTGCACTACCATCTTTCAAGACGAGCAGCTTAACAGAAAACAGAGCCTCAGCCAGTGGCTTTCACGCTCCAACAGCTTTAAGGCCAGCGCTGGCCGACGTCAAAGTCTCGATTTGCTAATCGATGCCGGCGACAAGGTGAAGGATGTCTTTTCGTTTGGCTTTCAGCGAGTGGGCAAGTCACTGGAACGACGCAACAGTGAGTCTGAAATGCCGCCCGATGATGTGGTTGGCCTGCCGATTGTGGCAGCAAACGCAGCAACGGCAAACAACACGACAACTACAACGTCAGCGGGCGATTTTTTCCTATTTTCAAGGTCAGTAGGCGTAGCAGGTGGAGTTGCCGTTGACGCTAGTGCGGCAAGTAAGAGTAAAGCTTTGCAAAAAAAGACGGGACTCGGCTTGCTTGGCGCCTTACAGAATCGCTTCACAAAATTGATTTGAACTAACTAAAAAAATCCCTCAAAAAGAACTATATTTACATTTTTTTTAAAAAAAAATTCAAAAAGAAAACACACACATTATATAGAAAACGCGGCACTAACTAATCTAGTACAAATTTTCATTAAAGCTCAATTAAAAACTTAAACTAAAACTATTTTAAAAAATAAACCCACCCAAATTTTCAGGTCGTCAGAGCCAAAGGAATTGCTCTCGGATGAGCAGGTGGAAAATTTATTATTGAATCATAGCGTGGACGAGAATGGCGCAATAATAGTGGAAGAGTTGAAGTCGCCATTGCAGCAGCAGCAGCAGCAGCTGGTACAACAGCAACAGCATCAACAACAGCCAACACCAGCAATATTTCTTTAAACAAAAACAAAAACAACAACAACAAATAAACAAACACAAACATTAAAGCAAACATTAAAAAACATATCAAGTGAAAATTTCGACAGATTCGAACAGCAGCAGAGGGTTAAAGCGATATACTTAGCTACTGAAATATACTCAACAAAGGCAAAATTCTAAAAGCAATATAATTTGATTAATGCAAATGAAAGATGGTTGGTAGGATCAAACAAGTGTCAGAGACGCCCAAAACAAAAGAGCACAAACACTTACAAAACGAGTTGGCTAAATGAACGGAGCAGAGCGCATAGAAATTGGCAGTGAGCATAAAACGAGCATAAGACTCGATATTAAAAACCACATAAAAATTATCCATCTTTCACTTAATACCAAAATATGCTCGTAAACTACTTACTACAACATTGATACAACTATAGCTAAATGCATGATGGCTATAATAGTACAGTAACAAAAAATAAAACAGCATCGTTTTGCCATTAAACATTGTTGTAGCATGTTGTTTTTCTGCACAGAATTTTTAATAGCGGCGTTTAAGTATTTGCCTTGGTTTTTAGATTCAAAATTTTAAAGTTATTAATTAACACATTATTAGGTACTTTTAAAAGTGATGCACGCATTTGCTTAATCCTTTGTTATATTTTTAAAAAGTGATGAATTTAAATATTTTTTTCTACAAATAATTTTTTGAGAATGCGCCTTAATTTGACTGTTGCTGTTGAGTCAACAAAAGCACGCTACTTTTTAGTTATATGCTGTAAAACATTGAAAAAAAAAAACACACTATATAACATATAATAATATACTAAAAGTTTATATACGATTTTGATAATACGACTTATTGTAGAGTAGAGAGCAGAAAAAAAATTATTTACATAAATTACTAAGCATTGCATTTTCTGTGTCAAAGCTGCAATGTACATAATATACCATATATACTTAATTCATATATGTATGTATATGTTAACTACTTGAAATTTTGTAGCGCAAGTAGTCAAGAAGAAAGAAGCAGTTGAAATGCGCGTGATTTTAGCTTAATTAAAAAAATATACCTAACATTAACTATTATTATAAATAAAAAAATTAATGTTAACTAAGTGTTATGACAAACAAACAAAAAAAAAATAATCAAAAAACTGTTGGAGTTCGTTTAGTGTTAATTCAATATTATACGGTACCTACCTACATACATACTATGAAATAGAACAACATTAACTAATGAAATAAATAAAATTTAAAGATAAAATTCAAAATGTACACTTCGTTTTTATATAAATTGACTCATGTTGTATCATTTAGAAACATAGATAGATATATTGTGCACTGTACACAGTTACCGTAAAATCATGAAATTTTGCAAAAATAATTTTTATGATAAGATCATTGATCACATAAAATTTTAGGTGCTAATTATATTTTCGGCAACGACAAAAAAAATTTTCATCATTGATGAATATCAAAACATTTTTGGATGCATATCAAATCACAGTTTTCAAATCACTTTGTTCACTCCTCAACGTAACTAATTTTTTTTTTGTGCTGGAACAAAAAGTAGTAATTGGGTGCGAAATCGGAATATGAATCATCAATCCGAAGTTTTGATCGGTCAAAATTTTCTTTATTTGAGCCGGTGTGTGAGAATGTAAGCTCTGTCATGGTTTTTCCGAATTTCTTCAAACACTTCTGGCCAGTGAACGAAAATTTACCGAACGATATTTTAATGTGCCTCACATGGCATGAATTTTTGTTTGGTTGCGTATATGTGTGTTGAGACGAACATAAACATTATTATTCTGTTACGTTCAACAGCATGGCACACAAACACATTGTTATAATGTATGCGTACAAACTACTGAACCCATACAGCATACGATATTTTCATGTAGGCTACTCTCTCTCATTTTGTGTCTCAGAATAGTGCCTACGAATACGGTGCACTTGACCCTACTAGCTCTTCCAACTATAAAATTATAGTCTAACAAGCTTAGTATATCCAAAAATAAAAAGAAAAATCCCACGCCGCGGGATTCCGGGAAACAAAATCCCCAAAAAGGTAACATCCCACAAAAAATCGGGTAAATAGATTTTTTGCCGAAATTCCCAAGAAAAATCCCATGAAAATAGGGTAAAGGGGTTTTGGGAATTTTCTCTCAAACAACGCTTCGTAAACGGTTATTAAGTGTAGCTTATGTTCAAGCATGCAAACTTGAATGTAACCGAATAATGAGCGCCGTAATGAATGCTACACAACATTAACGTTCAGTTCTCTCAAATCAACGCTTTAGTACCTTAACGAACGCAACGTTAGGTAAATTTTCGTTCACTGCTTCTGGCACACAAATGTCGATGATTCCATGTCAATTTGACTTACTTTAAACAAAACCTGACCTTTCTGTTTCCGATTTTTCTGAAACTTTGTAGGTTAGTATTGCATATAAAAAACCTTACACAGTGTATTTTTTCTGCGAACATTTTTTTTTAAGTTATACACTGAGAAAAATATTAAAAAACAAAAAATATAATCTGCTCATATATTCAAATACCTGTATCTTTAAAACCACAAGTCGTACGGAAAAAAGTAAAATATGTTTTAAAGACCTTTAATGGGTCTTTTTTGAGGTGTATTTTGATTGAGCACTTTTATGAGGGTTTCTTTTTTAACCTGAAATTTTGGCGTTATAAAAAATCGCCCAATAAAAAATCACAAAAAAAAATTAAAAATGTGTTTTTTAATCGGCCCGCCAACACGCCCTTGTTATACTATTATGACTTTAGACAGCGGCGGATTTAGGCATGCTGCCGCCCTAGGCCCAACATTAACGTTGCTTCTGACATTTTAAATTGTTATCTTACAATAGCCGAGATCTAAAGTCGAACGTAAAATAAAATTGGGACCATTTGAAAAAAAAAATTGAAATTTTCACGTGTTTTTCAATAGAAAATTGTTGATAAAAATAAATAAAAAAATTAAAAAAACTGCTACGTCAAGCTGAAGAGGCACATTTCTCAACAAAACCCATTTTTAATCAAATCGATCTGACAAAAACTGTCTTATGCCCTGTTTAGGTAAAACAAACGATGCGTTTATTTCACGAACGCATCGTCCAACAGGCGGCAATCAGCTGTTTTGGTTCCATGTATGAAGAATGTCAGACACAAACGAACACAACTGACTCAGTAACGAACGAAGACGTAACCTCAGTGTAAAGTTGGGTCTTTGTAAGCAAAAAAATCCGAACGAGACGTCACAATTTGACGAGTGCAAAATTATTATCGTTCTCAAAATGGAAGTTGCTGCTAACAGTTTTTGGAGCAAGTACAGCAAAAGCAGATGAAAAATGGAACGCCATCTGCTAAAGTAAACTTCTACGGTCCTCCTCAAAGAAGTACACATAATCTATTTAAGAAAAGAAGATATCACAACCAATTAAAAAACAGTTTCATTTCTACCAAAAGTCAATAATTCAATAACCAAAACAGCTGATGCAAAAAGTATTGCCACCTATTATAAAATGCTAGTAATGTGTATACAATTTTTAAGATTTTTGTCAGTTTTACGCTAAGTGCTGAACTTTTACAATCTGGCAATAATGTTTTTGACAAGTACTGACGTTGGAGTATTTCAAAAACGTAAGCAACGTAATGTTGGACGACGACGCAAGAAAAAATTACAAGGAGGCTGTTCAGACTTGCCTCAAATGAAGCGACTTACTTGCCTCATTTTGACATGAGTTAGCTATCACACACAAACTATTGCCTCACTTTGAGGCTGCATCATTTTGGCGTTTATTGTTTTTTTTTTGTTTGTTTTCTTTTGAATTATTAAATGCTCAAGTTTTTACAATTTAAAAAATATTAATTTGCGAACAACAATGAATTAACAAAATTAATTCGCTCCAGAACAAACTAAAAAGAGTAAAAATTTCAACATAACAAACTTAACTCTGACGTACGTCAAAATGAGTCGCAAAATTTTTAAAATTTTTAAAATTCTTGCCTCACGTAACATGTCACCTTCGCGCTCGCTTTTCCCTTTGCCTGTAGACGTCAAAATGAGGCAAGTGAGTCGCCTCATTTGAGGCAAGTCTGAACAGCCTCAAAGACCCAATTTCGGCCGATCACGTTGGAAAACGAACGAAGCTTGTCACGAAGGCTTCGTTTTACCTAAATAGGGCATTAGTTATGCTGTCAACCAGGTCAAAAAAAAGTGATTTTGAGAAAATGGTTTAGAGTTTTGGAATCGGTTATTGGGTGTTCACACGTTTGTCAAATGATTGAATCAATCAAAATTTGTTGTTGCTTTCCAACGTTAAAAAAAATGAACTCTCTGCGAGAGCGAAAATGAACTTCAAACTCTTCATCGAATCAGTCAAAATTTTGATTGAGCTCCAGACCTGTATCAATCAGTCAAACGGTTGCATTTTTTTACTTTTCTGTTGTTTAGTAGCAAATTATTTCTAAAAAAGTACTTATTTGAACACGAAAGCAGTTTTTTTAAGAGAAAAAAGGAAGAGTAGATAGAAAAGTAGACAAAAAAGTAGGCAGAAGAGTAACAAATGCCTGCATCGGTACTTCAATCAAAAAATCATGTGTGAGCAGAAATAAATCAAAAATTTTAGAGTGAGTAAAAGAGAGTAAAAAATCGCGATATACTTTAATCATTTGACAGACGTGTGAACACCTCTTTAGAGCGCTCGAATAGCAAGAAAACATCTTGCGCTCTCTTCAAATACTAACGGCCGATTTCTTCACCGAATTTCAAATCGAGCTATTCCGAGTTCTGCTTAGACCTCGATTTCAAATTAATTCTCTGTTCAAAAACAAGAAAGTACTCGGTCATTTATTCACTTATTTGGTACTCGGATCATTTTCAAAAGAGAGTGCTGGGCACTAACGCTAGGATCAAGTTTATACCAAACCTCGAGGAAATGGAAACATTCCCAGTTGTAATCAAGAAACATTCCATAGAATGCTCATGGAAACATGAGTTTATAACAATTTAGATAAATTATCGGCAGACTGCTGAAGCAGCTTACTAAGGAGTAAGTTTTAATCTAGAATATTGAAGTTTCCATGTGATATATTTTCTGTTTTTGTCAAAACTGCATATGGACCGACTGGACAAAACGAAAATTAAAGTCTGTCATGAGAGTTGCTTAAAATATGGTGACATTTTTGTTGTCACTGCCTGCCAAGTGAAGTGGATAAGCATGTCTACTGGTGACTGGTGAAGCAGACACGTAATTTTCTTTAAGTAATTGAGATGGAACGAGTGGGCAATACTCTTCCAAGGATTTTTTACTAAACGGCCCACTAGAAGGGCTTTAATTCGCCGGTTAGGGGTAAGACTAATTGACCATGCACAATGGACCTAGGCGTTTAAATAGAAACATTTTAAATGCATAAAGTTTATTTAAATTATTTTGTATGGCCGATTGCTTTATTAATTCTGTGGTCACAAGGAATAACGACTAAACTCAAAGTATCGTAAAAAACGATATTTTATTTGCACGAACTACAACCCATTTTTTTGAAATATATGAACCGTTACAAACAAAATATGTGCAGACATACGTGATGATCAATTCTGATAAAAAAATATCTGCATACTTCCAAAAATTGGCAATAAAGTAAATTCCATATAAAAAATTCCATAAAATACCATAAAAAAAAATAAAAAATTAACTAAAATAATAATTTTATTTTAAGTTTTTGTTTTAAACACTTTGGTGCCTCAGCAAGATCTTCCAAAGGTTTGCTTGGTGGTGGAATTTTGTATTTTGTCTCAGGAATCTCGTAGATTTGCTCCTCCTTTTTCTCAACAACAGAAACATTATCTGGCAATGGTTTCTTGGGACCATCATCAGACCATCGACGAACTTTATAGACATTGCACGTTGACCACGCAACTTGTCAGACACAACCCTTTACTCCAGACTCCATAATAAAACGCAGTACACCATAGCAAGAGCGACGCACAGCCAATCCACCGGTAAGTTTGTAGCGCAGCGACTCGGCTTGAGCAATGGCGCAAAGACGTTCTAGACAAAGACAAACGGGTTGCGACATTCTAGGCATTCAAGTCAATATAGTCGGGTTCAAAATTGAAACGCTTCTGTACCATTGCAGTTAACTCTGGAATGAGACGTCCCTTTTCTGCCAAAACCTGCTGGGTTTTGGTTGCCATGATTTTGATTTCAGTGCGCAATGCGAAAGTTTGCGAGCCATCGGTAACAAACTTACGTTTTTGGATGTTGTGGGGATAATTTTTGTTTAGGAATGTGAATTTTGAATATTTTCACAACTTCAACAGAACGTGGTTACAAAAATAAGTTACAAAAGCAAAAAATTTGTTTAAATTATTTTTTATTAAAATCAAAAACTTGACACTCAAATTGTCAAAACAAAGTAAAGAAATAAAAAGAGAGTAAGACCGAATTTTAAGATTGCTAGACTTCCGATTTCGGGGTTCCAGCTAAAACTCAGTATCAGCTAGAACCGAAATTCAAATTTAAGTTTTTCTGCCTTAGATCACCGTGAAGAAATGAGTTAGTACTCGGGAGAGAATAAAAAAAATAGGTCTAATACTTGGTCTAGCATTAAAACTCTGTGAAGAAAATCTGCCATTAGGGAGAGATCCGAGAGAAAATTAGAATAGATTCATTTTTCTACACAATAGAGAAATTTTTGGCGGCTACATGTATTTTCATGTATTTTGTTGCACGGCAAATCCGACAACCGACATCCGCTTTGGTTCTGTTCGGGCTCTTATATTCTCTTATGTTGTGAGTTTTGTGTACATGCAAGAACATTATATAAAAGATCCCGCCATAGAAATGGAAATCTACTGCGCAGCCTACGTCATATGTGAAAATACATCCACACAAAAACAGCACATACAAAAAAAACGAAACTAAGCAAATGAATTTTATTGGCTTATCGGGAAACAAACGAAATACAAAAAAAGAAACAGTGCAAACTGCTCTCAAAAAAAATCGAGCAATATAGCTATTTTTTGTGATCCCTATAAAAAAATTTTACTATGTTTTTTCAGTAAGTTTGACACTCTCTTCTCTTTCACTTCTGACGTCACATGCACTTGCTCACAAAAAGAGTGGACATACGCATGGCGGAATCTTGAATATATAATTCTTGGTGTACATCATAGTAGAACTAGACAAGGTAGTGTTAGGGCTGAATAAGCTCTCTTTCTTAGTGACCATAACTTTCAAACTCAGCCATTTTGGTATTTTTGCTTTCATATTGCATTCTCATTGCTTGCAGATTTTGTATGAAATGTCAACTTCGTTTTGACAGTTTCGGTCCCGGCTCTCCGCCATAACACCAACTTGTTTAATTTTGCCATGGTGTACATGTGAAAAGTTACGCTCAAAGAGTGCTCAATGAGCTCTGGGGCGCCCAGCGCTTATATAAATGCAGAGCGCTCCAAAACAAAACAAAAGAAAATTTTGTATTTCTTTGATGTGTATTGTGTTAGAGCCCGAATAGAATCAAAAATCGTTGCGGCCAAGTATTTGTTGTTGTTGGAAAATACATACAAAATGTAGAAAAAACCGCTGCTCGTTTTCCGCAACGATAAATCGCAGACTTAGAATCTATTATATTTCAATCGTCGGTCACAACGATTTTGGATTCTGTTCAGGCTCTAAATCAGTGAGCGAAAATAAACTCTACCGTTGCGTTCGTTAAGGTAGTAAAGTGCTGATATGAGATAACTGAACATTAATGTTGTGTAGCATTCATTACGGCCGCTCATTATTCGGTTGCATTCAAGTTTGCATTCTTGAACAAAAATATTATGGTTCCGTAGTATAAGCTACACTAAATAAACGTATGAGAAGCGTTGTTTGAGAGACTGAGAAACCAGAGAGAAAACCATTTTATCTGTGTTGAAGGACATGCATCGTATCAAGGGCGCATTCACTTTTGTAGGTAGCATAAATTTGTAGGGCGCCCTTGTTTTAGTATGTATAATCAATGCACTTTTTGTTTAGCTATTCGGTTAATTTCTATTGTCGCAATTTACACGTCAGTCAAAGTCAGTGATCAGTCAAAATTTGTTGTTGTTTTCCCAGCTCGAAATAAAATTAACTCTCTGCGAGAGCGAAAATGAACTTTTTACAATTCATCGCATGAGTGCAATTTTCAGTGAGCCTAAAACCTGCATCACTCAGTCAAACGGTTGCGAACTTTTACTTGTCTACTGCCTAGAGCAAATAATTCATAAGGTAGAAAATTCAACATAAAAGTACTTTTATTGTATCTTAAATTATATTCTCAGAGTAATCAGTTTCAATCTTAAAAGATCAACAAGGTTTTCATTATCACACTCCCTCAAAATTAAATTAACAAATAGCTAAAATATTCCATTACACTTCGATTGTCAGAGTTGCCGTTTGTATCCGAAAGCATCCATTCAATCCTTCAAGTTATACTGAAAAACATACATACTTTTTTAAGATCAATGCAAAGTTTGATTCTTTTTCGAAGAAATTATATACATTTATATTTTTTATGTATGTGAATTACATATATTCTTCACTTAATTTGTAATATTGTACATAAGACCATTTCTCAACAAGTTTAAGAAACAGATTCTTGAATACTTAAAAGATGTTTTTATTTTTTAACTCTGAAAGTTAATGAATGTTCAAAATTCATCTGTGATTTGTGGAAAAATAGAATCTGGTAGTGCGGTGGTTGCATTGAGTACATTTTTGAATTTTTTATACATTTATTATTACTGTCTGACCAGAATCATATCGTTGTCGTGTCGGCAGGCAGAGCGCTGACAGAGACAATGCAAACCTTATGGGACAAAATTGCGGCAGAATACGACAACGAAAACTCCAAGATAGAAATGTTTCTATTTCTATTTTGACTTTGTCGTTTATTTGATAGCTCTCTCAGCTTCTCTCTAAAAATATTGTCATATTTTAACAAAAGTTGAAGAATCTGTCAACCAATGTAGCGAGTAAAGTGTTCCTACTTGCTCTAATAATGATAGGAGTAGCCTTCAGTTAAAAATGCAGTAAATTTATATGAAGAGTATTGCAAAAAGTAGTGAAATAAATGGAATAAAGTGGAGTAATTATTAGTTCAATCGGAGTACGATGAGAACACTAAAGCAAGTTCAAGAAAATTAAAAATGGCAGATTGAATAAAAGCAAAACGAAAAGCCAACGCTACAATTCTGGGCTAACTCTTAGCGATTCTCTCTCACTGACACGACGACATGATTCTGGTCAGATAGTTACTGTCACGACAACACTGGTCAACAAGAGAGAAGAGAAACAGGAGTTGTAAATTCAATCTAAATGCAGTGTTGCAATATGGCCCGATATATCGGATTTGTTACGATTTTCAGTCTTGATCCGATATTTGCCGAAATAATACGATTTCAGGAAAAATAGATCCGATGTCCAGTGTTGCCTAAATTTCTTTTTTAAAGCAATGTATATATGACTTAAGATTTATTTTAATATTGTTTCATATAAAATCTTATTTTGCGAACATCTTATATTTAGGTAGTTTATGCTGTCCAAAAAAAACCCATATTTTTCGTTCATTTACTCAAAGCAAAATCAACGTCGTTGCTGTGTTTTAGAGTATCACAAATCCGACGAGAATCCGACGAGAATCCGACGAGCTCGAGTGCAAAAGTTACGATATGAAAATTTTTTCATGGCAACACTGACTATGTGTGTACTCAGTATACGTAAATGACTAGCGGTAGATCTTATGTTGACGCTGCGTCTACACATAACAATTGTTATAACAATTGTTTATATCCATATTAGTTGCCAAATTTTTGTCAACTTCAAGCAAATTGTCTATTGTGACGTAGGTGGGCTTAACAATTGCATGACAATTGTTGTATTATTTCACGTTTCCCTTGGTTTTTAAATTTTTCTCTGTTCTTGTTCACTTTCAGAAGAAAATGTCAAAAAATGTCAGCCTACGTCAAATCGTTGTTATTTTAATTGTTTGCCTGATTGTTGCGACAATTGAGCTGACAACTGAGAATATATGAATGTTAGTAAAAAATGTGTGAGTGTATTGAAACTGTCATGACAATCTGTCTCGTGTAGACCTAGTGTGAATCGCATTCTTTCATCCCAGTGGTAATAAAAATCATTACCTAACCTCCTACTTTCTTTTTACGATGTAGCTGCCAATCTAGGTTTCTATTCAAACATAATTAAATTTGTCCGAGCATGGCAGCTAAAACATAAATAACATTTCAATAGCATATTAAGAGAAGTCAAATCAAGGTCTTTTAACATGTAATCGACAGTCGTTAAGGTTTTACAAAGGTGACAAAATAGGGGTTCAAAGCATAACATTTTTTTTACTTTAGGCCTATATTCTTAAATAATTAAAAATTATTCTTAAATAACCAAAAATAATCTTTGAAAGTAGTCCGATTTTTTTATTACATGCTTTTGATTCTTTTTGATTATTTTGCGTAAAGTAATCTAAAGTAACCGTTATTACTTTATGATTATTTGTAATCGTTATCAATTACTAAATAAATCTTTCACATAAGAATTGTATTATCACTACAATTATATTTTAAATAAAGTACAATTGATTTCAAATCGTAATCGCAATTACACAGCTATGGTTTGACGTTTAAAAAATGCAAGTCGTGTTATTAAAGCACACTTGTTTCATTTGGAACACCGACAAAGTTTTAACAGCGGGATAAAATTATTGCTTGTACTCAGTGTTGCCAAGTTAGCATTTTTGCAAGCTAGATCTAGCTTATTTTTTCAGCATTTTGGTCTTATCCTCTAGCTTTTTCTAGCTTGTTTTGAAAAGTGAATATTTTTAATATATATATATTTAAAATTTTCAATGCTTATTTTTAAGTGTGTCGCTTTTTTAAAACAAACAATCGAACAAATCTTAGCAAATCTAAATTTTGATTTTAGCAAAATAAAAAATGTATGTGTAATTAATAACATAATATTAAGAGGTAAATAAAAAGTGCAATGAAGATTGTGAACAGAGCATAGAAACAAAATAAAATTGCATTTACGTACTGCATCTCTTATGATAAGGTGTTTATTTAAAAAACTTGAAGCATGTATTTTGTCATGACTTTGACATACCAGAAGGCTTCTTAAAATTCTTTAAATTAGATTACTTTCGCATGTCTGTATATAAAAATAATGATTCATCTAACGATGAGGGAATTTTTGCAGAAATAGAGTTAAATATCTAGGAGTTGGTTTAAAATAAATTTTTTACATGATTAATATAATTTTATACATATGAAAGTGTTGGCAGCGCTGATTTCGAGACACAAAATGAGAGAGAATAGCCTACGTGAAAATATCGTATGCCGTATGTGTGGAGTGTGTAAACATAATTATAATGTATCGTATGGCGAATGTCACACTTAGTAGACACAGACAAATTTGTTGTTGTTTTCGCGGGTAAAATAAAAACCTGGAAATTGAGAGAGCTTCTTTTAGCCGTGAAAACAACAACAAATTTGTCCGTGTCCGCTAGTGTGACATGCAGTTTTGTCATGCTGTCGAACGATACAGAATAATATTTATGTTCGTCTCCACACACATATACCGAGCGAAAATTAATGTCATGTGAGGCACATTAATATATCGTTCGGTTTATTTTCGTTCACTGGTCTTAACCCAATAAAAACGATGATGCCATGTGGATGACGCAAAACTAATCGTATCACATAAAAATTAGTCAAAATAAAAATTAGGTAAAAATTACCACATGTGTGAAAAAAATTGTCCCGTCTTCAAGGCTTTAAGGAGATTGATAAAAAAACGTCCGTTGCGAACAACGCAGACAACAGTGGCCTGCTAATGAATTATATACAATGCATCAGTGTGTTTTATTTTGAATTGGTCCGAAACTTGTTAGCCAAAACTGCGCAACTATATAATTTTTAAGAATATGAACAGAGTTGCACAGTATTCGTATTAAAACTTAGCACCAATTCAAAATAAAACACATTTATGCATTGCATAAATGCATTTGGAAACTCAGCCATACTCTTGCCATTATATGAAATGCGACTTTTTTAGTAGGACTATATTAAAGAGTAAGTCAATTAACTACTTAAAAATCTCTTCTTTTTTTTGTTAAAGTTTCACTTCTACCGTGCGTGGCGGCCAAACACATATTTTTTTTTATTTAATTTCTGCTCCATATTTAAACATAACGCACAGCAGCTTAAATTCTTAATATTTCTTTTGAAATTTTCCAAAAAAATGCATTGCACCATTTTTCTTCTTCAAGTGACACGCTTTATGACAAGCTTAGCTTAATATTATATTCATTAATATAACGAACTTATTTATTAAGTTTTCACAGACTTCACATTATTTATGTTTGAAAATGTTTGCATGTGGCAAAACATCTCTTGAGTGCTTCGAATTTACACGCTTTCCCGTTTTGTACTCGGCAAGCGTTTTCAACAATTGATTATTGCGTTTGAGCAAAGCATTTGTTTCATCCTGCTTCTCGATTTGACGCTCAAAGAGCTCTTCCAAGATCGCAAGCGAATTTGATGTGTGCATGAGAACGTCCTTCATTTCATGAACATCGGAAGAAAGTTTATCGACCGCTTGAACGATGCGGTTATTGAATTTGAACGACTTTACAATAGGCGGTGAGGACTTGAAACGTTTAGTTCGCGGCCTATATTCAGATGAATCTTCATCGTAGTCTGTGTTGGGTGTTGAGTCACGTGTTGGTCGTCGTTCTGGTGGCTTTTTAACATTTCGTTGCTGTTGCTGCTCCTCTGCTTCCGGCATGTATAGAAACTCTTGATCACTGTTATAATCGTCTGGCAATCCTTCCAGGTCATCATTATATTCTTCATTAGTGCAATCATCGGCCTCGTCTTTGAAATGTTTCGCAGATGAGGTCATGTTGCTCTCTTGCATTGCTTGCTCCAATTCTTCGGAGTTCATGATTTCAAACTGCAAAGCAAAACATTATTATATAAAACATTTTGAAAAATTGTCTGGTGAAGGTTCTGTTATTGTTACTTCAACTTTATTTAAATTATCTGGATCGAATGAAAATACGTCGCTGGAGTTATGCAAGCTTTGCTTTTTTCTTTGCTTCTCATAAGATGAGTTAAGGCGGCCCCAGTTCCCGCGCTATAGAAGTAAATAAAAGAGATTAGTTTGTATATGTAAAGATCACACGTCTCACCTTCCGCCATTCGTCCGGTGTGAACACAATGCCTGGCAGACTATTCAGTTCATCGGTTATATTGGTCCATATTTGTTTCTTTAAAGGTTCATCATTATCGCCCGTGCGCAACAATGCTTTGTTTTCCCTAATTAATTCAAAAAAACGTTCCTCTTGAGCAGCGCTTGGATTCAAACCATCGAACTCTTCGTTTGCCAGTGATTCTTCTGTTAGTGACTCTGTGGTGTATTCTTCACCGTACGTTTTTGAGGTAATTGTAGGTATTGTAGGAGCTACAGTGATAGCAATAGAGTACAGTACATAGTTTAAATTTAATTTTATAAAAATTTAATTATGGCATCCACCTTTTTTAATCCAACGTTCCAGATCCTGTTCGTAATCGCCTTTAGCTTGTAGACGCCAGCTCCAATAAGCCTGCAGAAAGATTTTTGGGTAAGTATTTATTTGTTCAAATTATCATCCGCCGCAAAAACTTCAGCTTTGAAGCCACAAACCTTTTTCCAAGCCTCCACGCTCTTAACAGGGCCATTCATTTGATTCAGTGTGTTGGCGATGTCACGCCAAATATTCTGTCGTTGCGTCATATCTTTCTTTTTAAAGTTCTCCTTGTTTGCGTGCACGAGTTTTAGCAACGTCGCAGTTTGGTCCCTCGTACGAGGTGCTTTCTGCAAATAATAGTGAACATTTTATTGGTTTTGGACTTTGAATAACGAGCTCGTTCACTTGCAGATCGCATCATTTAAAAAATAAATAAGGATAGTCAAATGTTTTCTATTTTTTATATGTGATCAAGTCTAATAAACGCTTTACTAATACTAAAAAAAAGGTTCGGTGAAATAACGCCCAATGAAACTTACTTTTTAAAAAGAATTGTAATGATTATATAATCCTTAAGGGAGAAGTTTATGATTAGTAATTGATTACGATTATAAATAATCAAAAAATAATAACGATTACTTGAGATTACACAAAATGATCAAAAAGGATCAAAACTAATCAAAAAAATAATCCGATTATTTATCAAGATTATTTTTGATACTTTTTTTATTATTTTAAGAATTTCAGTCTTATGCCGCGGCATACCCACGGCCGTGGGTATGCTAGGCAAACATGTTGGGTGAGCTTTTTTGTTGTTAGTGTTTTCGCATAAAATGAGATATAAGCTTTTCTCTCCTGCTCATTACCTCGCTAATTACCTGTTTGAAACAGCAAACACGCCAAACATTTCAGAATAGTCAGAATCGTCCTCAGCGCCAGTTGACAGATTATTTTCTTTCGCTGGCATAGTAAACACTCCAAGACGGCAATCATTGTGTTTTTTCTTTTAAAAAATTAGTGCTTATGAAGGCAAATAGAAATTTAGAGTAAAAGGTTTTATTTTTGTTTCGTTTATATTGTACTATAATACATTATTGTTCTTGTACTTGTTTTTCGTCAATCTTTGTTTTGTAATGAAATACATAACTTTGTTTTTTTTAATAAAATTTAAAACTGAAAGACTGAAATTCCTAAAATAATCAAAAAAGAATCAAAAATAATCTCGAAAAGTAATCAGATTATTTTTTGATTACTTTTGATTCTTTTTGATTGTTTTGCGCAATCTTAAGTAATCGTTATTATTTTTTGATAATCGTAATCTTTTGATTACTGAGCCAAACAGAAAGGAATTTCTGAGCCAAACCTTTTTGAAAAAAAGAATCGAATAAGTAATGATTACGACGAGTAATCATTACTTAACAGCTATGCAATGAAATAACGCCCAAAATGAAACAAAGCCCAAAAATTTTCTAAATTTACAAATTTAGGCTTTATTTCATTTTTCTATTTGGGCGTTACTTCATTATTATTCAGATGTAACTCTTTTGATGTGAACTAAAGGTCTGCAGGGAATCATCCATTCTACTTGTACAAACAGATATTACATGTTAGATCCTGATATTATTGATACAAATACAACAAAAAGTATAACTTAACATACGCTTATATGCATGGCAGAACTAGACAAGGTAGTGTTAGGGCTGAATGTGCTCTCTTTCTTAGTGACCATAAATGTCAAACTCAGCCATTTTGCTATTTTTGCCAATTCTCGCTTTCTCATTTCATTCTCACTGGTTGCAGATTTTGTATGAGTTTTGTACTTCATTTTGACAGTTTTGGTCACCGGCTCTCCGCCCTAAGACTACCTTGTCTAGTTCTACTATGCTTATATGCTTTGGAATAAGCAGAGTACGCACTTATCTTTGGCTCTCATTGTAGTGTAAGCTTCTTCTCTCTTTATCTGTTCCAGAGCTTTAATGTGAACTATTTGGCGACACCACGAATGGACCCCAATTGAAATAAGCCCCAAAAACATTAAGTAAGCCCCAAAAAAGTTTATACATTTTTGGGTGTTACTTCATATGAAATTACTCCCCATTTTTGGGGACTATTTCATAAATTTTTGGAAATATTTCATTTTTTTGTTTGGATCTTATTTCATTATGAAATAAAGCCCAAGGAAATAAGCCCCAATCAAATTTTATTTGGAGCTTATTTCATTTTAATTTTTTTTGGGGGCTTTATGTCATTCAGTTTGGGGGCTATTTCATTTTTTAAATTGGGGGTTATTTAATTTTTTTTGGGGGTTATTTAATTTTGCTTAATTTAAGTTATCGAAAAGTTTCTTGCAATAAAATTCAGTTTAATTTTTTTCACAAAATTGCCTTTTGTGCGCGTCTTTTACAAATTATTTCTTCTGTAAAAGGCACATATGAAACCAATTACACGGTAGAAGTGGGTAAGATTTGATTTAAAACTTTAATAAAAGCTTTTTTCGCATTTTGCATATTAAATCAGTTTTGGCATAATTTTTTTCTGTGAATGGTGCATATTAAAAAATAATCTACCCTTGTACGAAATGCTGTTATCACCATTCCGTATAAGGGCAAATCAATTTTTTTTATGGTGTTTTTTACGATAAAATGATTTTCCCTTGTACAGAAAGTTGTTATTTCAGGCATATTTACCTCAGTTGATCTGCTTTTTTAACAAGGGCTTTTAATTTTTTTCGTTGGGTGTTATTTCATAATGAAATAAACCCCAAATGTTGGGACTTATTTAATTTTGAATTTGGGAATTATTTCATTGCTTTTGGGAGTTCTTTAAATTTTTTTTTTTGGGGTTTATATCATTTTCGTTGGGACTTATTTCATTGGGGCTTGTTTCAATTGGGGTCTATTTCGTGGTGCCCTATTTGGCATCAAAATGTTAGATCAATTTCAAATTCAACTCAGAAGTACTGTAGACAGCGAAAAGTGGTATTGGACTTACTGAGGGTTGTAATTCCTTTGCAGCGGCCAAAGTCCGCCTATTAAGAAGATAATTATATCCAGACAGCGGTACTGTAGACAGCGAAGCCGGTGTTGGACTTGTTCCAACGGTGCTATTTTAAGTATAAAAGGGGTTATATCTTAAAAAGTTATCCATGGATTTTTATGTTTGATTAAGGTTAAAGGTTAATAGATATTTGCATAACCTTTCTTTTGATACCCATATTTTTGTTGAAAAATTTAAAAGCATGTTTTTAAGGCCATTTTCTAAATTTTGACCCCTATAACTTTTAAACGACTTGAGAGCGACCTTTCACCTTTTAGCTTTTTTTGGTTTAAATACACATTAGGAAAAAAAACCATTTTAACTAAAGGTAAAATGTTCCCAATTTATTGCCAAAAAGATTTTATTTTTGGTTTGGGCGTTATTTAATTTTTTTAGCTTTATTTCATTTTTGATTTTGGGCGCTATTTCATTTTTGTAAGCCCAAAATATTTTGGGTTATATTTCATTTTCAGCTTGGGCGTTATTTCATTTTTTTGGGGCTTTATTATATTTTTATTTTGAGAGTTCTTTAATTTTTTTATGCCAAAAATATTTTGGGCTTCATTTAGTTTTATATTTTGGGCGTTATTTCCCTGAACCCCCCAAAAAAAAAAACAGCTTAAGAATTGTTTACAATTTAGACAATTTAAACTTTACAATTTACACAATTTAAACTTTAGAACAGCTGAGAAAAACTGTTCTATTTTCTAACTATTCCCATTTACTTTTTTTTTAACCATTGTCATCTTAAAACACCATTTTTATATTCTACACTGTAAAATATTTACTTTTAATCAAATTTTGCAGAAATTAGAATTATTCAGAAATTAGTAGTATTTTCAAAATATTAAATAAAGCTTCTGAAATTAGAAGATTGTATTCTGATTTCCGAGGTAATTTTTTATTAAACCACTCACGAAACATGTGGAATGTGCTTTTTTCTGATTTTCTTTGCTCCCCACGCTTTTCCGTTAGATTGAGGCTAAAAAAAAGATATGCATAAAAAAATTCATGTTTATGCAACTTATATTTAACGTTACAGCTGTTTTAACGAAAACTTTAAAATTAAACTAAGGGCCTTGGTTTTTTTTGCCTGGCAATAAATTTCATAAAATTCAATGTTTCATTTCATAATAAACCGAAATTTCCAGACAAAAACCTTTAGTGAGCTGATTTTGTGCAGAAAAATAATTAAACATTTTCAACATTCATCAATCTTACGTTTTTATATCACAATTTTCAATAAAGTTTAAGAACATTTTAAATGTGTTATTTTTATGTATATCTTAACGTTATTACTTGAGCAATATTATCATAAATTACACTTTTAAAATTTCACCTCCGAAATTAGAAGATTTCAGAAATTTTAAGTTCCCGATTTATAAACAGCTTCTAATTTTTGAGGTTCTACTTTTGAGGTATTATCGAAAGTTTAGCGTAAATGCTGAACTTTTTGGAACCATGATTTTTTTCTTGAAAGAGACAGACTGCTCGTTCTGTAACTTTTCTCACTAATTTTGTCGATTGATATTCTAGTAAATTAGTTGATTATCTAAGCACATGTAAAATTTAATTTTCGTTATGGCAACTTAAAGCATAGAAAAGTACAAAAAACACTCTCCTGTAAAATTTGGTTTTTGGCACATACGATCATTTCGCGCAAAGGGGTCGATAATAGGCCTAATAGATATGTTTCCGTACTCGATTCATGTAACTTGAAGTTGCTTGAAAGCGTTATTTTACAAATTTTTGAAGCTCGAGAGAGAAGAATAACATGCAAAATGTCACTCTCTATTCTATTACAATAACTTGAAGTTAGTACGGAAGCAGACGTAATACTTAAGTGTTAAAAGTTTTTCTTAATCTTAACAGAAAAAATTACTGCAAAATTCTGGCCCTTATTATGAGCCGCGTTCGATCTTTGACTGTAGTCAAATGGCCTGATCGAACGAATTTGCATTTGGTATTATAACGTGATTTCGACAGAGAGTAGCGCCATTGTGAATTTCGTTCATTTGGTTGGTTCACGGTAGTATATTTCTATCAACTGATCGTAATACTTATATTTTTAACAATTATTGCTCAGCAAGCATCGCATCGAAAGCAAAATTCTATTCGACTGAAAATTCGATGAACAACGAACATTTCGACAGAGTTACACTGCTCATAATAAGAATTTAACGTTCGATACTCGTTGTTCGATAACCAGCGAAGATCGAACGTCGAAAGCAACTCATAATAATGGCCTCTGTTTTACTAAATGTTTGCAAATTAAATCAAGTTTTTTTTTTATATGCAACTGATGTAACTAAAAGAATGCAATGCATTGCAAGTAAAGTATAACTATGCTTCGTTGTCGCGTTCGTAACTACAAAACAGTAAATTTTGCTCATTGACGAAAAGTAGCAAATGTTAAAAAGTTTTTATTTTTACATGATTTAAATTGCGAGCTTTAGATCAAGTAAGTTTTTAAGAAGGCAACAACATCAACTCTGCATAGAGTCAATCATTTAGCTGACTAGACAGTCTGTTTCGGAAATCGCTACTTTTTTCTCTTCAGTAGTCTTTAAGGTGTGATCAACTACTGTTTAAATTTGCATATGATTTCACACATTTGGAAATTCATTCATTCGAATTACATAGAACAAATTGAACTCTCAATTGGCTACTAATAAAATGACATTTCAAAGCAGTAGGCTATTTATAGATCACCGCCATCAACTCTACCATGGTTGCCATCTGTTTTTATTTTTAAACATGTTTTCATAGTTTCACACGATATTTATTTACCCCTAGAAAAGCATAAATTTTAAGAGTCTCCAATATGTCTCATTCGCATCATCCTGAGTAGTATGATATAAGAGATGGGAAAGAATAAGTTGATGACAGAAAAAAAATTATTTATTATTAAAAATATGTTTAAATTTTTTAATGATTAATGGTTAAAAATATTTTAAGTACCGCGCCCAGCTTTTAAAACTGCCCACTTTTTCACTGTGCAAATTTTTCTTCTCTCATTTACCTTCATCAAGAAAATTTACTTACGATACTACCACAAATGTCAAAACCCTTACTAATTTTGATAAGTTTAGTTCCCTGTGGCGCCATCGGCCCGACACAGATATGGCGCTTGTGAAATCAATTTAATAACTCCCTTCTAAAAATGTTCGACAACAATTAATTTAGAAAAATCACTACCACTTGAATATGCATACTCACTGAACGCTGAGAGTGAGTGACATGGCTGAAAATTAATAACAGTAAATCTCATGCATGCAGTGAAAAATAGCAGAATGGTCTATATTACAACTTTAGTTCATACTTATCACACTTACTTTAAAATGCTATTCAAATGCCTTTTTTTACAGAGGTGATATACACTGGAAACCTTATCAATAGCTGCGTTCCTTTCGCCTTAATATAATCGCGATAACAAATTTTCTCAAAGGAACGGCAAGAAAAACGACTCGTAGAGGGCATTACCGTAGCAGTAAAAATTAAATTCAAACAAGCAATCATGATACAATAGCTGTTAGGAGCCATGAGAACCATGATTCAATTATTATAAGGTTATTCGTATTTTTTGACGTATGCTTATTTTTTATAAACAAACATATGTTGATAATCTGCTAACAGTGTTCTGTGCTGTTGCAAAAAAAAAGTATGTTTCAGTGTTTCGTTGTGTAGTTTTCTAGTGTAGTAGTTTTTAATGATATCTTGCCAAGTTAATAAGAGAAAGAAACTATGTATGTAGGTGTTGCATCGTAAGTGTATGCTATGTTGTAAGTATATTCTAGGAATTTAGAAAGCTCCTTTGCAAATTTAAAATAAAGAGTTATTATTGCCATTGCTCAAAACCTACTTAGTGAATTTTATTTATTCACAAAGTGTAATTTAGAAGAAAGTAAGTTAAGGCGAAAAACAAATTATAAAGAAATACTAGTGGTATTCAATGAACGCCGTGTTGTCGATGTAAACAGCGTATGTTCGGTAAGTTTACAGCAGCGTACTTTGAAATAATAAAATTGTAAGGGATTAAACATACGCAGCTTGCGGCACAAAAACAAGGTGTATACATAATGTGACCAACATTTTCAAAGCAAAAAGAAGTACCCGCACAGACTTTAAAAAGACACAAAAAAGAAATACATAGAATAAATATAGAATTACAAAATAGAAGTACATAAAAAAAGTAATGAAGATATTTAAAGATGCATGAATAAATCTATTAAACAAAAAATTTAATTTATAAGAGATTCAAAATTAGATCCAGCTTAAAATTTATTGCTTATAAACGTAGTAGTCCACCAGTTTGACGAATTCAAAAAATCAATTTTTTTTTTAATTTTTCGCAATAGAATATAAAAATTAATCTTAAACATATGCTCTAAAAGTTTTAGACCTAAATTGAAAATATTTTTAAAGTTACAGCCAAAAGAAGAGACAGTGTCGTAACGTATATTAAAGTGCTGTAAAAACTTTAAACACATTTTTTTCGAAACTACGTTTTCGAAACTTCGGGAAAGCACTAACTAAAAACTATTCGACCGATTTGGCTAAAAATTGTACCTGCTATTTAAGGCATACATAGCTAGTTCCGGAACTTTAAAACAATCATTTTTTCAATAAGTTAATTTTTTAAACAAATTAAAAAAAGTTAGATTTACAGTGTATTTTGAATATAATTATGAAAATATTGTCAAAATGATGTCAAAAAGAAGTACAACAAGTAAAAAGAAGTACTTTTAGCGTACTTCCATACAAGAAGTACAGCGAGAAAAAAAAGAAGTAAAACACTCCCAAAAGGAGTACGGTTGGTCACATTATGTATACAGTACGCATACGTATTATGCGACCGTGGTTTCATTTTTGTTTTGACGAATTTTTGTTTCTTTTTTCTTTCTTAACAATTTAAAAATTGTAAATGCACTTACCATAAATGGATCTAAAATTTCTGTAAAGTTCCTAATAATTTTGTGATGGCAATTTCTTTTTAATACAATTACGCAGTTAACTTGGTTAATTAACTTATTTAGAAAACGCCACTAAACGCTCTTGTTTAGGTTTCATAGTTAGGTTTAATGGGTTTATTAAAATAAACAAACAAAATTATAATTATTTTAGTATTTATATTACTTATATATTTATCAACATAATTTTCATTGAAGTTAGTAAATAAAAATAATTTAAAAAGTTATTAATGCACTAAGAAATCGGAGCAATAAAAATACTAGAACAAAATTAATAGTAGTCAATATAGTACCAATTAGTATGATATTTGGGCAACCGTGTGCATTTTTAGCTCTAATGACATTGCTCTCATGATTTTTTTCTGCTCTCATTTTCAAATAAGCATACCAATTTGAGAAAACGTCAAAAATACGAATAACCTTATAATAATTGAATCATGCATGAGAACGTGAGTCGTTCAAAACTGTTGTGAACTGTTATGGTAGCGATACCTTAGTGAACGATGCTTTTTTCTGAATGTGTTTTACTCTAAACGTCAGAAAAATTGTAAATAATTTAATTTAATTATGAATATTATGCAATTATATAAAAAGTTCAAGTGCATTTGTTGGCTCCGCTGAATGCGTCCAATGTGTGTGACACACGGGGTTTGTTTTGTTTTCGTTTGTTTAACATTCGATGGTCGCAGCTCGTGAGAAAATAGGTAGCCGTCATGGCTACCTTATAGTCATTGTATCAAACAAACAAAATATTTAAAAATGAAATGACAGCTCAGAGAAATATACAGGTGCGACACCCGTGGTTGAAATTTTTTAAAGGCTGTATCACAATTTTATATGGATAGCAAAAATAATCCAATTTGTTATAGGATTATTATTTTTGTTTTTGCTTTGCATGTAAAAAAAAATAATCTGAATTATTTTGAAGCGAATGGAACGCAGCTATTACTGCGTTAAAGTACTTAAGTCGTCAAATTAATACTCAATTTCTAATAATTATCAATATCGTTAGTTCTGTCACTATTTGAAATTAATTTACCACCTTTTTTGAGATGCCATGGTACCGGGGCATATACCATGTTTATCCGACTCTTCAAGTCGATTTGAACGAAGTCGATTTAAACGGAGTCAATTTGATTGAAACCGATGCATAAACTGAACTTCAAACCGTCTGGAAAATTTCAAAGCGATTTAATAAAATTAAATTTCAATTCGTTTCTTAAATTTTCAAGTCGCTTAGAAAGTGTGCATAAACATTTTATTTCTTTTAAATCGTTTCGAAAATCAGCTGTTTTGCTTTCATTTTCAAACTTTATTGTTGTTGCTGATTTGAGTTGCCAAATTTTCAAAACGCTTCCGCAACTGCTTTCACTGAAGCCGATTCAGTGCTTGGGTTTAAAAACACTACATTAAACTGTACTGAGGCAAAACGATGTAAGAGAATGCGCTTTAACGTGCCAGATAAATATGGTAATATGGACATTCACGAAAATTGTAGAACGGATGAGCTCGCTAGAAAAGGTACAACGATAACTTTGTTGCCTAGCATGGAAACATTAAGCATGCCACTTGCGTCATACAAACTGGCTCTAAGGACAGAATGGGAATGGGAGTCCTAGCTAATGACTTCTGTAGGAGTTGCAAGGATGAAAAAGAGGAGGCGACGGTATCGCATCTTCTTTGTCCATGCCCCGCTCTGTCCCACAGAAGACGTAAACGTTTTTTGATGATCTCTAGGATCTTAAGAGGGTAGACATTAAATGGCTGCTTCTATTTTTCATTTGTACTGGTTGGTTCCACGACAGTGCCTGGGTAGTAGGAATTGAGGCGTAGATCGCCTGTGGTACCACAACGGGCCAAGTATACGGTCTAACCTAACCTAACCTAACCTAAACTTACCATCTTTTTGTATTAAAACTCTACATTTGCACAAAATTCGCCTTTTATGCATCAGTAGGTTAATAAAAATTAAGTATGTTATTTAAATTTATGCATTACCAATTGAACACTTTGTAAGGCTTCATCTAAAATTTCATTCATTCCATCCATATTCCGAACAAAGTTGGCAACATACACGTCTTCTTCTGTAAGTTCCATGTATTCAGGTATGGTTTTGGTTCCTAATTGAACATTTATACGAGTAAATTTAATATTTTAAGAAACAAAATCGATTTAAATTAATGTTATATATTTTCTGCCTACAAAGTTTAAAATTTTTATGTGACTGGTTTATTATTTCTATATAAACTAATGAAAAGTTGTTACCTGGAACGCTATAGGCCTCTTGACGTCGTAATATTTTATTTTTTACTTTCATCTTCACATCATACCAATGCTGAAATAAGAAGAAATAAATTGACACTGATTAGTAAATATTATTTTTATTGGCTTGTGCATCGTGTATTAGACCGTATCACCGAAACTAACCTATTTTTGACACCACCTTAATCGTTAGACATTTCAGAGACATTTTCGAAAAAAAAATATTTTTCTTATTACATGAATTTAATTGTGAGCTTTAGGTCAAGTAAGATTTTAAGAAGGCAACAACAACAACTCTCTATAGAGTCAAGCACTTAGCTGACTAGAGTCTGTTTCGGAAATCGCTACATTTCTTCTTCTGTAGTCTTCGAGTGATTAAGCTGCGATAAACTCACTATCAAAGTCGTTTATGATTTCACACATGTTTGAACAAATTTTTAATAATTTAACATTTAAATCGGCCACTTAATCATATGACATTTAAAGCAGTAAGCTATTTATAGATCACAGCCGTCAACTCTACCAATGTTGCCATCTGTTCTAGTTGCTTCTTATTTATTTCAATATTAAATTTCACAAATAAGTTCATGTAATAATTTAAATAATAGATCACAATTAATGAACTAATATTTTTTTTTAAAAAGTCCCTATGGTGCTATTTTGGTTTTTTCGTTATATCTGTGGTGTTTCTTGTCCGATCCATTTTTTTTACCTCAATTTTTTTCGACTAATCGCCCAATCTTTCTCAGTTCCTACTATATAATAATATTCTTAAAATGATAAAAAACGAAAGCTTACAAAAATTCATTAAAACTGTAAGAACAAATGAAATCGATAAGATTGATTTCTGAAGCACTTCCGACCAATTTCATGCAAAGAATAAACCTTTTGCATCATTAACAATTTTTTATTTTTAAGTTTCTCACCCACATAAAAAATGCAACAAAATTAAAGGAACGGAGTTGATGACCACTGTTGTAAACTCCCGAGACTGCACAAATCAACAAAAATATTGGAAAATTTTTCCAATCGTATTCAACGATTTAACGGCCGATTTTTTTCACCGAGTATTAGCGCTAATCCGTGGATTAAACCAGTTCATAGTGTACAAACTAAATACCATAAACTGGTCTAATACATGGATTAGCGCTAATACTCGGTGAAGAAATGCGCTATAAAAGTTTGCAAACAAAGTAAGCTTTCATACTTTTTGGCGATTCTGACGCATTTTTGGAAAAATAATGCAGAAATATGTAAAGAAAGCAGATAAGTAAGTGCAAAAATTGTATATGATTTTAGTATATCTTATAATTGATAATGATTTTTGATTTCTATTAAAGATATTGTACCGCTTTTCAAAATAACTACAATTTGATGAAATTTTTAATGATAACCACCAAAATATAGACACCAACAAATTATGCGATGAAATAAAAAAAGTTTGATTTTTCTAGGTCCGATTGACGACTACTAAAATATTTTGGAGCAAAAAAGGTTTAAAAGGTGATTTAAAACGGATTGTGCCAATCTTAAAAGCTTTTCCGTTTCACAAAGTATCTTTGAATTTTAGCAATATATAAATTTACTTTTTACATTGTATTAAAAAAAGGCCATTTATTATAAAATACAATACTGTGTTTAATTACTTATATTTTTATTTCAATAAACTATAAGGCTACTCACAGTTTGAATACGCTGGTCTGCTATTTGTACGATTTGTTAAATGTACGCCAATTTACGTAAGCGTATTTTGCTATGTTGTTGTTTTGCATGCAATCGTAAATTGCAAACACGCGTAAATTAAAGTAGCCCTTGGACGTGTTTTTTGTACCTCGTATTTTTATGCTCTGTTTATAGCCGCATAACCACATACATCACAGGGTTGCAAAATTTTTTAATTGAAATGGAGCAACAGTGGACAGAGGCAATTGGTGGTTTAAATGCCAGGAAATATGAAGCAAACGAAATCCAAAAAGAACGAAAAGATTTGCTACAACAATTTCTAGATATATTTGTTAATTCTTTGACTTAATAAAGCTTTGTCCGTCCATGGATCTAATTACTGCATCCTTGAACGAGTGAAATATATACAATTTACGCTGTAAATTGGATAGATTTTACTCGATCAAGAATGTTTTAATTCTGCCCCAGTTTCTTAATAAATATCTGATTTCTGGGGCCTAACTCTGTAATGCAATTCGAAAAGCAAATTCGATTCGAAAACGAAATCACACCACCCAGCTCTATCATGAATAATTTTTCACGCGGTATAGGAAAAGGGAGTTTTCATTTTTAAGATACAGCTCAAGGGTATTTTGGAAATTTTAAATGCAAATTTGTTGATCAATCGTTCATGAACAAATTTGCATTCAAAATTTCCAAAATATTTTCGAGCTTTATCTTAAAAACGAAAACTCCCTTTTCCGATTCCGCGTAAAAAAATATTCATAATAGGGCTGACCATGTATTTGCATGGTTTTTTGACAAATTTGTGATTAGTTCGAGTTCAATGCAGATAAAAACGGCATTTTAAAGAAGAACTAGAAGTAACTGTCATTTAGTACCTGTCATTTACCCTGTTTAGTTCATGCCTTTCTTATTGAAAATGTAAGTACATATATTTATTTATTTAAATAAATTATAAATTAATACAAGTTGTTCATTATTTCATTTCTTTTTCACTAAAAACTAAATGATATATTTAGTTACATTCTTTGTCTTTTCTTCAAAGAGTTGACAAACAAAGTCAGCTGTATTTATAAGTGAGCGCACGTAGCATTAAAATTGTTCGCTACCAAAAATCGCGAGCGCTCACCGAATATGTTGCATGTATAAGCTCATTCAGCCGACTTTTAGTCAACAGTTGTGCAACAGTTTTATCTGCAGAACGCGCCCAATAACATATGCTATAAATACGATTTGTTAAATGTACGCTTAAACTGTGAGTAGCCTTTATAAGCTTAAAACAAAAAATACTGGAATTGGAAATTAATTTATGCAAAAACTCGATCACTCATTTTCAAAATGTACCACTTCTTTTAGGCTCAATCTACCACTATTAAAAATTTTCAAGTGACAACACTGGGCGTAAGAAGCTTCGCTTTAAAAATATATTTTCTTCGATATATATCTTTGGTTTTACTTTTCTTCCATACAAGGTTAAACGGTCTATTGTGCAAATCGGAGCCTAAAATTGGTATCACAATCTGAACAAATTTATTTTTGAGTGTAGTTTTAGTTACAGTTTCGTTTCGTTGATTCATGGAGACATTTTTAATTTTCGGGTTTTTCTAGTATTTGTTTAAAACGCGTTATTTTATTTCAAAGCTTTACTAAATTAATTGTATTGCATACCCTTTTGTACTGATCTACGGTTTTCTGCCGCACTCCAGGCATTGCATTGCATTGTTCTGTAATATTTCGCCAAACTTGTGCCTTTGCACCAATGGTCATTTCCTTATTGAATACGTCTGATGATCTTATGAGCTCAATCATCAAGGATGTCTGTTCACGATACATGGTAGAACCAAAAAAGCACTAAATATTTATAAGCTACACAACACTTTTGATAATTAAGCTTATTTTTAATAATCCAAACAACATATCTGCAACGTAAAGACCTCGGCGGCTGTGAAGTTAACAACTTATTTTTAACAACTGTTTTGCTGTCAAAAAATCGAGGAACACCTGGAATTGGAAAGACTAAGAAGTTTCGATTAGGGCTGTTCACATTTAAACTGCTCATCCACAAAAGTATACAGACCCATAAAATTTTTCGTCAAATTTAATTTGATCTTGATAAAATCGTGTTGGAAGAAGAAGAAATTATTTTATAAATTATTTGTAAGTTATTTATTATTTTGTTATTATTTTCTTACGCTCCCTCTTTTGCCACGATGTGCTCAGGTTGAAAACTTTTTTGAACTGACAAAATCGTACTTCACAATTTAACGAGTGTTCACACCAGTCAAATCGTTCGTCAAATCAGCAGAAAAATCTAAAAATTTTGATATTTATCAAACCAAGGAATGACCAAGGAATGTGAACACTCATCAAATCGCCATCAAATCATTTGATGAGCGATTTGAAATGTGAACACCCCTGTTGTCAAAACAAAATTTTTAACACGTCCGTGAAGCGTGGTAGAAGGATAGAGGTATATGCAGCGCTGACTGTGCTCTCTTTCCATACTGCCATGTTTGTCAAATTTAGCTGTGTGGCGAATGAAAACAAAAGAAAATAAAGAAAAAGTTTTGCTTCGTTTTGACAATTCCGGCAGTATGCTCTCATCTAGTGCATATACCTGTATTCTTCTACCATGCCGTGAAGATAGCGACGATTTGAATTAGGCTCATGTCACACTTAGCGGACACGGACAAATTTGTTGTTGTTTTCACGGGTAAAATAAAAAACTGGAAACTGAAAGAGCTTCTTTTACCCGTGAAAACAACAACAAATTTGTCCTTTTCCGCTAAGTGTGACATGCGCCTTAGAGCGAGAACAAATACATGCAGCCTCCAAAATTAAACCGGCGTAGAAATCCGCGACGGGAAAACGCTAG
Organism: Dichetophora obliterata; assembly: GCA_963920525.1. Taxonomy (NCBI): domain Eukaryota; kingdom Metazoa; phylum Arthropoda; class Insecta; order Diptera; family Sciomyzidae; genus Dichetophora; species Dichetophora obliterata. The sequence goes on along the minus strand of OY986439.1, from coordinate 113,980,595 downwards.
AATAGAATCTATTCTAATTTCTGTCTAAGGCGCCTGTACACATGCAATATATATTGATCAATATACAGTATCGTGATATTTATTGAACGTGTAGCATGCAATATTGACGGATCGTGATCCAGATCGCAAAATATTTAAATATTTTGAAATCTAGATCGCGGATCGCAAAACTGTCAATAAATATTGAACTTGTAGCATATTTTGTGTCATCAATACGCGATACGGCAGTTGGCGGTGATATAAAAATTAGCGGTATTCACTTAACTGTGCATTTACGTAATTGTGCAATTAGGTTTTCGTGAGCACACTTAGCAAAAATTGTATGAATACTGACGTGATAAATATTGAACGTGCAGCACTAAACCGCGATCCATCAATCCATGCATTTGGATCGCGATCCAAGTATCAAAATAAAAATTGGACGTGTAACAGGCGCCTTACGGGTGGCGGATCTCATTCTGAGTGACTTAAATGTTGCCATATTTTTGCTATGTATGTTCAATGTTATTTTCTTAGTTTTACTAAGATCTGACATTCTGTTTTTGTGCCTGTGTTGCATTCATGTGAATTCAAAGCAAAATCTAAAATAATTTGTATCATTCATAAATAAAATGTAACTGTGATCCGACAACCTCCACCGCTCCAATTCTGGACTTGTTCTCAGCGGATTTCGCCGAGAGAGGCCTGCCATCCGACATCCGCTTTGGTTATGTTCGGGCTCTTAAGCGCTGATTATAATAAACGGAACGGAACGTTATAAAGGGTGTTTTTTATAGAGTGGTACAAGTTTAAATCATAATAAAACATAGTAATATATTTTAATATCAATGAAACGGCCTATATTGGATAGAAAATTTTACATTATTGTTTAAATATGATTTTGGCCATGTCGCTGCCACGGCTGGCGCGTACGAGGCGCAGTCTGGAACACCAATTTTCACAAACTTTTCGCAGCATTTGCAGCCGTATCTAGAAGATAACTCTTCGAATGTTAATTTCCAGGTGTTCAATTGTTTGTGGTTTATCGACGTAGACAAGTGACTTTACATAGCCCCAAAGAAAATAGTCCAATGGGGTTAAATCACACGATCTTGGGGGCCAATTAATTGGGCCATTTCGTGAAATAAGTTTTCTCAAAAGTTTCCTTGAGTAAATCAATTTTAGCGCCCGCTGTGTGGCATGTGACCATTATCGTTTTTGAAGACATGTGTGCCAATGACTCCGCCAGCCCATAAAGCGCACCAAACAGTAATTTTCTGTAGATGTAATGGTGTTTCGACAAAAGCTTGTGGATTATCCTCACTCCAAATACGACAATTCTGCTTATTTACGTGCCCATTCAACCAAAAATGGGCTTCATAGGAAAATAAAATTTTCCATGGAAATTCAAAATCAGATTCAATCTGTGCTTCAGCCCATTCGCCGAATTGGCGGTGCATACGATGGTGGTTTGGCTTTAATTCCTGCACAAGTTGAATCTTGAAAGGTCTTAAGCCAAGATCTTTTCATAAAATCTTTCATAAAGTGGAAGGACACAACCCCAGTTGCTGAGAACGACGATGAATTGATTGATTAGGATCATCTTCAATGCTTTCCTGTACAGCGGCTACAGATTCTTCAGTGCGCACTGTTCGGCATCTCACGGGATGCACATTATCAGTAACAGTAAATGTGGTCCGTAAATGATCTATTGTTCTTCGAATTAGCAGCTCTCAAGGACGATTATGTACGCTAGAAAATCGACGAATTGCACGATAAGTTTGGCGAACACGCGTAGCTCTGGTGTAAATCGATTCATAATGAAATGTCAAAGCAAACTAAACAAAAATTAACTAGCTACCCATTCAGCTGTTAAATGGATGGTCAAATAAAGCAGTGATGCCAACTCAAAGTTGTATCACTCTATAAAAAACACCCTTTATTAAACCTAGGATGTGACTTTGAGAAGTCGTAATTTTTTTTCTCGGCTCTGAGCGCCGCAATTTTTTATGCCAACTACCGCTAATGTTTTGTAGACGTAACAAACCAAACTAAAAAGTCTTTGCATTACTACTGTTTTTTAAGAATCTTATTTTTCTGATTGGCACTCACAATGGATTTTCTAAGTGTCATTTGCAATTTTTGGCTCTGTTCGATTTGCTGTGGCTGTGTTTAAAATTAACACTAGCAAGAATACAATGTTCCAAACATAGTTTTCATACTATAATAATACTAGATTGCTCTGCTGGTATTTTTGTGGTATTCTTGTACAGACATCTAGTATTCGTACAAATTCTAGAAAGATTACAAGATGTCAAGTCTGAACGTAGTATAAAGCTCTTGTGTGCATGTGGTCACATTACATAGTTATTGTTTTTATTGTAGGTTATATTTGAAATGTCGGGAATAAGTGTGGGAATATTGTTCTCAATTTTTTAGGCTACTGACAGACCGTCAGCAGCTCACTGAGGACAGGTTTTTTGCTACAAAAAAACTATAGAATGAAGAAGACTATCTTTTCGAAAAAAAACAAGCCTTATAAATTTCTGTATTACAACGAAAATAAAGCAGGCGTCAGCACTATGGACCAGTTGTTCAGTTGCTTCTCTTTCAAGAGTGGCAAAAACCTATAAACGGATTAATATCGTGAATTTCTAAAAGTTGTGACATCCCATTTTGTTACTTCTCACATGAAAAATAGGACAATGACAAGAAACGTTCAATTTTCAATTCAATGTCCTTGTCAATAACTATGAAAAAAAATATTTTATAAATTCGTAAATCTACCTTTAATATAACACACACTATTACATTACCCTGAATTATATGGAACGGCAAGACTGTGAGTAGTGTAATGTTCAGAACGGAAAAATGGGGCGCAAAAAATTCGTGTAAAAAAATGCAAAAGAATGCTTATGCCTTGAACACGACACCACGCAGAAAATTTGTCAGTGCCCATGGCTACGCTGGTGAATAGTTAACGGTTCAACGATCGTTACCTCAGTTTTAGTTTTTGTAAATTTGTGTTTAAAAAAATATAAATCAATCAAAAGTTAACTTTTGCCATAAAAAAAGTAATGTTACTTTTTAAGGCATAAAACACCTCCACCCCCTTAAGAAACCCCTTAAAAATGACACCCACACACAGATGTAGTAACTAGCAATACTTCTAAATAATTGCAGCTTGCTATAGGACATCTAGATGGACGAAAATCGTAAAAACAGCTGACCATGATTTATGGGCCTCGGGAGGCCCAGTAGGGTCTTTTACCGCCACCTAAGCAGTCGCACATCCTAGAGTTAAAAATAAATTGCCACCACAAAATTATATACAGAAATCTTAGATCTATTAATAGTAAGTGCATTTTTAATTTTTTAAATTGATAAATGTAATTAAAACACTGCTTGCCAAAAATAAAATTAAACCACGGTCGCATAATACGCATTATGCTTACTGTAGGGTTTGCTTAGCGTAGCGTAATATTGGGCATGCTATGCATCGCTACTGTTTTTTTGAACTGCACATGCACTGCAACTCTCTTGCGATGCTTTGACAATGCGCAGTAAGATAGTTTTATTAAACAACCGAACATTTGTAAGATAATGGAGTTTTTAATTACTTTACACTAGGCTACGGTCGCCACCTATGCCTTAGTACTGCTGCAATATTGCCAGAACAAGCTCGTATATACCACGTTTTTGTGCCGTAAGCTGCGTATTTTTACCCAACAAGTATTAAGATTGCTTATCAACTTACAAAGTGAAACTCCAACCATTTCCTCAAATCTCCAACGTTGGATATTAATAGCATTTACAGTCGAGAATCATCTTAACAAAAAACGGTACCATGGTTTTCCCAATATATTCTCCACTTAATCTGAACTCATAACTAAGTGTTATTTTTCAATGTGGAACATAAGTACTTCAATGTTTTCTCAACTAGATATCAGATGTGTTATCAAGTGATAACAAGTTCTATTCTCAAGTTGAGAACAAATCTTCTTCTATATATATAAATCTTCTATATACATATATAAAATAGGATGTGTGTATGTATGTAACGTATGGACTCCAAAACGGCTGGGCCGATTTTGATGAAATTTTCAGGTAATGTTCATCTTGGTACGCTGGGTAACATATTTGGACCCGATAGGTGGCGCTGGGGTGGACTTATATCGAAAATTTGAATTTATGGACCAATTTAACTGAAATTCAGAATGTATGTTTGTTTGATCATAAAAAAATAATTTGTGTATAAATGGAGCCGATAGGTGGCGCTGGGGTGGACTTATATTGAAAATTTGAATTTATTTATTTATTGGCCAAACAAGGCAATGCAAATTACTTATTCTAACTTATTCTAACAGGTTTTGTTTACTTATTACTAAGTTTTTTGTTTTTCTTCTCCCCTTTCCTTGTTTTTATTTTATTTTTTATTTGATGCTCTTAGTGGGCATACTCCGCCCACCGGACTGACATGATTTCAAAAACCATGTCAAAACTAAGAGAAGAGGAGGAAAACAAGAGAGATTATATACACACTTAAGATACGATGTATATATATTATTCTTAAAGACTATAAGGACGTACATGGGAGATTTGGAGAGGGATGTTAAAGAATTTTGATTTATTAAACTAAATGCTTATACATATAAATCCATACATGTATGTAGTTTATCTGAGGCCTGTGTTAATTCTGATTTCTGAGTGATTTATATAGGGTTTGCTTGAAAGAGGATTTGGACATAGAAGGTGAGTAGTATATAGAGATATTATTAAATTCTCTGCAACAACGATTGATGGGTTCATTATTTGCATATGTAGTTTGGTGCTGATATTCAGTTAACAATCGAGTATGCCTAGTGCGCCTAATTGGATCGTTAAAGGAAATCATATTAGAAATATATTCGCTGTGAATAGCACCATTAATTACATCAAATGTGAAGCATGAGCCCAATAACGATCTTCTTGTTGATAGTGGCATCAAATTTAAAAGGCTGAGTCTATGTTCATATGATGGAAGGCTACAATAATCATGGGGGTTGTACATATCTCTAAGCGCGTATAGTAAGAACTGCTTTTGAATAGACTCAATTCTTTCTCTATGGGAATCGAAAGATGGATTCCAAATTATGCATGCATATTCAAGTATTGGGCGCACTAATGCACGGTACAAGGATGTAGTGACCCATATATTCTTGAATTCATTTGCACGTCTTTTTATAAAACCGAGCTGTTTGCTGGCCCTGGACACAATTTTATCATAGTGCAGATTAAAGCGCATCTTGCAATCTAAGACAACTCCAAGATCCACTATATGGTTGACCCTTTTTAGTTCGATACTATTGAGGTGGTAGGTATGTAATGTTACGTTGTTTTTACGAGAAAAGCTAATAACATTGCATTTATTGACATTAAGATGTAGTTTATTTTGAAAACACCATTGCTCAAGAGACAACAATTTTGATTGCAAAAAATTTACATCTACATCTGATTGAATTGAATAGTACATTTTTAAATCATCTGCATACATAAGATGTGGGATATCGTTTAGAACTTCTGACAGATCGGATATGAATATGTTGAAAAGAAGAGGACCAAGATGACTACCTTGCGGAACTCCCGAGGAGACTGCAATTTTTTTCGATAGAACTCCCTGGAATTTAACAAACTGGGATCTGCCGTTTAAATATGATTTTAGCCAACTTAGTATGGACCCTGCAACACCAAACTTTTCTAACTTATATATAAGAATGTTGTGATCAACTCGATCAAAAGCTTTACTGAAATCAGTATAAACAGCATCTATTTGGTGCCCTTTTTCCATTTTGACTAAAACATCTGATACCATAATCATGAGATTAGTGGTGGTAGATCGCCCTTTTCGGAACCCGTGTTGCTGCTCATTTAGACGTGGGTTAATGAAACTTGTTAGCTTTTCACAAATAAGTTTTTCAAAAAGTTTTGGAATGGCTGACAAGATTGCTATGCCTCTATAATTTTCAACTGATCTTTTATCACCATTCTTGTAAATTGGCGTAAGATGGGATGATTTCCAATATGAAGGAAATGTCCCACAAACCAGTGATTCGTTAAAGATTATGTGTAATGGCAATAGCAGTTGGTCTAAACATCGCACCAAAAAGCTTGTAGGTATTAAGTCTGGTCCAGGTCCCTTTAATATATCCAGTTCTTTTATTGCATTATAAATCTCTTCCTGGGTTAAATATAAACTATCAACTATAATAGTTGAGCTAGGAGAAGTTTCAGATAAGGTGGTAGGAAGACAAAAGACCTCCTTAAAGTGATCGGCATACAAGTTGCTTATTTCAAGAGAATTGGACGAAGTGACATTACCTTTAAACATAGACGATGGATAGCCGCTAGATTTGCGCTTCATGTTAACAAAGTCAAAGAATTTTCTCGGCTCTTGGACAATTTTTTCTCCGATGATGTTCGTGTACAACTTGTACGCTTCTTCTGACTTGATAGAGAACTCTCTTGATAGCTCGTCATATCTAAGCTTCAGTTCATCGCTTATATTATCAGTGTTTTTGAGAAGTTTGTAGATTTTATTTCTTTGATTCCTCAAAAATCTGAGATTGTTGTCTAGCCATGGTTCTGTGAGCTTATTCTTTTTCTTTATTATTGGCACATAACTTTCGATAGCGGTAAAAATGTGCTGATAAAATATAGAGACAGCACTGTCTAAATCTAAATTGAATAGAATATGATTCCAATTTAGAGAACTAAGATAACATTTTATTCTTTCATAATTGGCGTTGAAGTAATCGTACGTAATGGTGTTATTATAAACCTGGGTAAAGTTGATGTCATTAGCAGAGAAAACAACTTTTAAGGCTGTATGATGAACAGTGTTGGTTAATAAATTTTCTGCTCCCATGCATGGACTAACCTTCACTTCTTCATACGAGTTAGTAAAAATTAGGTCCAACCATCTGCCATTCTGATTTTGTACAGAAGAGACTTGCTGCAAATCACTGCCATAAAAGGTGCTAAGTAAGTTGAAGTCTATGGCATTAGAAAGATTTACAGGAAGAAGAAAGTTGTCGTTTTCGTCGGTGACAAAAGATATATTTGGGCGATTGAAGTCACCAAGAATAACAACTTTATCTTCCTCTTTTAGGGAGGAGGTAAAGGTGGTCAGTGTTTCACATAGCTCGTTGTATGTTGTTTCACTTGAGCCGGGAGGAATGTAAACGACACCTATGTACACATTGAGACTTTTACCTGAACAAACTCTAATAATTCGGTGATCGAACAGTTTATGGTTAGGTGTGTCTATTAGCTCACTTGAAAGGGAATTGTGAGATGCTACAAGGACACCACCTCCTCGAGAAAGACCTGTTGAGGAGTAGTCCCGATCGTTTCTGAAGACAGTCCAATTGCTATCAAGAATTTCCTCATTATTGAAGGTTTCGTTTAGCCATGTCTCAGTGAATACTAGGACATTGAAGTGGCATGATTTAGCGTCAACATAAAGTTTGTTTAATTTGCTTCTCATGCCGCCACAGTTATGGTAGAATATATTTAAGAAAGAAGAGTTAGGAACGATAATATTGCTGTTGCTCTTTACGAGATTTTTGAAGAAGAGAAACATGTTTAGCTCTGACATGAGCGCCATAGGTTTCCAGATCCACCTTGACTTGATCAACCGTTACACCCAGGTGCTCGTGAAAGCGGACAAATAAATTACGCAAGTCTTCAACACCGGTAGGAAGACCTTCTTGCTGAATTAATACTCTAAGATTAGTTTTGGTCTTGCCTTCAATGCATGTTGAATCAGGGGCTTTATACATATAAGCGAGATACAGGCGAACATTGTTATAAACGTTGTTCTCCCTGAGGCGAGAAAGGGCATATCTGCTCTCAGTGCCTTCGCAAGAGTTTAGTGTCAATTTCACTTTTGGAGGAAGTAGGGGGTCTAAAAATGACGTAGGACTACCAGGTTGATTGCAAAGCTCATTTGAAACAGAAGATGGTTTTGGTAAACCACTTCCGGTTGGTGGTGAAGGATTAAGAGTATGAGATAATGATAATTAAGATAATTAAGAGTATGATAATTTATGGACCAATTTAACTGAAATTCAGAATGTATGTTTGTTTGATCATGAGAAAATAATTTGTGTATAAATGGACACGGTAGGTGGCGCTGGGGTGGACTTATTTCGAAAATTCGATGGCGTGAAAAATATATAAATACTTTTAATTTTATTTTATAACGAGGGGAGTAGCGAAGCACACCGGGTTCAGCTAGTTACTTCTAAACGTGATATCTAATATAATTATAGTCCGCTGTTGGTTTCTATTAAAAAAATATTGGTTAAAATTTTTGTAAGTTTTTAAATGTGGAACAAAACCCAAGTATTGCCTTATAAAAATTAGCATACGAAAAAGGCTAAAGGTTTTGAGTTGAGATTGAGTTTGATGACCAGGGTTTTCTTCACAACACTTGAGAAAGAAAATTTTAGTGTTTATTGGGAAATCCCTTACAATTTTACTATTGAAAATTACGCTACTGTAACCTTACCGAACATACCCTGTTTACATCGTGCCAATATGATTTAATTGAGTTATAAAAAACCACTCATTATCATTGAAAACCACTATTATTTATTTGAAAGTTTGTTTTATTTATGTACATTTTTTATATAAAATTTTATTTGCGGTAAACCTACGTGCTTTACTTTATCATAATAAACTAATTTTGGAACTATATTTTAAGTCTCTGCTGAAATAACCATTTGGAGTGACAAGGAGCGTGTGTCATAAAAATAAAATTTCGTCATTATTTGCAGACACTTGCAGCTGGGACATATTTTATTCGATAAAACATACTTTTAGCAAATTTAAGCAAAAACTAATTAGAATATATCACAATAGACTTTTTTAATTCTCTTTCAAATTTTATAACTTTGAAAACTTCCTTAAAACGAAAGTTGTAATCAAAACAATCTCCGAATAGTTTTCTTATAGCATCTTTATGTAAAACGGAGGCTTAGTCTTAAGCCTCGTTCGTTTGCCTAAGAGATCGGACAAAATTGGCTTGATGTATTCATAGTATTGATGTATTCATAGGATTGATGTATTCATAGTATAACTAGACAAGGTAGTGTTAGGGCTTAATTTTATCTCTTTCATAGTGACCATAACTGTCAATCTCAGCCATTTTGCTATTTTTGCTTTCACATTGCATTTTCATTGGTTGCAGATTTTGTGTGAGTTGTCAACTGCGTTTTGACAGTTTCGGTCACCGGCTCTCCGCCCTTACACTCGTTGTCTAATTTTACCATGGATGTATTTTTTACTAAAATGTTACTAAAATACTTTAAACGTGAGTAATTGTCAAAAAGCAGTATTATCAGGTTATAAAAGTTCAAGATTATGTGAAAAATTTTCTAAAATTCTTAAAAATTTTAGTTTTATTTAAAGCACATATTTTTATGTTGGTACTGTTCTTACATCATCTGGTTGCTTATTTTGTTTCATTAAGGCTATTCACAGTTTAAGAGTACATTAAACAAATCGTATAACCAAATTTCAGGTACAAAAAACACGTCCAAGAGCTACTTTAATGTACGCGTATTTGCTATTTGCATGCAAAACAACAACAAAGCAAAATACGCTTACGTAAATTGGCGTACAAAAAACAAATCGTACAAATAGCAGACCAGCGTATTCAAACTGTGAATAGCCTTATTATTTGATTGTTGTTGTTATTGCTAAAATAAATATTGCCACTGCCCGTGGAGCCAGCGTAGGTTTGCAATTATTGTTCAATAGTTGATGTCCACTCGATGTTGGAAGCTTAGCATTGTGCTGCTGATGACAACCGTAGACTTTTTGCCACCTCTTGCCGCCTTTGCTATTGCTTGTTGTGTTTTAAATAAATATTGACTTATATTATCAATATAAATGAAATTTCCCTATGAAATGATTGTTAGCTCTTAAAAGAAAAGGGAATTTTTTTTAGCAGGAACTTCCATTTTCCTGCTAAACATTTTTACAACGAAGATAATTTTGCTCTCGTCAATTCGGATTTTTTTTCTTGCACAAAGCCAATTTCATACTTAGATAACGTCATCGTTCGTTATTGAGCCAGCTGTTTTCGTTGTTGTCTGATATTCTTTTTACATGGAGCCAAAACAGCTGACTCTCGGTTTTGAACAAAGTGTTCGTCAAATACACACATCGTTTGTTTTACATAAAGATGCTTTTAGTCCGGACTCCGGACAGAAGTCGAATGATTATGTACTGAAAAAAAGTTTAAACATTTAACGAAATATCCTATGTTAATAGCAGTATGCTTAAATATTAACTTTGTGTACTAAATTATTGTTTTATGGAAATGCACTGTAATACTATGTTCTCACACAGGCCGAAAAGCCGCTTTTCAGCTGAAAAGTCTCTTTTCAAAATAAGGTGCTCACACTGAAAAAAGGACTTTTCATTTGACATTCAACTTGTAGTAATATGTTTGTTATTATTGCGCTTTGCTCAATTTTTTTTTATTGTATTAAATAAAATTATTTTAAACCACATTATCAAATACTAAATATATTATTCTTACCTGCATTTAATAGTTAAATTGTTTATTTTGACTTCCGCTGCATTTAACAAGAGCCCATGTCGCTGGCCATTCCCGCATATACGTCAGCGTCAAAAATGAGTAAACACACAAAAAAAAAATTAAGTTGTCTTTACTGCACAAAAAATAAGCGCAACCAAATAAATGTTATAACTATAAATCAAACTTTATGTCATTGTTAACAATTTGCACTATTTCTATATTTTCAAAAACAACAACAACAATAATTTTTTTCGCTCCAAACCAAAAACTCCAGTTTAATCGCGTCAAAAGTAAGTAAACACTAACACTGTTCATTGCATTGCAATAAGAAAAACCGTTGCATATACCGTTAAAGGTCTCTTTGATGCATTTAAGCTTATTTGTTCCATCTCCTTAATTAGTATTATTCTTGTTCATGTTGCTTCATGTCGTTTTTAACAATGCGAAAAGAAATTTCTATTGAAACTCGCAAAATAATAATTTACTTGCATAAAAAAGGCAAATCTTTCCGTGAAATCGGGAAAATATTGAATAGAAACCACACTTCAGTAAAAAAAATTATAGACAAATATAATAAGTTTAAGAAAATAGATAATTTCGAGCGACCAGTTGTAGGTAAGGACAGTTAACGATAACGAAAATCTAAGTTAACATGTTTGGGAATGCAGCTACAGGCCGACCAAAGCGCTTAAACGATCGAGCAGTTCGTCGTATCGTTGCAGAGGTAAAGGGGAACGCAAGCAGTAGTGCTGTCAAAAAAGCAGAAACAATTACAGCGGAGGAAGGCAAGCCTGCTAGCGCAAGTACTGTGCGTCGTGCACTTCATAATAAAGGCTATTTTGGCCGTTATCCTAGAAGAAAGCCTTTCATTTCAAAAGTGAATAAAGAAAAGCGCTTAAATTTTGCTAAAAAAATTCAAAAATTGTGATATTTCTTTTTGGAAAACCGTTCTATTTACTGACGAGAGTAAGTTTGAAATTTTCGCCGCCAAAAAAGTTTGTAAAATATGGCGAAAAAGAAACACAGCGTTTGATGAGCAAAATATTCAGAGCACAGTTAAATTCGGTGGAGGCTCCGTCATGGTGTGGGGTTGTTTTGCGGCTTCAGGAGTAGGGAATCTTGAGTTCATTGAAAGCAAAATGAATAAACAAGATTATTTGAACATTTTACAAAGAAATTTACAGCCCAGTGTTGAAAAGTTAGGTTTGCCGGATCGTTGGATCTTTCAACAAGACAACGAACCAAAGCATACCGCCTTGATGGTAAAGGTGTGGTTATTATATAGAACGCCAAAACAACTTGACCACCCTCCGCAATCGCCTGATCTAAATCCCATAGAGCATTTATGGGATTATCTAGATCAGAAAAAGAAAATTACAAGCAAGGAAATGCTCAAAACGGTCATTGTTGAGGAGTGGAACAAAATACCTGCAAATTACACGGCAAAGTTGGTGGAATCAATGCCTCGACGTTTAGAAGAAGTAATTAAAACAAAAGGATGTCAAACTAAATATTAAAATTTTTCATTACTGTTTTTTGCCTTGCAATGTAGTGAACAGTGTTAGTGTTTACTCACTTTTGACGCGATAAAATTGAAGTTTGTTGTTTGATACGAAATAAATAATTGTTGTTATTGTTTTTGTAAAAATAGTAATAGTGTAAATTCTTAACAATGAAATCAAGTTTGATTTATAGTTATAGCATTTAATTGGTTGCGCTTATTTTGTATGCAGTGAAGACAACTTCAATTTTTTTTTGTGTGTTTACTCACTTTTGACGCTGACAGTATATGCATATTTTTCCGTGCACCAGGAAACTCTTCTGCCTCATGGCCTCATGCAGGTCACTCAATATAACTTGTTCTTTGTATTTTTTTTATCCAATACAACAAATAAAATGTTCAATTGGAGTTTGACCAAATAAAAAATATCAGCAGACAAACAAAATGCCAAATATTAGTGACAACTTGGATTTTAGTAATAGATTTTGACTTTACCCCAACAAATAGTCTGTTCAACAACCAAAATCAGGGTGGTTTTTTAGCTTTTCAGAGTTTTTCGCTGAAAAGCAAACAATTAGCAGCTTTTCATTTGACAGTTCTTCTATGGCGAAAAACTTAATATCATGCAGCTTTTCAGCTGAAAAGCCATTAATGTCCGAAAAGCGGCTTTTCGGCCTTAGTGTGAACATAGTATAAAAGCATATATCATATTATGTTATGGTGCTGTAGGGGTAACATTTTATAAAAGTTTAATTAGAAGTTTTCTTTAACGAGCTGACGCCAAAATACGTCATGTTAAAAAGCTTTTCCTCTTGATTTGTACTAAAATAAAAGTTTGTGTTCATACTTTCTGGTGTAAAAATAAAATATAAGATTGTAGTTGAGTAAAGAATAACCACTTAATAACAGGAACTGCCGCGATAGAGTAATGGCCATATTTTGTGAAACGAACGCAGTCACTTGCGTTCGATTTTTTTATCTGGCAATATATTTAAAATGCAAATTTTAGTGAGAGAGAGAGAGAGAGGAGAGTACGCTCTAATTCATATGGAGTTGGAATCTCCAGAAAAAAACCCAGAGTGAGGTGATAGCGTGCGTTTTACAAAATAAGGCCATAAGTTTATGTATTGAGTTTGCACCAGCTCAAATCTTTTGAAATCTATTATACAGTGGAATTCGGTTATAACGACCCTGAAGGGACCGGCATATTTCGTCGTTACAACCGAATGTCGTTATATGCACACATAATTTTTTAATGTTGTTCATTATTAACTTAATTCATTTATTATAAAGAAAAAAAATTATTATCAATAGTAAAAATAAAAACATAAAACTTAGGGTAAATAAATAAAATAAGCTTTTTTTGTTTCTTTGACTTTCTGATAATAAATATTTTTCTTTTCAAACTTCCATCCATGTCTGCAGCAACCAAAACTGTACCACGAACCCTCACAACTTTTCCTCCTATACACTTTTTACCTTTCAATTTTAAAATTCTATCGGTTTAAAGAAAAACCTTGTTTCATCAGCATTATATATTTTTTCTGAGTCCTGATAGCCATCTCGAAGTTTTGGGAAAAAATTCTGTAGTAACCTTGAGATACATCACCTGCTTAACATGAAACCTTGCAGTTAGCAATGCAGTGTCGCTATCGAAAATGGTAAATCCAATTTTCTGAACAAGAAAAATTCGTTTTACCTTAAATTTAAACTAAAGGCCCAACTAAAATAAACGTTTTGCTCCGTAACGAGTAATAACGTAAGTGTTCGGTTATATACATTTTAATGTAGTTACCCAAAATGAGCAAACGTAACTGAATGAAACAGTTTGACAAGACGTATATATTCTGTGAGAACCGAACTTCTAGCGTAGCAACTCGTCAACAACAGCTGTGCAGAGTGCGTTTTTATTTTATTTTCATCAATTTGTTTCCATTTCACCATTATTTCTCTTATCTTTCACAATTCTTTATAAGAAATTAAAAAATGAACAAATTAAATTAATAAATAAAACTCGACTGCCAACTGATCCAGCTGATCAACTCGTTGAGCAACTCGTTTCATTTTGGGTTAAATCCGTAAACATCCGCAACGAGTGCAGACGTTCGTCAAGTTGCTATGTCTCGTTTCGTCTATTTTGGTTGGGCCTTAAGTCATTGGCTTTTTCTTGTTAAATATGATCTTTGGATTTTAAGCCAAGTTAGTAGTGCATTTTCTACATTTTGAGGAGATGTGATCCTTATCTTTTCCCTATGTTTCCATGTAATGGATATTGAAGAATATGGCGCAAGAAATTCTTCGCCGTTTTGAAGCCGCCAGATTATTGCAGGTTTTTCTTCTATGGTGAACGCGTTACGTTTAGTTTGTGGAGGCATTTTGAACACAGTAAAAAATCAATCATGCACTTGAAGGAACAAATATGTATTGAGGAAAATCCCGTGCGCAAATGAAGCTATGCAGTTTTGTTGTCAATGAATTTTATACGGTTATTTCCCTTTCAACAAAGCGAAAATTACAAATATGTACGGATATAAATAAAAAAACATTCAAAAGTAAGCAAATCTAGTCTCAACTTGCTTTCGTCGTCGCTATATGTGAAAATATTTATTATATTTTATGAAAACTGCGTCGTTTTATGCGAACTCGTCGTTATATCCACCGACATTAAAAACGAACTCAGTTCCTAAGAAATGAGAAATTAGAAAATGCGGACTTCAAGAATACGACGTTGTAGCAGAAATGTTGTTTTAACCGAGGTCGTTATAAGTGAATTTTACTTTGCATATAAAAATATTTCTGTTCACTGAAATCGCATCATCGAATAGATTTAATAGAGCTGATACCAGGGCGAATTTAATACAGTGGACACCCTTGGCTTGAAGAAATACGCCACCCTTACCATACTACTATAAATGTAAAATGTGCCGTATGCGCATAGCGGCCTTCGGTACTTCGTTAGAATCTCTCTCATGACAAAATTTTAATATCAATATTTTTTTTTTAGTAGCAGAATATTTTGAAAAGTTTTATTTAGGTTTCAATATTGGGTTTGTAGTAAGTTGTTTAAAGTAGTTGTAAGTAGCGCTTCAAAAACATTTTATAGAAGAAAGACGGACGAAAAGTCGCTTAACAATTAGCATTTAGTGGGCATTATTTTGCTAATATAAAATATATTTAACTTTGTTTTTTCGCTATGGAATATTTTTGCAAAAGCAAAAACATTCTGAACCGTATGTTCAGTTGTTGTGGCCCATGTGTATGTTTGTTCCATACTTCATGTGCTGGGATCTGTAAGTCGTGTCTTGATGATCTAATCTCACCACGATCAGGTCTTACTAGCAGTTATGATTAAAAGTCTTCATCGAAAAATATTTTGACTGCGTTGTCTCAGACGCTTCCAGCCTCTTCTTCTGAGACTTCAAAGATTTCATCTAAAATAGACCTAAATATTTCGAAGAAAAAGAGGAATAATTCAAAAAATAAAAATAATAAGCGACGCATGACGCTTCCAGCCACTTTTGATGTGAAGCAGATCTCGGCTCAACAAGCAAGAATAGATAATAGAGTTATTTGTTCATAGTTCATTAAATTTAGGAGCGGTGTCGAGAAGAAAGAAGGTTTTCATTTTACGCCTTCAGCCCGACACAACAAATGACAATGTATTGACGTTTGTCAAACATAACCAATTAGTAAGTCAAACTACTTTCTGCTCATGCAAAAAAATTGGCAATAAACCTTCCCACGCTTCATTTATTCCTACAGTTGCTGCTGAAGAGTTTGCAACTGTTCTGAGCTCTAATTTGTGAGCTGATAATGTCTTCGTTTCTGAGTTTAAGCCTAAACATAGGTCTAGAAGGACGAATAATATCACCAGTCAGACCCAAAAACACTAAATAGGCTTTCCCTTTACTATCAAAATGTAAGGGGATTGCGTTCAAAGACGCGTGACATTTTTTTGAAACTTGATTGAACGGAGGAATCACTGACTTAGAACTCTTTTACAATTGTTTTCAAGTATATAGAAAGGACAGATACGCTGACAATAACTATGCAGTTGTTGGTGGTGTCCTATTAGGTGAAAGGAACTCCTGTGTTAGTTCCTTTATTGATATTCCCTGCTCTGTTTGTATCGAACTTATATGCGTTAAGGTTGTACATTGCAGTTTTAATGCTTATGTTATTAATGCATACGTTCCTCCCAAGAGCAGTGTAGAGGTCTATGCAAACCTTGCGATTTGCATAGAATTTATCTTAAATTTACTTGACGTTAATGACGACATTTTATTGTTCTGCGATTTTAATTTGCCTGACTTAAAATGGTATTCTTCTGACGATGAAACACATTTTTGTGCATCTAATTCGAAGACACGCCAAGAACATATATTTGTTGACAATATATGTTCTGACTTACAACAAGTTAGTTGTTTTTATAATAGTCTGGAAAGGCTGCATGACCTAGTCTTAACTACAGACAGTAACAATGTCATTGTTCAGAAGGCACTTCATGCTTTGACTACTATTGATAATTACCATCCACCTTTGAGTATCTGGTACAAATCTGATAGGGAGAAAATGGTAAATTCAAGCTCTGTTGACACAGTTTATGAATTCAATTTCAAAAAAGCTGACTTTTTGAGATTAAATCATTTACTTTAAAGCAGGCATGCACGTTAACGTTAATTTTAACGTTAACCGAAATTTTTATTTCGTTTCGTTGAAGCGAAATCAAAAAACAAAAAAAAAAAAATAACGTTAACGAAAAAACGATAAAAAAATTATTTCGTTTCGAAGTTATCAATAACATATTTTTTCGTTTTTTTTCAAATCAACCGTTGAAAATAACGTTAATTTCAACAAAAAAATTTCGTTTTTTATCGTATTGGAAATAAATTTGTTTGTGAAAGTTTGAACTGTTTAACATGGGAAGAAAAAAAGAGTGTGATTTTGTTCGCGAGTTCTATTCTTACATTCGCGAAAACGGCAAAGTGGCATCAGAGTGTAAAATATGTCATTTAAAGTTACAAAATGAACACCTCGGTAATATGCGCAGCCACCTTTTGCGTAAGCATAAAACCGCATATGAAGAAGAAAAACTAAAATATAATCAAGAAGATCCCACCGCTCAAATAATTGCAAAAAAAAAAGAAAAATTTCATTCGAAACGTCCGCGGTGGATATCGAAAATATTTGTGCGGGTTTCGTCACAGAATGTGGACTGCCGTTAAACTTTTTTAATTCAAATCCTTTTAAAAATTTAATGAGACCTATATTTAGCGCACTGGATATGAATACAATAAATCGCAATAACATAAATTTAATAATAAGTAAAAAGTATGAAGACGAAGTGAAGGCAATTAAATCTTTCCTGAAGAATAAAATATTTTCGGTTAAAATTGACAGCGCCCAGCGCTTCTACCGCAATGTAGTGTGTCTTAATGCCCAAATTATAAGTGACGGCCGTATTGTTATTAAAACTTTGGCAATACAAAATTTAATACAAAAACACACAGCACAAAATTTAAAGTCATTAATTTTGAATGCTCTTCAAAGGTAATTAAAAGCTCATGCATAAACCAACAAAAATAAATCTATATAAATATATATATATCACTGGTTTTAATAGGTTTGATTTGTCCATCGATCAAATATATAGCATAACTAGCGACAATGGCCGCAATATGATAAGCTGTGGCAATCTTCTCAATAGTGAAATAAACGTGTACGATATAGTGGGCGTTCAACAAGAAACCGATGAAGAGCAATTTTCAGCATTGCAGCCCAACGACACGATTTTCGATCAAAATGATTTGGAAGAGTGCGTTGTTCAGAACTTTAGTAAGACAAATGAAATAATTCACTTCCAGCCTTATTCAATGAATAAATTTATGAATAAGGCTGTTTATGCATATAAAAAACTTTTTCCCAGTATGTTAAATTGTAAAAAATATTACAGATTCGCTAATAGTGATACGTTGTGCAGCTCACACTTTGCAACTAAGTTTCCACGACGTGCTAAAAGAAGAAAATGTAAAGTCAAATTTTGAAAAATGTCGTAGTGTAGCCAAACTACTTCGCACTCCAACAATGCATAAAAATTTAGTTATGCAAAATTTGCTTCCTCTAAATGCAGATTGCCCCACTCGCTGGTCTTATGCCTATGATTTAATTGAAAGCTTAATAAATCTCCGCTGTTTTATCAATCAAAACCTCAACCAGACTGGCATCGATTGGAATTTTGTAGAAGAGTTTTTGGAAAGTTTTAAAGCTATTAAAATTATGACCTTAAAACTTCAATCAGAAAATTTAATTTTTGGCGACTTTTTGAAAATTTACTTTGAAACTATATTAGCAATCAAAATCGAGGCAAGCAATTCCCGACTATCCAAACTATTATTTACATCATTAAATGACCGCAAGAGAGCTTTTTTAAAAAAACGAAACGGTGGCTGCAGCTATCTATTTGGACCCTCGCCTGCAAAGACTGTTAAAAAGTCCGGAATTTGTTAATTTAATGCCAGTTGCCATTACTCATTTAAAAATGCTTCATACTAAAATTGAAAGCCTATCGCAGGAGGTAAAATATAAGCGTATTATGATTTTCTATTTGCGTTTAAAATTGTAAAAATTAGCTTTAAAATCTCTTTTTCATCATAATAATATGTGTCTTATCCTTAGGACAACCAGGATTATTCTCAAAACGCTCAACGCCTTGACTCTAGCGTAAGTACTTCTGACAGCGAGGGCTTGCTCGAAGCATATTTGAATGAGATATGTGAGACTGGAACAATACAATCCCCAAATATTTCTAGAGCGTTCGCAGCAATTGAATCTTTTAGTGAAACCACCGATATGAAAATAAATCTGGCGGAATTTTGGGAGACAAGAAAGTATTCACATAACGTACTGTACAACTTGGCGCAAGTTGTTCATGGAACTCCTGCCACTCAAGTTAGTGTTGAGCGTGCATTTTCAACACTCAAATATATAATCAGCGATTATCGTTCAAATCTTGGCGATGATCTCACCGAAAAAATTTTAACACTTAGATTGAATTCGCGAAGTTAGTTTAACAGTTTCTTATAACTCATTTTTTTAATAAATATTCATCCATATTAATTTCGCTTAACACCTAATATATTGCACTACTGACAAAAATACGCTTCGTCTTTTATTATAGAAACGAAAAAAAAAATTTTTTTTGATAAGCAAGAAACGAAATTTTTTATTTTCTAATAATTTCGTTTTCAACGAAACGAAATTTATTTTGATAATTTTTTAACGTTATGAGAAAAACGAAATAATTTTGATAATTTATTTTCAATGATCAACGAAACGAAAAAATTTTGTTGATTTCGTTGTGCATGTCTGCTTTAAAGTAAATTAAATATAATGTTAGAATACATAAATAATATTTATCTAATTAGTTCAATAAATTTTTTCCATATAGAGCTTTTTGCCATGGTTTCTTCATTCAGTCAGTACCATACAGTCTCAAATTTGGGAAAAATTCTGCATACCCTTGATACACAAAGGATTTAAAGACTCTTCGCAACAATAGGAATAAGGCATGGAAGAAATATGTTTCACTCAAAAAATTTATTAGTAAAATTTCTACGAATGATATTAGTAAACAAAATATTCGTAGAGGAATTCAAGAAGACTAAACATGGTTTTTAAATGCCATCCTTTAGTACATATAACTAGGCAACTTTTTATAGTAACAGATCTTCCTTTTGTTGTTTGCAAAAAAAAATATTTCATTTTTAAAAGAAGGTGAAATTTTTGTAAAAAAAAAATTTGCTACCTTGAGTGGACCACCTGCGGAAAATTAAATTTTAATGTCGAAAAATAAAAAAAAATAGAACGATAACATTTATTTTAAATTTTTATTAAAAGTAATTGGTTTAAATAATATATCGAAGCAACATTTTTTATTTTCACGAACGCAGTCAATAGCTTAATCCGAGTCATAATGTTTGTATGTAAAATAGCTCTTGGTCATGTTGGCACATTTGATGTGCACGGGCCTTCGGCACTGGTTGCATGCAACCGAATAGTTATTTGTCAATTTGGGTGGCAGCTCATCCATGCATATGATGCAGAAGTCTATTTCTTCCGACGAAGATGATTTTTTGGAGTTGAGTTTCTTGTTTTTTTTCTTTTCTGGCTTTCTAAATTTGTTTTCCCGTCTTTTTTCCTCTTGTTTTCTTGCAAATCAGTAATGATTTAGGGTGATGTAAGTATCATACTTTTCAATGGCCTACGATCTCGATTTGCAGTTGTTTTCTTCTGAAGAGTCTTTCTCTTTTTAAAAGGACAAGCTTTAACTAACAGCGATGATAAGGTTGGAGCACACGACATTGATGTCGACGGCTCCTCTGGAGAAGACATCTCTTCATGAGCAGACAATTCTGGCAAGTCAACTATAATAAGTTGACGTTGATTTTGATCATCGAACTTCTCTCCAATCAATGCTGCTTTATAATTTCACCACTGATTTCTGCTTGTATAAAATCTAAATTAGTAAAACTATTAGGATTAAACGAAAAAGTGTGTTGCAAAGTTAAAGTAAAAACAACAGCAAGTATTAAGTTAATTTTATCATTTTAGTTGGTTAATATTAATAGAAATTAATAGAAAAGTTTTCTTTACAGCCGAAAAAATTTAAAGGTCCACTCAAGGTTACAAGCAGTGGACCACTCAAGATAAAATACTAGATCTTAAGTTAGCCACCAAAATTTCTTTCTAACAAGTCAATTATAACAAAAAACTTTTCGACGGCGAAGATCAATGTCCAAACTAACAAAAAAGATAGGTCTCCCTTTTAAGAAGTAGATTTTTACACTAAGGATATTACACAAAATAAAAAAGCACAATATTATAAGACAGAACTATTTTTTATTTTTTTTTTGTTAGCACTCGTTTGCAAACAAAAAGACGTCTGTTCAGCTTGAAACTTTTTAAATTATGGTTAACAAATGCAGCGAAGCTGCCTATGCTGTTAGTTTGACTTTTTGACTTTTGCAACATACAAAACTTTCAGGTGGTCCACTCAAGGTGACAGTCCACTCAAGGTGGCACTCTCCTACATTCTACAAATATGCGTACACACTTAAAAATTTGTATAGAATTTTTACACCGATCGGTGTTCCAGAGAGTCCTACACCGTTCGGTGTTAAAAAACACCTTGTCAAAATGCTAGAATTTTATATCCGAAAGAGCATATTTTTTTCACACCGATCGGTGTAAAAAAGTAAACATCAGATAGGATGTTTTTTTTTTGTACCCTGTTAGGTGTTTATTTATAATACGCAAAATGATAATTTTATTTAACACGGTGTAATTTTTAACTATTCGAAAGAATGTTTTCCACAATTTTTATTAATTTGTCATTAAATTTATTAATTGTCAAATGAAATAAGCCATAAAAACTTTGATTGGGGCTTATTTCCAAAAGAACCAAACAAAAGTTGAAATATTTCCCATAAATATTGAAATTGTCCCCAAAAATTGGGAGTTATTTGGGGCTTATTTAATTTTTTTGGTGTCTTTTTCGTCGTGTTAAAAATAAAGTTTGAATCTTTTATCAAGATTTAGTGTATACCGAGTAATTGGTGTAAATTAACACCGTTAGGTGCAGAAAATGTAAATATCCGCTCATCGGTGTGAATTTATTTTTGAGATTTTTTTTTTAGTGTGTACAACAAAGAACAGCTTGAGTGCATTCAAATGGCGTTTCGATTGTCTCGTCAATAACCGAGCACCGAACCCTTCAAACATTTTGTTACCATCACAAAATTGTTACCATAATGTGAACAGCTAAAATTCCATTTAAAAAAAAATTTGATGCAAGCAAAAAAAATCAATAGAAAGAACACGTGTTCACTGAGCTACTATCGTCCTAAAAAATTTCAAATACAGCAACGAAATAATAGCAAACACGTATGCGCTACAAGAAAATACCAACACAACACATGCAGCAATAACCTTGACGGCTTTTGTCGCGAGCAAACAACAACAAAACTATTGAAGTTGCTGCAAGTTCACTCAACAAATAAGAATTTCATCATTCACATAAATCATTTGTTTCTTAGCTGTTAAACTGTAAACAGTATAAAAAGTGAAGTGCAGTGAGTTTTTATAAACTTTATTTGAATCTGAGTATACATTTTTCATCAGAAAGAATTGAAATGTAAGTAATTTTTTTATAAAAAAATATGTATGTATTTGAATAGTTTAGAGTTCTTTTTATTTCTATTCTATTATTTACTTACAAATGGTTCTGTTATATAAGTGTAAATGATTATATTAACTTACTAGAGTCAATCTATACAAAATGTTCACTTTTTTCAATGGCATAATAGCAAGATGTGTTACAACTTTTCTCATGATGTGCACTTGTTACCATTATGTTTCCATGCATTTGTTATATATTTTTCTGAGTGTTAATTGCAATTTTATCACTGAAAAAACAAGAAAATACATAATAAATATAATTTCAATAATGTGCATACATATCGCTCATTTGCTCGAATAACGTCATAACTCAAAAAAAGTCATTTCGCATAAAACGCATTGAAAGTTTTCAATTGACTCACACCTTGTATGAAGAGATAAAGCACTTTTCTCTTCTCACGCTGGGAAAATTCAAAATAATAACATGAAATTTTTACACAATATGCAGCATGATATAAAGAACAATTCTGCATCATTAACCCAAAAATCTTGTTTTTTGAGTTATGACGTTATTTGAGCAAATGAGCGATATGTCTCCTTAGCATTGCGACCAAAAAGAGTTATTTGTGCATTATATAAGAAACACCTTCACAAAATGGTCACTTGTTACCATTATGTCATGGACACATCATAGAAATAAGTGAACATGATGTGTTACTATGTGTCTCATGATGTGCCATTTTACCATTTTGTTTCCATGCATTTGTTATATATTTTTCTGAGTTTTCTATATGCTTATCTAATATATTAAAGATCAGCACGGCGTATGAGCAACATTATTTCATCCAAGCAATTAATATCGGTCATAAGCCAAACTAAACTATTTTAGTAAAACTTTTTGAGAATTTAAAGCATATTTATAAAGTGTTATTTCATAGCTAATACGATTTCGAACGAGTACCTGGTATAATGGGAGATTCGAACAAACGCATTAAAAAACTTTTGAGTATATTGCCACATACAATTTTTACAAAAACTTCACCTGGTCGGGGAAAGTAAACATTGGCTGCTCAGGTAATTGATAAATGCACGAATATTTAGATTAATTTAGATGTATTGCTTTTTATGTACTATTATTTACAGAGAAAATAAAGAGGTTTTGTGAGCCTCACTGGCCTACAAGACCTAGTGAAAAGGCTTCAGGCTACTCTATGAGACGAGGACACATATAATGCAATGAAATACTTGATGAAGCGCGTTACGCAAGTGATTTCTCTATATTTATTTTCTTTTACTTTTTTGATTTGGTAAAATAAAATTTAAAAAATCTAATAATTTCTTATTTTTATTAATTTTAAATCGCGATGTATAAAATGTGTCCATATACATATTAACCTTACACTTAGCGGTAACATGCAATTAACACAATGTGTTAACATGTGCCTGTTAACATAAAAGTTACATGTGTTCATTTATTTCTTTTCACATTGTGGTAACATTTACCATTTATTTAATTCACACAATATGTTAACAAGTGTGTGTAAATTTTCACCATGGACACATGTTACTGGGCGTTTGACGCACATTTGCCGTATTTGTGACCTAATTGTTACCATTTGTTACTTTGTTACCAATTTGCTCATAAGCGTTAATTTTACGGTAAATTTATGGACACATTTTTAGAAAATGTTTGACGGGGAATGTGCTTCCTGCACTTAAATTAATGCGCAAATGCATGTTACCAATCGCTGTTGATACGAATGCCTAGAGTGTGAGCACTAGCGATTACGAACGTTTGCGACACAAGAATGTCAAACAAGGCAAGATATGAGGAAAAATCGCCAAAAGCAAGGAAAATCCATGCTTTTATGCTCATTCACACAAAGGACATATATTAGTTGCAGTGTTGCATTTTTTTATTCTGGAATGTTGTTACCAGACACAAAAAATTGCAATATTATAAAAGAAGATTTTAATTAGAGTTATTATCGCACAAGTTGATGAAAAAATATGTCAACAATCAACTTTTATGCTAATTCGACTGCGAGGTGGATAGCAGGAATTGAATACAATTAATGTGAACATTACTTTTATTAATATAGCCAATGGTATAAAAAAAATTTGTTTGTAGCCATAACCTTTGATTGGAAAGAGATATTGGGTAATTTTTTCATGTAAATTATTTTTGAGACATTAAATATAAAAACAACATTTTGGTATAAATAAATTTCGCCCAAAAAAAATCGTTGGGCAAAAAATAAAGACAAAAACAGTTTAAAAATTTTTGCGCAAAACTGGACGATTTTTTGCAAAAGAATGCTATATCATATAAAAGGCAGTCAGGAATTTTAAATAATAGTAAAGATTATTCCCCAAATATTTCGGCTGTAGCGATAGCCATCCGTGAGCTGAAATGGTTTAAAATCACCTCTAAAAATCAAGTTTTTTGTAAAAATATTGGCTGGTGTGGTAGTTTAAAATATATAAATGGTCAGAAATAATAGTTATGAAAAAGTTCTTCTAATTAGCATCAACAAATGTTAAATTTTTGCACTCGGATTAATCAAAATGCTGTTTTTCGTGCATTTATTAATTATTTAATTATTTTTAATTACATACAAAAAAACATAATTATTTCAAATGCTTTTCTCACTTTCAAGATATCGTTGGGAAGGTTTTGAGTGGCTGCCATTGATTGATTGATTCCTGGTCAGAATTCCGTATATTGATGTGTATATATTAAAACTAAAATATAAATTATAAAATAAGCACATACTGAAAAATATAAATTATAAAATAAGCACATACTGAAAAATATTGTAAGAAATTAAAAAACAAAATACAACTTATGAAGATAGTTTAATTTTAAAAGTTTTGTATAAATCACATGAATTAAATTGCGAGCTTTAGATCAAGGCTATCACTAGAATCGAAATATTTGAGGAATCTTCATAAATGCTATTGCAATCAAGGATTATTTTGAGGAACTGACACAAACAACTTTACCTTCAGCCTTTAATATTCATCGCACAAAGATAAAATATATAATAAAATATAATGAGTTATGTGGCGAATGAAACGAATATTTTATTAAATATTCTTATAGAATATTTAATATAATTTTTTTTTACAAGATGTTCATATTGTATCTAAAATGTTATTTTATTATTTCTTATTATGTATTAAATAATGTTTTTATTAAAAAAACAATAAAACAGTTGCATATCATAGAAAAAATATGATAAATATATTAATAACCAGGGCTCGTACTTTGATGACTTAAAAACTGACATAAGTGACTTAAAAAACGCAAATAATATCAAAAAAAAAAAAAAATATATAAAAAAAGCCTTAAAAATAAAACATTACTAAACACGTATTGCTGTAAGAAACTTAGGCTGTGTGCGAATTGATCTAAATGCGACCTAAACTAAATAGTGTCGATAAGGCAGTGCTTCCTAAATAATTTAGGAAATTATCGAGCTACCTAAATGCTTCCTAAATTAGGAAGCACTGCCTTATCGACACTATTTAGTTTAGGTCGCATTTAGATCAATTCGCACACAGCCTTAAGTAAGTTTGGAGAATAAAGTTTCCATTAGTTTTAGGATGGTGATGTGAAAAATCTGACTAAACTAACGTATACGTATGATTTCACAAGAAGGGTGGATTACACCTAGAAGCACTACATTAAAAATTATTCTAAGCATAGAATTAGTGAATAAAACTAATAAAAAACTATTTATAACTAATAAAAAAGCTTTAACTAATTTCGAATTTAAAAAGTTTATACACTTGAGTCCTTATAATTGTGAGTTTCATTTACGGGTGTTTTATAGGTTAGTTATCAAGGATTAAGCAAACTCTTTTATATATTAAACTAATTTTTATTTTCAGTTTTACTGTATCTACTATTAAACATAACCGATTTTAATTTAAATGTAACATAATTTTAAATTGTCCATATTCGCCGCTTTTGATAAATATCACAGACACCTATAATTTTGATCAAATAATATTCTACGCCTTTCTTGGACTTTTCTAAACATATTCTCGCACCAAGTTCTTATAGAAATTTCGAAGCTCTTACACCCGAAATTAGAGGTATTTAATTAAATGAATCAAAATTCAAGACTGAAGTGTTGCTATCAGTTCGACTACACAACATAACCTAAAATTTTAGCCATTCTTCGACAAGCTATCAGTTGTACAAAATTTGTTTTATTAATAAATACCTGCTCGTTTTGAAAAACTCCATACATTTGGGTTGAATACTCATTTTTCTGGGCTTTTTCTATAAAATTGTTTAATAAAACTTTGCAGCACACGTCGCTTCTTTACAACGGTTGTCAGAAGGATCTCTTTCTAACTTACACAACTCAGCTCAGCTCGTGAATTTTGCTAAACCTGCACTTTCTCACAATCATAAAAAAAAAACAAATTAATGACAAGTTTGTGTTGGTTTTCATCAAACATTTTTTAATTGTGTTGGAGCTTTGGTTACGCTTGTCTTTAAGGGATCAAGAATGTTCATTGAAAGCAAAACATTGTTGTTATTTTACCGACAAACTTTCAATAATATTTTTTTTACTAATTTAGGTCGCTTTCAAGATAAACTTTCATGCACTCTTGGTCCAAATTTTAGCTCAGGTTACTTTAAAAATTTACTGTCATAAAACTTGCTACTGGCAATACTGATTGCTCCACAGTAGAGAAAAGAAAACAATAAACTCAAAGAAAACAAACAGCACAAAGAAGAACGCGCTGCTAAAGAAGGTCAGAGAAGTATGGAAACAACAAAAATTCATGTAGCAGCTGACACTCGAGCTTTAAGCGAAGCATCCGAATGATCTCGTGGTCTGGAGGCTGCCTTTGCATCAATTCGCAATCGTGACAAAGTGTGCTTTGCAGCAATGTTTACGAACTCGTGCGGTATATATGCATTTTTTTCTTGTGTGCAATTACGGCTGACGACGATTGTGGCTGGAGTGGCAAAAACTGACGAATGGTCTCATGCAAATCTCTGGTGTACAATATACAAAGTATTTTTATTGTGATATCTTTACGAATTCATTCGTAAAATCTTTCTAGTGCCTGATGTAGTATCTACGAATATATTTGTTTTATATTGTAACATGACGTTACAAATATTATATACTTTTTATACACTAAATAAACTATTAAATAATTTCGATGTATACATATATTCATATTATATTAATTAAATATTCCTACTTATTATTATAAATATAAATACGTTACAAATATTATATTTTTATACATTACGTAAACTATAATATCAAATATTATCGATATATATATTCGTATTGTATTACTTAAATATTTCTACTTATTATTATTAAAGCAGCAATAACACACAACCGCACTACGACACCAGACCATACGCAGCGGGAGAAAGAGCGCTTCAATACACTTCTTGAAGCGCTGCTGTGGTAGCAGTAAGCGCTTGCATCCTCCTTGCCAAACGTGCTTCTTTTAACATTGGCATGTCCTAGGAAGGAAGCAGTTCGAAGTTGATTTCGAAAAAGAGCGTGAGAGAGGACAAAAATATATTGACTGGTGGAGTGAGTGGGGGATGCCCACCATTGTGTAATGGAATGTATGATGCAGTGCATAAGCAGCGAGAGGCATAGCAATGAGAGAACTACGCTCTCTAACCACTTTTTTCAACTTATCAATTCAAATAGTTTTTTCCTATGCTCAAAGCACACTGCGGAGGTAACTAGAAAAAAGCATCATTTGAACAGTTGCGCGCCTACTCGTGTTTTTGTTTATCCTAATACCGCCATATGATAAAGCATTTTGTTTTCTGTATTTCTTTCGGATTGAATGAACAAAAGAAGAGATGAGTGCGTTATCATATGATAACGCTCAGCGGTAATGGGTAATGCAGCATACTTTTTGCATTGAACAAGAAATACAAGAACAGAAAAAAAGAGTTGAGACTTCATAAATTTTACTTAAGTACGCACAAACAAAAACTGAATTGCAACTGAATAAAAAATAGGCTTGCCCACTAAGGAACAAAACAAAGAAAACCACAAAACTTTGTCTCAGGGCTTGCTTGTTTCGAGAGAAAAGCAAAGAGAAACAATATTTCGAATAGTGTGCTTCTTTCTTGCTGGACAAGGAACAGTGATGGAGCGCTTCAATCGTGATTCTAGGTGAGCTGCTGCCATTTCGGACCGCTGGGTAGAAACAAACACACGCTACATACCTACTCAATAAAACTAATTGACAACACACAACCGCACTACTGCATAAGCTACTAATTAATACACACACTACCTATCTATGCATAGCCAGACAGGCCAAAGACAAAACTGAACGTATAATTCCCAACTGGTTTTCTGTCCATATCGAATAAAAGGGTGACACAAAACCAACCAAAGCAGCATTACTTCAGGTAAGCTCGAAGTAGTAACTCTATGGCGAGTCAGCTTGCTGGCTCTTCCCTTAGAGTCTCTGCTTGAGGTGTCGCACTTGCGGTGAGAACCAATACTTGGTTCATCCAACGCAGTCGGCATACTCTACATTTTTGGTCGCAGTGACTCAATGGCAAGCTAGCTTGCTGGTTCTTCCCTTTGAGTCTCTGTTTGAGATGTCGCACCGGCGGTGAGAACCATCTTTGGTTCGTCCAACACAGTCGGAATACTCTAAGGGGGGCTTGCTTGGGTTTTGGCGCCGGGACTAGATGGCGAGCCAGCTTGCTGGTTCTTCCCTTTGAGTACCTGTTTTAGACGTCGCACTTTCGGTGAGAACCAGTCTTTGGTGCGTCCAACGCAGTCGGCATACTTTTATTAAATTGTTTATTGATTATATATATTTGCATGGTACGAACTTCATAGAGGTTTTTCCACCATGATTGTCTCTAAAAATATTAAATGTGAGCATTACTTCAGATTCTTTTAGGACACGAGCCCCTGGCAACAATCAACCACCGACTACCGCTCTACCGATTACCGAACTACCGATTGCTAATCTACCGATTACCGAATTACCGATTGCTAATCCACCGATTAACCGAATACCGATTTTGCCGTCAGCTGGACCCACAACCTCCGATCATTCGACCGCCTACATTCACTTTTACCCAAACTACTGACGTCACGCTGCATTAAGTATTTTTAAGGAGAAAAGATCAATAAAATACAAAATTATAATATTAAACCAATACCGACTGCGTTCTTATTTGATGAAAGTTTGTGGATCTTTCACTCGATCCTGGCAAGGTTGAGCTGACCTTAGCCAGAAGATAAAAACACTGTTACAATATACTAATGATATTCGTAAACAAAAATAAATCAACTCGTATTAGTGCATTGTACGAATAATTGTGTACATATAAATAATAATATTCGTAAATTTGTGGTACGATTCGACAATTCGTAATTTCGTAACTTCGTAATTTCTTTCATGACATTCGTAGTATTTACTAATGCTTTTATACTATTTATGAATGAAAAATAATATTAGTAGAAGCAGTTCATTCGTAGGCTGACCGTACGAATTATTAGTAGAATGTACGAATTATTAGTAGAGTTTAAAAAATTTAAAACCGAAATCGTTCAGCCTTGTTTGTAGAACATCCATAAAAAATAAGGAACTGTATGATTGTCGAGTGACTGTAGCCTACTGGTAGAGTGCGTGGCTCGTAAACTAAAGAGCCGAGTTTTGAACCCCAGCTCAGACAGAATTTTTTTTTGGCTGGTTTTTACGAATAAAATATTCGTAATATGTGCTAATATACGTCGATTCTACGAATCCTATTCGTGGCTGAAAACTACGAATAAAATTCGTAGAATGGACGCAGTTATTAGTAATATGCACACACAAATATTTTTGAGTGCAGTATATTTTATAGTTATTGCTTTTCCACAACAGTACGTTTTGCAAAGGATCTTATGTTAAGTTTCATGAAAATACCTTTAAAAATATGTTTTACAATGAGTTCAATTCATTTTATCATTAACTACAAAGATTTGGTTATGGTATATTTTCCATGGGGCAGTTGTTAAATATAACTTTGCTGTACTAAACACTTTGTCCCCACTCCAGTGCCACGATTCCTTCAGATAATTTTATACACAAACTAAAGATGTCAACGTGACCCATATAACAATACAAACAAACAAAAAATTCACTAAATTTTCATTAAAAACACAACGCTGTCAATTAATATAAAAACACCATTGAGAAGATTAGTTTTGCATTAGTCACAACATTTTCATGGTCAAGGACGACAAATACTAGGCCAAACTGCGAGAGGAATAGAGCGAGACAACAAACCCGCAGACACCCAAATCGATACAATACATACACAATTTGTGCGTGCTCGCACACATTTCAGCCACCTTCAGGTTTATTAACGGTAACCATTTCAGTTATAGCTGGCTACGGGCGCTTAATTGTTTTTTGGAATGCGAATAACATCAATTAAACAACACCATAAAATTTATTCAACACATTTTATTTCTGCAACTCATTTCATGATGATTGAAAAGACACCCACCACGCAAACGTTGCATGTCTCACTCAAACCTTTTCCTGACATTGTTTTCTCCTTACATTTGGAATTACTTACAAATTACTTAATTTGTTAAAATTTTACCTTAAAATTATAATGTAAATGCTGATGCTTCTGCTCCCTCTAAGGATTTTCCATCAAATGTTTTGTATCAAACCGATTATTCATCTAATGACTTCTTACCCTTAAGTAATGACTTAATTTAATTAGTTTTTGCATATTTTTAGGCTAATTATAGTACTACATCGTTTTTATCTGCGTGGATTAAAGTTCAGCGAGGCATGGTCAGTGCCAATGAACTAAATTCATTAATCGGCACGCTGTGTTTAATGCTGTATCCCCGGTTTTATACGGAACAAAGAGCAATGCTGGCTCAATTTATTTTAATTGCATCAAATAAGGCTTAAATGACATGCAAAATTTCTTCATGAAACATCTGTCAAGTTCTTCAAAGTTTATCTTCGATGTATTTTCTGAAGGGTATTGTTGCAATTTTAATTAAAAGTTTGCTTATCTTTAAAAAAGCAAAAATTTTATTTGGGAATTTTAACATTGTAGGAATTATTAAAGATAACATTGTTTCGTATTTATATTAAGCAGAAATAAAATAACATTGACGCATATTTACACTCGTATTTAGTATAAGTTTTAGTATGAACTACATTTTAGCTATAAATTGAGTTATTCATAGTTGGATTTTTATCGATTTAACTCGTTAGTTTTAACTTAAAATTCAGTAACAGCAGGAATCGTTACTAGCGAGGAAAGGTCTCCACGTGTCACTCTCCGATTTAAATGATATGCATATATGATAGAATACAAAATTCTAAGGTTGATGTATTTTTTACATCTTCGAAAATTTGCAAAAATTACTTTTTTTCGCAATAATTTTAATTTTACATACTGAAACATAACAAGTTCGACATCAAATAAAAGGTACTGCAATTTCACGTCGTTTGATATGTATTATAAAACATTTTTTGTTGTTGTTGATTTTAAAAGATTTTTACTTATATTGTATTAATTACTTAACCGTTTCTTTACCATACTTGTGCATGTGAATCCTTATATAATTTAGTTAGCTGTCTTTTTTTTGTTTTTTTTTTTAATTTAAAGTTTTTTAATTAAAAATTAATTTTAAAAAATTATTAAAGTAAAAAAAACTTTTTTTACACATTTTTAAAACGTGTTCTCCTGAAAACTTGGGCGCATGCTATAGAGAATAGTAAGGAGTGTTATTAACAATTGTAGTACGTTAGTGAACAAATTCTTTTTTAACCCAGGTTCCTTGACTGTCAGAATAGAAATCCTTGCATAGATGGTAGATTCAAGTTTGCTAAGGTTATTGATGCAGGGTAAATATTCTCTATAGCATGCGCCCCACGTTTTTAGGAGAACTAAAAGCCCCACACTAGGAGAAATTATTTTTTACTTTTTAGTTCGTTTAAAGTTTTTTCTAAATGACCTTGTTATTCATTACGTTGATTTTATATGATTTAAATATAAATTCTAAATGTTTGATAGTTTAAATCATACTTGATTTTAAATACAAATTCTAGTTGTTTGATAGTTTAAAATCGTTTATTGAGCTTTAGGTCAAGGTTAGAACAATTAATTGTTCTAATGAATCTTTCCAAAGAAACAACAACAACAACAACGTTTTCAATATAAAAAGGAAAACATCACTAGTTGATTTTATTGCAATTTCGGCCCTGTTATCAGAAATCTTTGTGATACGCCGTGCAAGCGCGCATTAGCGCACTGCACCACAGAAGCGATGAGATTTTAAGTGTCAATTTCTCAGTTTTTCTCCCATTTCATATAAATAAGCGATTTTAAACTAACAAACAACTAGAATTTGTATTTAAAATTAAGTACGATTTAAACTATCAAACATTTAGAATTTGTATTTAAATCATATAAAATCACAGAAGCGATGAGATTTTAAGTGCCAATTTCTCAGTTTTTGTCCCATTTCATATAAATAAGCGATTTCAAACTATCAAACAACTAGAATTTGTATTTAAAATGAAGTACGATTGAAACTATCAAACATTTAGAATTTGTATTTAAATTATATAAAATCAACTTTTTAGTTCGTTTTGACAACGTGTTATATTTAAAGTTTTTTTTACTTAAATAATTATTTTCAGATTTTTAGTCTTTGTCAAAAACTTGAAAAATCAAAGTTAACAAAAGAATTTGTCAACTCAAGAGGGTGACAGAAGAATTTGTTCAAGAAACCAAAATAGTTCCATGGTTTCTTGTGAGGCTCGAACTCACAACCTCACGATTATAAAGCAAGCGCCCTGTGCTTTGAGCTACAGAACTTACAAAAAAATATGTTCTAAATAGCAATAAATCGAACTACTTTCTTTTAATATATATAAAAAAATTGTATTTAAACTACTTTTTAAAAATGTTTTTACCCTCAATGGTGAATATTTCAAAATTTGAATTTGTTTCATGCAAAAAAAAAACAAAACAAAAAACAAAAAATCCGTCCACATTGTTGAGGCTCGAATTCACTACCTTGTGCTTATAAATAAATCGCTTTACGCTATGAGTTACAGAACTCACACAAAACAATTTTTCTAAATGAGCTTACCCTTTAAACCAAGTTCGGAGCGCTCATAATTCGGACTCTGAAAAGAGCCTTATTAAAGAGGATTTTATGAGTTCGCTCTTATTTATGAGTTTTTAAAGTGTATGTTTTTGTATTTTCACAACGTACACTCCTGAAAAGTTCTTTTTTCGGATTGTTTTAGGAATACTTCAGTTAAGGGCTCTGAAAAAACTCAAACTTAAGAGTGTTTTGTGAAAAGCCTCCTGAATATGAGTTTTTAATGTGTATTTACTGTATTTAAAAAACTTAAAATACTTAATATATTTCATTCCGTTCAGTAATCATGTTTGAATACGGTGTTTGATTATATTTAGTGATTAACCAATAATTTTATATTAATAAAATGAGTTCTCAACGAACGAGTCGTAGGGAAGCAGTAAAAGTTATACATGCGCTCAGGACAAAGAGACATCTTTCGAGGTACGAAGAGTTTTTAGTAAGCGAAGAAGACCAGTTTGACACAAGCCACCAGGAAGAAGGCTAGTATTCAGACAGAAGAATTCTGCGGAGCTGTGTAAGAAATTGGTAATCATCGCTTCAAAAGTAAAACTCATTAAGTGCTATGGAAATCTTATGTACTTATTGAGTTTTACCTTTGAACCGACGAAATAAAGACTAAGCTAAGCAAAAATGTACGTCATCAATAGTTTATATCATTCAAAGGATTTACTGTATTATATTGTATCACGAATAAGAACACCAACGATGAGAAAGGCACTAGAAGCATTACAATTTTGTATGGAAGGGAGTAGTGCTTCTTTCGTGTCTTTCTTCTTGTTGGTGTGCTTCTTCGTGATACAGAATTATGCAGTCAATATTAGAGTTCACGAATGAGAGTTCTACTTGTAATGTGTATTTTTGCACTTTTACATAAAGATTATATTGCTTATCTTACTGTAAAATATAACATTCTACCCTGTATTTACTTAATATTTTAAGGAAACCGAAATTTATAAATGCAACATAGCCGAACCAGCAAAATTTGTTCTAAATTGCTTGCCTTTTTTAATGGAAAGTCACGCAAAATAAAACATGTCTTATGAATATAGCTCTCACATCAGCATTCCGAAGTGAATTTCTATTGATTAAATTAGTTATATACGTTAATTGATTATATATTTGAGGCGCCTTTAATCGGAAATTTAATATAGCTGATAAATAATTTGGAACCTGGAACATGCAAATTTTTCCAGACCGCTAAGAACAGAGTAAAATATTACAACAAATCAAAAAATAGTGCCGTTCCACATTAAAAAAGAAATCTCGTTCTTAATTTGTTTAAATATTACTTATTTTGTTTTTGTTTCAACTAATTGTGATTTTTGTGGTTTACTACATTAAAAACATTAAATAGAGCTAATTGACTATTCGTACTTTATTCAATCTCCATAAGATAAAATTAAATAACAGTGAAGAAACCGGTGCTACTGTCATCGCCAAATTGCTCCGGTCATAGGGGGGCGGGAGCAATTTAGCGCGTAAAAATAACACGCGCGCGCGATGCTAGGCTTTCGGTAGCCTGCCATCTTGATGATGGAGATAAGAGCTAAAATATGAGGAAAATAAGTTTTGCTCCTCATTAACCACCAAAGGTTATAGGGATCTCTGTTAAATGAAGAGTATCCTTTAACAGAAATAACTCCACAAAATTTGGTTATTAATCTGGGGGTAATAACAAATTCAGCAGTGATTTTTGAACATATTTATTACCTTATCGGCGCCGGTTGGACTGAGAAGAGCATGAGTTAAAAAAAAAGGAAAAATGTACATGGCAATTTAGTTTAAGCTTTTAAGCTGGGCTTAGTTTACAATATTTTAAAAATTCAATAATTTAAACTTTAATTAAGGCTGCAGGCTTGAGCTGCGTTAAGTTGCAAATGTAAATTTAAGAGTAAAAGTAAAAGAGTAAATTCATAAAATTCATTTAAATGAAAAATAACCATTTGGATACGCATCAGGGCGTAGACATCCCGCCCACCTTGCACTAGTGCAATTTATAAGAGATTCTGCAGCCGCTGAAGCTCGCGGATGGCGTTAACAGGTGTTCCCGTGGACTTTCATTGCGATTGGTGCCTGTCGATCGTGTACATGACCTAGAGCGCCCGATTGTCTGAGGCGACTGG
Source organism: Dichetophora obliterata (assembly GCA_963920525.1). Lineage (NCBI taxonomy): Eukaryota > Metazoa > Arthropoda > Insecta > Diptera > Sciomyzidae > Dichetophora > Dichetophora obliterata. The sequence goes on along the minus strand of OY986439.1, from coordinate 113,945,051 downwards.
AGTCGTTGACGAGGCCGTGAGCGCTCTTCCGAGGCTTTAGGCTGTACCCGTGGACGTACAGGCGAAGGCGACTGACTGACTCTTCGCCCCAGTCGGTGAGTTATGCCGCTTTCTCTCTTCTTGGTGGTTTTGCCGGCTCGCCGTTGTGAGTCGGACTGGATCGTGATGCGTTTTTTGTACGCATGCAGCATCGAATGGTGGAGACCCTTGCACACATTGCACACGGCTTTTGACGTACATCTTCCGGCTGCATGGGAGCGAGCGAGGCAGTTCGAACAGTATCCATGTCGAATCACGGCCTGGCGTCGGTGCAGGACTGAAATGGCCTTAAATTTTTCACAAAATCGGATGGAGTGTCGCCGCCGGCACAATTGACATTCATAAAGCCTAGAGAAAGAAAACGAAAAATTTATTAGTGCATGGCATAATTGTAGAGAGAACTATGTTAGCTGGGTTAGGAAGTTACAAGGGATAAGACATATACGAGCGAGAAGTGAGAGTTCGACCAAGTATTCCTCTTTCCATCGCCGACTGAACTGGTGATGGAGGATTTGGACTTTCTCCTACCGATTGATTAATGATAGATTTCCCTTATCGAGTTCAGGTATAGACATCAATGGGGCACCTCGAAGAAAGTGTCCAGGGGTTAAGGGCAGGAGTTGAGTGGGATCATCACTAATGGGATAAAGAGGTCTCGAGTTCAGCACCGCTTCGATGCGGATTAGGAGAGTTGACACTTCTTCAAACGTAAATCTATGATTGAGAAAGATTTTCTTGAAGTGTGTCTTGAAGCTTTTTACAGCAGCTTCCCATAACCCACCCATATGTGGGGCACTGGGGGGTATGAAGGTCCATTTAAAACCATGAGCACTATATTTTTGAGCAATATCGTGTGCGGAGCTTTCAATAAAATGCTCGTATTCCTTTAACAGTGTCCGGTTGGCGCCTACGAAGTTGCGACCATTGTCAGAAAGCATTTTTTAGGCAAGCCGCGTCGGCCGACGAATCTTGCAAACGCAGCACAGAAAGCTTCTGACGTGAGATCAGAGACTGCTTCGAGGTGAATGGCTTTCGTCGCGAAACAAACGCAAACGCCTATATAGCCTTTGAGAATTGGCGCTTTTCGCAACAAAGACGCCTTTAATTCTACGGGACCAGCAAAGTCGACACCGGTCACCGTGAATGGGGGGGAAAAGTCGACCCGTTCAGGAGGCAGAGCAGCCATGATCTGCGTCTGCATCTTCTGTTTGTGTATTGTGCACACTTTGCGCTGGTTGATGCAATGTTTAATTTTGTTTTTGAGTTTTGGGATATAAAACACTTGACGCACCATTCTAAGCATGAGTCGTGCTCATGTTTACACAGATAATAGGATAATAGGACACAGTCGTGACTTTTCGGAAACAATAATAGGATGTCTTTCATTATAGCTGAGTGATACGCATCGGGGCGTAGACAAACAGTATTCTTTCAATATGTATGTACAACTGCAAACGAAAAATAGCAGTATTCTTATATTTAGACATGTTTACATAGTCTACAAATTTCGTATCCGGTAAACCCATTATCATTCCTATATGTACTTTCATTGCTGGCTTAAAATCTGCACTCAGTTTTTTTCTATATTGTAAGATTTTCAAGATCTTTTGTTTTAGCGGAGTTGTAATCGCCTAAGGTTAGAATTTATAAAAAACTGTTAATCAAGTGTATTTTTACATAAAAAAGTTACATTTTGAATTTGCACGATTCCAGCTCCTATAAAACAAAAGATACAAAATTTGTTGATATATCGTTGGATAATCTAAACGTTGATATAATGATTGAAAATTTGATATTTTTTTATGGTGAGTAGTTTAGATTCTAGATCAATAATACTAAACACGTGCCAAAAACGTAAAACACCCTGTATCTTGAAAATTTTACAATATATGAGGAAACTGAGTACAGATTTGAATCCTTAGCTAAAAGATTATTTTCGATGCTCATATTCAAAGGAAAAAAAGCTCATTTTCTGCACTTTTATGTTTATTTTATGAAGAAAAAAAAAGAACAAAAATAGGAATCATAAAAGAGTCTTTTAGTGTTTTAAGTTTTAACTTTTAAGAGTCTATTATGAGTATTAAAAGGCCTTTATAAGATTCATAAAAGACTCTTATAGGAGTCCGAATAAATTACTTTTGAGAGTCAAAAAAGTATAATTTTGTACTCATATTTGAGCTCTTAAAGAGGGACCACTTTTAAAGGAAAAACTGCTCTTCTATGAAACTTATAAGAGCTCATTACGAGGGCTCTAGCTCCTACAAATGAGTCATAAAAGAGTCTTTAAAGACTCATATGGTTTGCAGGGTATAAATTCACTTCAGTTGTGAATGTTTAAAATTTAATAAAATTTTAATTAAATGTCAATGAGCTTTTTTATATTTTTTTTTTATTGTAATATTTTCTTAGATATATTTTATTATTACTACCGAATATTAGTACAAAAAGAATTGGGTTCTTTTGAAGTACAACACAAATACATTTAATATATTTTTATTACCCGACTACGGCGAAGCAAAAGGAGCGGTGTTTGACCGGTATGTATGTATGTATGTATGTATGCTCATCAGTTCCACTCACACTTCTAAACTACTTACCATAAATTGACAAATGAGGTATCGTTGGAAGCGTTTTGATAGTTGTCTGGTTAATGGCTGTGTGACGTCACATTTAATTTAATATAGCGCCCTCTATCTGACATAAAGTCATGAGAAAAAATTTTTTAGTGACATAAATGAGGTATGCAGACAATGGCAAACCTCAGAGAGTAAAAATTGCCATGTAAAGCTCCTTGAGAACATAACCCGTTCGGAATCGGCATAAAACACGTAGGTCCAGTTCTCGATCATTTGTGATCAAACATTTAATAGCACGCACAACACAATTGATCAATAGGAAGCTAGGTCAAAGTCCTTTCAAGGGCTGAAATGGCCAGTTTATTTTTTTTTTTTTTAAATGAGGTATCGTAAGAAGCGTTTTGATTGTCCGATGAAAAAAAGTTATGTGACGTTACATAAAGTTTAATATAGCGCCCTCTAGAGGACAAAAAGTCAACTAGACCCTTTACTTCTAAACTACTTATCAGAACTTAACAAATGACGTATCGTTGGAAACGTTTTGATCGTCCGCTGGTTATAAATAGTGTAACGTAACACATAGTTTAATATAGCGCCCTCTAGAGGACATAAAGTAAACTTAACCACTAGCGTCTAAACTACTTATCATATTTTGACAAATGTGGTATCGTTGGAAGCGTTTTCCTCGTCCGGTGGTTAAGGGCTATGTGACGTAAAATAGAATTTAATATGGCGCCCTCTAGAGTACAAAAAGTGAACTAAACCACGACCGCTGATTAAAGGCTATGTGATGTCACATTAAATAGAATAAAGCGTCCTCTAGGGGACAGAAAATTAACTAAACCCCTATCAACTAAATTACTTATCATAATTTGATAAATCAGGTATCGTTGGAAGTGTTTTCTTTTAGTCCGCTTATTAAAGACTTTGTGACGTCACATTTAATTGAATGTGACGCCTTATGAAGGACATAAAGTCATGCACTAAAAAATATTTAAAGTGTCATAACAAGCATCTTTGTTTATAAATTGATCATCAAATAATTAAAAAGTAGTTATTACTTTCGGTTGTATAAAAATTGTATGCCCAAAAAATTTAAATAAAAAAATAAGTTCAAAAAACTAAAACCCGACTACTAAAAATAACGCTCTAAAAAGTATGAAACAAGAAAATGTTCTCATCTGAAATTTTTATGTATAAACTATTAAACGTTTTTGTTTATTAAATAAATAACTTACACATAATATATTTTATTGTATTTTATACATATTCATAGTGATATTCAGAAGATATCCGTGGTCGTATGCCACCTATCCTAACAAAACAATACATTGTAACAGTGGTAAGCGATCATAACCTTTAAAGCAAAGTGCATCAAGAGAAAAACATATCACCGTTCATCTAGAGGGTGCCATATAACCATATATGGTATATGAGGTGGCATACGACTACGGATATCACTATAAATATGTATAAAATGCAATAAAATATATTATGTATAAGTTGTTAATTTAATAAACAAAAAGCATTGAATAGTTTATACATTAAAAATTCAGATGAGAACATTTTCTTGTTTCATACTTTTTAGATCGTGACTTTTAGCAGTCGGGTTTTAGTTTTTTGAACTTATTTTTTATATAATAACAACTAATTTGCAGTATTTTTGTTTAATTTTTAATATGTTTGTATGTATGTATAAAAAATTTCGCATTTTAGCCATACAAATAAACGTACAGACAAGAAAATAAGTGATTATTGTGTTGTCATCCATTTCTGCGCTACATTTTAAGTTTCAAAACAATTTGAAACAAGTTTATAATATGGGTATCAAAAATTTGGTTTTTTTTTTAGAATAAACTTTTTATATTTTATAGGGCTGCCATATAAAAGTGGTTTTATATGTACATTTTATTCCCACGAAAAACCTTAAATTTTTTAAAATCTTCATATTAACTATTGCAAACATATTTTATGATAAACAATATCATTTAAATACATTTTCTGTAAAAATTCTGCAAAAATTAATTCACTGTATTCAGATTCTACTGTACCCAGCAAACCAAAGTTTCCGAATTTGTCTAAATTCCGATTAGTTCGTAACTATTTCGAGCATTCTAAACGAATTCGTAACTATTTCGCAACAGTAATTTCGGAATATTTTCGAATAATTCGAAAGAGTTCCGAAATCAAAATTTCAAATTTAAATTGTCAGGTGTTTTAAATATTTTGAGTTGAAAAAAAATTGGTAGGCCATGAGCCTAGCGGCATTTTAAATAATTTGTCATTTGTAAAATAATATAGTTTTAAATAACATTTTTTTTAAACAGATAATACTAGAAATGGTTAAAATTTTACAGATGCAAACACAAACGACATGTCAAATTTAAATTTATATAAATTCTATAATAGTAGTTGCAAAGGATCTGCAATTTTTGGCATGCCATTTATACGAAACATATAGTCTGGGGCATCTTACGAAATCGGAACGAATTCGGATGCCGAACTCGGAATGATTTCGAAAAATTCGTAACGAATTCGAAAACTTTGGTTTGCTGGGGTATTTATTAAAACATAATGTTATTCAAATTACGCTTTACTTTAAAAGTGTTTTGTACTATTTCCCAGTTCAGTTTTCGTATACTAAAAAACATTCCACCCCGGAAAAATAGTTTTCTAAATTTAATATCGCAATCAATATTGGATCAATGTGTTTCTTTAGATAACCTTTATAAATAAGCAATCTGTCGCTATTGATTGGTGGTTGGCTTCTTTTTTTTTCTTTTTTTGTTTTTTTCTTTTAAATGTAGGTATGTAAATGTATGTACATCGATAACTCCTAAAGTACTTGCCCGATTGCGGCAATTTTTAATCAACAGATAGAGACATTGTTCGCGGAGGTGGCCGTCAAAAAAAGTGGTTGGTATTCGACATAGGGGCGTGGGAATATTAGAAAAACTCTGCATATCGAATAATATTGACACTAGGATACTGAAATTAAGTACAGGTAGGAACAATTATTATAAATTATTGCCCAAAAGGTGGGCGTTATTTGATAAAGGGCGTGGCAATATTAGAAAAACGCTGTAACTCGAATAATATTGACACTAGGATACTGACATTAGGTACGGGGTAGGCATAATTATGAACATTTACGGTCAAGAAAGTAGCCGTCGTTAGACAAAAGGGCGTGGCAATATTAGACAAATACTGAATCTCAGTTAATATTGGCACTAGGGTACTGGAAATTGATACAGAAGTTGCAACAACTATTACAAATTACGGTCAAGAAAGTGGGCGTTATTCGACAAAGGCGTGCCAATGTGCATTAGAAAATCGCTGTACATCGAATAATATTGACATTAGGATACAGAAATTAGGTATAGGGGTAGACATAATTATGAAAATTTACGGTCAAGAAAGTAAGCGTTATTGGACAAAAAGACGTGTTAATATAAGAAAAATACTGTATCTCACTTAATATTGACACTAGAGTACTGTAATTTGGTAAAGGGGTAGGAACATTAATATGGAACATTAACACACGCGGTTTGTTTTTTTTCTCTTTTGTTTAACATTCGATGGTCGCATCTTGTGAGAAAATAGGTAACTGTCATGGCTACCTAATAGTCATTGTATCAAACAAACATATAATTAAAAAATTAAATGACAGCTCATAAAAATATACAGGGTGCCGCACCTGTGTTTCAAATTTTTTTAAAGGCTATATCACAATTTTATATGGATAGGAAAAATAATCCAATTTGTTTATTATTATTTATTTGTTTTTTTATTTATTTGGATTATTATTTTTGTTTTTGCTTTGCATGTAAAAAAAATAATCTAGATTATTTTGAAGCGAATGGAACGCAGCTAATAATACAAAATAGAAAAAAAAAAATTTAATAATAAGATTTCCAATTTAATTATATATATGGATAAATCATCAAATTTGACCAAGAATTAATGTAAAAAGTAATTGAAAATGAGTTTTTACTTTGTAGTAGTTTTGAAGTTGGTTTTTTTCTTTTTGTTAAAAAGTTTTTATATTATTACTCATCAAAAACTCATTTTTAAAAAATGTTTCATTTTGAGTTGCTACGATTTTGATACAATATGATAACACACTTTTGAGCTAGAGATATGTCACGTTTTGAGCTGGTACTTTATTACTACAACAAATATTATGTTGCTTGCTTGGATTTTTATTTAAAAAAAAAGATTTATGATATAATAAGTTGTGAAAAATTATGGAGAAATTTAAAAAAATTTTTGACATATATAGAAATAAAACGATATTTCTAAAAATATGAAGAAATTGCTAAAAGTCAAAACGACACAAGTATCTGTAAAACCGTCAACTAACAGCAAATCGGTTTGGAATTCACTCAAATTAAAGATACCCTGCAAACCAAAGTTTCCGAATTTGTCTGAATTCCGATTAGTTCGTAACTATTTCGAGAATTCTTAACGAATTCGTAACTATTTCGCAACACTAATTTCGGAACATTTCCGAATAATTCGAAAGAGTTCCGAAATCAAATTTTCAAATTTAAATTGTGAGGTGTTTTAAATATTTCGAATTGAAAAAAATTGGTAGGCCATAGCCTAGCGGCATTTTAAATAATTTTCCATTTGTAAAATAATTTAATTTTAAGCAACTTTTTTTTTAAAACAGATGATGCACAATATGGTTCTTATTTTAATTTTTACAGATGCAAATACAAACGACATGTCAGATTCACATTTACATATGTTCCGTAATAGTCATTAAAAGGGATCTGTAATTTTTGGCATGTCATTTGTACGAATCATATAGTCTGGGTCATCTTAAGCCCTAACTAAACTTTGATTCGAAATTGTTATTTAATTTTGTATTACATACGGTACAAAAATCATTAAAAGATCGTTGCAAATTTGATGCTTCATTTCGTTACGAATTCGGTGCTACAATTCGTTAATTTGTAAAGAATTCGTTACGAAAACGATAATTCAAGTCTTTATGAATTTGTTACGAATTCGTTAAGAATACGATACTCCAATTCTTTACGAATTTGTTACGAATTCATTACTAAACTTCTTTCGAATTCGTTACGACAATTCGTTACGAATTCGTGTCAACCCCTCCATACGATTGTCGTTACGAAATCGGAACGAATTCGGATGCCGAACTCGGAATAATTTCGAAAAATTCGTTACGAATTCGTTACAAATTCGGAAACTTGGTTTGCTGGGTATGATAACAATGTACATTTCTGTATATTTAACTCAAAAAATCCAAATTTGGAGCTGTGACAGTCTTGCACGAAATAAGCGAAATCTTAATTTTGTTATGTATTGAATGACAAAAATGGACTAAACAAACAAACTGATAATTGTTTCTGATAAACCCTTTTTTTCGATCATATAAGCCAAAACTATTTCTTAACACTAGATTTACGGGATTTGATTATATACCTATTTTTACTGAAGTGAGCCAATTTGACTCATACCACAAAATTTAAGCTTTTTCCAAAAAAAAACAACAGTTCCAACTAAATTGAAATAAAATACTTATTATTAAAAACTTCATTGAAAACATTTTTTACACATAAACTCTGTTTTTGAAATACATATTCCACAAACATTTTTATTGCATTTAGTGCAAAGGCTCTTACATCTTTTTCTCTTGCATAATGCTTGAACTTGACAATTCTTCCGTACGTCAACAGCATGAATTTGCGACATGGGAACGGAAGTGTTCTAGACAAGATTAATCATGAATGTTCAAGCATCAGCTTTCTTTGAAATTCTGATATGTACTTTCTTTATAAGTTTCATGTGCTTTAGCAATTAACTGTTAAATCATTTTATGAGTCTATTTGGCTCATGGCCGTAAGAACAGGTATTTCACATTCGATTATGCGAGAGGAGAGGGTCGGCGGAGGGGAGTAACCTTTATTTACCTGTATTTCATTACGTAACTAAAAACCAATATATGTACACCGAAAAAAATGTGCGGAGTTAACCCAAGTTTTTTTATGAGTCAAAAGAGTTTTTGAGAAGTTAATAACGTTTTGGCGCCGTAAAACGCAAAATGAATTACATCAATATTTTTTTTGTTAATATAAAACTTTTTTGCTTGATACAACTCATTTTCAAAGCTTGGAGTAAACTAAAAGCAGTTTCAAATTAACCCTGCATCTTCCCCGAACATTTGTCCTTTTAACTCCATTAAAACTTATTGCAACCATCTATGAAGAACGTCTTTGTATTTTAAAGCTGAAACGGAGTTATTTTTAGCACGAAACAGAGTCTGCTCGAGCAAATATTTCCGTTTGTTCGTTTTACTTTGAATGAAGAGAAAGTACTCAAATATTTTAACAAGCAAATCAAGTGTGCTGTAAGAATTAGGTGTTGCATAATGATAAAAAGGGCCGTTTTTACTATTGCGAGTTATATGTTTTTGTTATCTTTATCTTTATTATGCGGTTATTTGATGTAGAGGGTACAATTTTTCGAGTCTCGTCACGAAAGTTTTTTTTAATCTCGTTACGAAAAAATGTGTACACAAGCAATGATATTTTTTGTATGGAGACCCCCAGAAGGGTGGTAGATAGAGGGCTGGTGTGATTAGAAGAAATATTCAATGAACAATTCAGTAGGACCAGACATTAGACCCTCTAACGGTCATAGATTTTTTTAAATTAATTATAATAAACATTGTTTCATTTTGTGTTTTTTGTATCAGGATCCCTAGAAGGGTGACAGATAGAGAAAAGGTGATTTCAAAAGAAGTGTTAAGGGGGAAAAATTAATAGGACCAACTCATATATTGATCCCCCTAGGGGTTATAGATGTTTTGATATGAATTATAAAAGCCATTTTTAAAAAAATTTTTTTGTATGGGGACTAACACAATAGATCACCATAGGTGAATTTTTTCCCGTTATCTCGTAAATATCAAATCACGTACATATTCCTCATCGCATATATCGCAAACTATTAAGACCAGTATAACTAAATGAAACACCAACCAATGACATGAAAATCTATATATATAAAAGAAAGTGTCCGAATGCGATGTAATCCCATAACTCGAGATCGGCCAAACCGATTTTGATGATTTATACTTTGTTGGAAAGGTATTTTTTCAGTTCGGGTTTAAAAAAAAAAAAAGAAAAAAAAAATCGAAAAAAGTGTAAAAAAATCAAAATTAAGTGTACGTTTGGTTGAAATCGCATCACTTCAGAACGGCTGGACCGATTTGGATAATTTTTTTTTTAAATATTCGTTTAAGTCCAAGTTAGGTTTTTAAGGAAAGAAAAATTGACCACGCCCACTTTTGCGCCCACTTTTTTTGATTTATCTAAAATCGGAAAACGGCTAGACCGATTTGGATATTTTTTTTTTTCAAATGTTCGTAGTAATGCAATTTAAGTTTTGTCGGAAAGAAAAATTGACCACGCCCACTTTTGCGCCCACTTTTTTCGATTTATCTAAAATCGGAAAACGGCTGGACCGATTTGGATAATTTTTTTTCAAATGTTCGTAGTAATCCAATTTAAGTGTTTACTGAAAGAAAAATTGACCACGCCCACTTTTTCGCCCACTGTTTTGATATCTATATATATATAATTAAGTGGTAAAACTTCCTGTTCGCATACTCCTCCTAGACGGCTTGCCCGATTTCAATGAAATTTTCAGGGGTGATTGGGGTCTGTGTGGAGAGTGCACATCAGAAATTGCATGTGTGTATCTTTGCACGTTTTGTGCCACACCCCCTTTTGTCGCCCACAAATCAATAAAAATGCTGTGTTTAAGACGGTTTTGGTCGTATTAAATTAAAATTTGGTAAATAAGTTCGTATGATAACTATAATTAACTTTGAAAAAAATGGGCGTGGTCACACTTCATCTACGCCTACTTTTAAGAAAATATCAAAATACTTCGAAATCATTGGTCCGATTGAGCTCAAATTTTGTAAGTACGCTTTGCTTTGAGTACGAGATGGTTTAAGGGGCAATTCCACACCCCCTTTTACCTCCCACATATAAATAAAAAATTGTTGTTATCGAATAGCTTTAGAGTTATGGGTCGCACAGCTTAGAAATTCGGTATTCGACTACAATTTAGACGTACCGTTTCTGTGATGAAATTTTATGGGAGTGGACAAGGGGGAGGGGCACCTCCCATACAACCCAAATTTGTGATATCGAATAGCTTTGAAGTTATAGGAATTCATCTTTGGAATTCAGTTTTTGACCTCAATTTACACATGCAGTTTCAATAGTTTTATTTTATGGGCGTTGGAAAGGGAGGCGTGACATCTCCCTTACAACCCAAATTTGCGATATCGTATTGCTTTGAATTTATAGGTTGACAGCGTAAGAATTCGGTATTCGACCTAAATTTATACATGCATTTTCAATACTTACATTTTGTCGTCGTAGGGCAAAGGGGAGTGGCAGTTCCCATACAACCCAACTTTGTGCTATCAAATAGTTTTAGAGTTATAAGTCGTACAACGCCGAAATTCAGTATTCGACCTCAATATACACATGCAGTTTCATTGATTCAATGTATGTTCATTGGTAAGAGGGGCGTGGCACCTCCCATTTAACGTAAATTTGCAATATTGAATATCAGCGTCAGAATTCAGTATTCGGCCCCAATTTATACATGCAGTTTCATTAATTACATTTTATGGGCGTACGACAAGGGGGCGTGAAACCTCCTATTTAACCCAAATTAGAGATATCAAATAGCATTGGGGTTATAGGTCTCACAGCTTTGGAATTCAGTATTGGACCTCAATGTACACATGCAGTTTCATTGATTACATTTTATGAGCGTTGATCAAGGGGGAGTGGCACCTCCCATACAACGAAAATTTGTGATATCGAATAGCTTTGGAGTTTAAGGTCGCACAGCGTCGGAACTCAGTATTTGACCAAAATTTACGCTTGCAGATTTACTGATAAAATTTTTTTGAGTTTGTCGGGGGGGCGTGACACCTCCAATTTAACCCAAATTTGCGATATCGAATAGATTTGGAGTTATAGGTAACTCAGCCTCAAAATTCAGTATTCGACCTCAATGTACTCATGCAGTTTCATTGCTAAAATTTTATGGGCGTAGGGAAAAGGAGAGTGGCACCTCCCATACAATCAAAATTTGTGCTATCGAATAGTTTTGGAGTTATATGTCGCACAGTTTTGGAATTCGGTATTCGACCTCCATGTAGACATCCAGTTTAATTGATTACATTCTATTAGCGGTGATGAAGAGGGAGTGGCACTTCCTATACAACCCAAATTTGTTATATCGAATAGCTTTGTGGATATAGGTCGCACAGTCTCAAAATTCAGTATTTGACCTCAATTTAGACATGCTGTTTAACTGATAACATTTTATGGGCGTTTGAATAGGGAGAGTGGCAGCAACGCGCCGGGTTTCAGCTAGTATTGAATAAACAGAATACTTTTTATGAAAATTTTGTATTATATTTTGTTTGAGAAGCTATCTCTTTCTTTCTCTCTGTTTTTTTTACAAAAATCTATCTTATTCTTTATACTGTAATTTTTTTTAACTTGCGATGTATTTTTTATAGAAAATTTTAGGAAACTAAACAATTGTATTAAATTTGGTATACAACAGTTGTTTTACAATAAGTCACGATACATACATTTTTTTAAAGGTATTTATGAGTTTTTGGAACATATTAAAGTCACATATTACTATGTTTTATTAACGAAACTACTTTAAACACTAATAAACAAATTTTTAATGTATGTGTGACGACATTTAGGCACCCCTAACACAAATCAATACACAAATCGCCTTGAGAATATTCAACCTATTTTTGTACCAAATTTAATTATTATAGCATCAATATATATCGGAATTAAGCATATTAAATTAAATGCCACTTCCGTTTTTGCATTAGTATAGGAACACAACTAACTCATATTTTAAAAAACTTTCATAAACCTAGCGATCACCCTGTTGTTTATGTCTTTAATTTCCTTTGTATTCAATTCAAATAAGAAATAAATAAAAATAATTAAACACAAAAGAAATGACGGGTTCTTTATTTGACTCTTTTGTGGGTGAGTTTGTTTATTTTTAAAGCTTCATGCTACATTTAAATGAGTTGATTCTATTTTTTTTTTGAGTGAACTCAAAATTTAAAAATTCTCAATTCCTCAACCTCAAAACAACTCAAAATGGAGTCAGTACGACTTTTCAAGCAAACCAATTTTTGAAGTAAATTGAACACACAAACAGAGTTAAATATAGTTTTTACAGCTTTGGCAAAATACCATGCACGAAAAGAGTTGAATTGACTCTGAATATGAATTTATTTACTCCGCTTTTTTTAAAGTGTATTTAAAATATAATATTTCAGTTTTATATATACTAGGACAAAAGCCTGTCCTAAGCTTGATTTTTTATTTATTTGATTTTTGAAAAATATAAATGTACCACTTTAAATAACACTTTACGTATTGAAGTGTTGAAAAGGTAGTTAGTTCAAAAACGTATTATTGTGAAATCCTAATATTGTCACTTCTAAGTATCTTATATATTTTCTGTGCATACTTTCAGGCTGAACATTTTTGAGAATAGTATGTCTTGTATGTATTTTACTGTCAAAAAATAATTACAGTTTGTGAAATACTGTGTGCGGAGCAGCACAGTTTGAAAAATATTGGGCACGGAGCAGCGTACTTGCCTTTTATATACAAGCCCTAACGACTATTAATTCGTACAGCCGCCTTTTTCTTCGTACCTTGTTCATAATAGATTTTTTAAAAAGTTTTACTTACAACTTTTTGATAAAAATATTACTTGTCAAGAGCCCTTGTTGTAGTTGTTAAGAAATAATAAACAAATTATATATTTTTAATATATTAATAAAAATATTTTGTATAAACTTAACACACTTTTTTAATGTGCATATTAAAGCTGACCCCTTTTAATTCGTACAATCCCATTTCTTATTAAATAACAGGACAATTCTCAAATAATCTTCGCCAATGTGCATTTTTACCGTTATCCATAGCTTTTAGATGAGTTAGGTGAATTTTTGCTGGCATTTTTTAATTAGTCTTCAACAGTGTGTGAACATGGTGCGTGACAAGTCAATTTGTGAAGAAATTAAAAAACTAATAATAAAAAAAATTCTGGTTTGTTTTATTTATATTTTTATAAAACTATTTTAAAACATTTCATCTTCTAAATAAAAATTATCCAAAAACGAATTTGTTGTTGTTGTTGCCTTCTTCAAACTTACCTGATCTAAAAAGTTCACAATTAAATTCATGTTAAAATTAGTTTTGTTTTATAAAAACTTTTCGTTTGATATTTATAGTGATGAATTTGTTGTTAATTTTTTATGTTGGTTACAACTAAATGTAATTGAAATATGTCTAATTACATTTATTATCTACGTCTATACTTACGATACTATCGAAACTGTGCCTTTTTTTATCAAATCTGTGTTTTAAAAAATTGACTTTTAGCAGCCCAGATCGGTGAAATACTCTATGTGCATTCCAAAAGGTGTTCACATCCGAAGATCGATTCCACAAATCCCTTAAGGATGACCTGCGGTTAAAAAATTTTTTTTCGATTTTTTTCTTTTCATAAATGTCTTCTAAAATCCTTCAAAAATATGGCCTTAAAAGGTCATATTGATCAAACTTTGACCTTAAGCTCAATAAACGATTTTAAAGTATCAAACAACTAGCATTTGTATCTAAAATCAAGAATGATTTAAACTATTAAACATTTAGAATTTGTATTAAATCATAGAAAATCAACATTAATATACAACTTAATAAATGGTACGCTTATATGAAATACACATTGCATAGTTTTCTGACAAGGAAACGGTCCGCTTCAGTGCTTTTAAAAGTGCACACCGTTTTCAACGGAGCCGATTGGCTAGCTGGGAAACAAAAAAAAAAAAATTAAAGCAACTGTTTTACATACATATTAATAAGAAACAACAACAACAACAACAAAAGCAGCATAACAACGAACGACGTGATTACGAACCAAACAATGAAACACAACAACAACAACAACCTTAAAAACAGCATAAGCAGCTACTACAGCTAAGCAACTTGTGCATTTCTCATACGAATATATGAATTTTTCATCTTCTTAGATTTTTATATTTTATTAGACATTCGTTTTATTCCCACTAAAACTGATATTTTGGCGTTTTTTTCCCTTTTTCTACGATAAATATTAAAGGCTGTAGGTATACCCCAAAGTGTCAAATATCACTTTGAAATAATTCGTGAAAATGACGCCCATACAAACCGCGCTGTAAGACGTAATTCTATGTCAAAACATGATTCTGGAAAAAGCTATGGTGATATTTCTTAAGATTTAGGACTTCCTAGGTCATCAATACAATTAGGGTATTCACAAAGTGTGCTATCATGTCGTAGTGTCATATAGTCCTAAGATTTTGTACTAGCTTAAGCATTTTATTGTTGCCTTCCATAAAAAAAATACTAATATATTACATATCTGAAAGCTATGTTTATTGAAATGTCGTAATCAAACAGCTGTTTCTTATTTGCATTTGTTTATCTTGTAAGTTGTAGTTGTAAACTTTTAGGACAATATGACAATAGGACATGATAGCACACCTTGTGAAAACCCTAAATATATTATAAAATCTTTTTAAAAAAGTGGTTCATTTGCTACAAATGTTGATAAACGAGGTCGAACATCGAAATTAACTGAAAGAGACTTACTGCATTATTCTGTATCACGAACAAGCACACCAACGATGAGAAAGACACGAGAAGCAATACTTTTTTCCATACAAAATTGTATTGCGTCTCGTTTCTTTCTCATCGTTAGTGTGCTTCTTCGTGATACAGAATAATGCAGTTAATAGCATTGTCCACAATAATAAAAAATAACAGACGAAGTACTGTTCGCAATTTGTCGGCAGAATGGTCTCAAAAAATTGGGAAGACTATAGGACGAGAATGGACTCGAAAAAATGTACATAAAATGGAATATGGATTTTATAAAGTATTAAAATAATAACATGAATTTTCGAATGTTTTTCTTAACATTTTATCTTTACATTTTAGGCCACAGAAAAGCCCTTATTAACAGCTGTACAGCAGAAAAAAGTCTTTTATGGGCAAAAGATAAACGAAACTGGGTACAAAGAGAGTAGAATTCGGTAATTTTTAGCGACGAGTCCAAATTCGATGTTTGCGTGTCTGCGAAAGGTGTTGGCAAACTTTATTTCATAAATGGCACTGTAAATGCTAAAAATGATGTTGAAATTTTATAAAAAAATTTAGCCCTTTGAGTTGGAAATTAATTATAATATTGTTAAAAATAATTCATAAGTGCTTTCTAGTGAGTTAACGTCATAAAAACTCAAAATTCACGCTTAAAATATTCTCCATCAGCTACTTGATCCTTTTTCAGGATGTCCACAATTGCGTACATACCAACTCAAACGTAGTTTTTTACAGTACTAAACAAAGATTGTATAAATATTGTAAAACAATTGTTTATTAATTATTTTTGTGTAATTCCAATTTTGTGTAATTCAAATAATAATATAATAAAAATTTAGTCTAAGAACTCAAAAACAAAAACATAAAATTATAAAAACTTTAAAGTAAATTCACATAAGTTCATGCCTGTATTTTATAATTACTTCTTTAAATTTTGGTAATTGTTTCGTATCAAACTAATGATAGCAATTTCGATCCTTCGTCAAACAGAGATGTAGCCTGAACTAACAGCAAATTAAAAAAGATCTACCCGAAACCTTTGGATTCTTGCACTTTATACAATCCTTTTTGCATTTTGTCCAGCTAGCACAAAAAGCAACATCAACGATATTTAAAATAATGTGCAATGTCCACTTTTTGGACTAAAGAAATATTCTTTTGGATTAAAAAAACTGCATCATTTCGTCTTAAGTCGTGTGTAAATGTTTGTTCCCGTCTGTTCTGCATAAACATTTTTATACAGACGGCAAATATTTTTCGAAATGTGATAACAGCCTTCTATTTAGAACGTCCTCTGCTTAATTTTCTACCAATACTTCTGATTCAAATATAAATGTTTCTGTGTAAAACTGCCTTCTTCTGAATTCAATTTTCTTTTCGTCAGTTAATATGTACTTTTCCATCTCATCAATAAGCTGCACATTTTCAGTTCCACAAAATTCAGTAAACAGTGGAGCAATATCCGTTACGTCTTCATAATGTACTGTATTAGTAACATTTTTATTTAGTACAACATCAAAGAAGTTTCCAGATCTTTGTTGAATTGTTGTAATTATATCAACTACTTGGTTTTACGCATTTTGTTTGAAAATTTTAAAATCATCCTCACATTCAGAAAAATCTGACAGCTCTTAATCTGAGTCCATACCATTCAGAAAATCATGGATTTCCTGTGCACAAAATCCTTTTTTAAGCCATTTTATGTGTATAGTATTATTACAAGTTTGTCCTATTAAAATTGTTATGTCAAACAATGTAAACACCACGGTTATTATTACAGGCACAGCTATAATATTACTGCATTTTTTAACCTTGCGGCTTAAAATTTAAACTCTGCAAATACTAAATCATAATTAAAACTCTACTGTACTAAAATTTAAACCAAAACAATTATTATAGTGTTCTTTTTAGCTTTTTATTTTAAATTTGAGAACAGTTCTGTATTACTTTTTGTTCTTAATACAATTTAGACGAAATTTTAGTACATTTGGATACTAACTTTGGATTGAGACGTAAAAAGTTAGCCTGGCGATTAGGCAATTCGGTTTATATATTTGTTTATTGTTTTTGTTAGACATATCGCAGTAGCTTAGTGATAAGACTAAAGACCTTACAAACTAAATGTCGTAGGTTCGAATCTCAAGGTGTTTGCTATTTTGTTTTTTTTTTGTTGTTTTTTTTATCCTAGCCTGTACTAAATTTAAAACCACAGCTGTATTAAAAGCCCTTCTTAGTATTTTGTAAAAACTAGATTTGAAACCAAAGCTAACAAAGTAGTACAGACAAGTTTTAATTTTAGTACAAGATTTTTAATTGTGTACTATATTTATCTTCTCGCTATTACGTCTGAAATAATTTTTCAGACTGCTTCTTACAATTAGTTCTAACTACAATTTTTTAAATTATAATTGTTTTCTTTTTTATTTCTCTCCAATAACGGTTATACTTTCAACAGACTTTACTATATGTATGTGCTCATTTTTTTAGACGTTTTCATATGTGCTCAGTTGCTTGTACACAATTGTGTACATGATTTTATTAGCTGTTTCTTTAAATAACTATAAAAGTTTTACGACTATATGTATATACTTTATTACATCTGAAAGAATTCTGTTTCATAAAACCACATTTTCAATCATATACGGATTTTCCTAATCCTACAAATATGGATTTCAAAGTACGTTCACGGAATAAAATTTCTGCTTGATCTAAGTTATGTCAGAAAATTAAGAAAAAACCTGAATTAAGATGTATTTTTATTGTATGTGTGCATAAAAACCCAAAGAGAAAACTCTAAAGAACTAAGTTTTCAATTGAAACCAGTCAAACATGAAACAAATTTCCATACAAGCACCGTACAAAGTGATGTACGCAATTGTGTACGCGTCAAATGAAAGGGTTAATATCATCTATTGAAAAATTAAGTTCGTTTAATGAACTTATATTTCAACAGGACAGTGCCCTGCTCCATACTGCAAAATTTACAAGAAACTGGCTTCAAGAAAAACAAATAAAGGTTTTATATTGGCCCTCCTCAAGTCCCGACTTGAATCCCATGGAGTCTTTGTGGGCAATTATGAAGCGAAGATTTCGAAACCATCCTCAAAGAACTATTAGCGGCCTTAAGGACAAAATTACTGAAATATGGAATTCGATAACGCCAACTGAATGCCAAAACCTCATAAACTCCATGTCGAAGAGATTATAAGCAGTTGTAAAAGCGAACGGAAATGTTACACAATAGCTGCGCTCCATTCGCTTCAAAATAATCCAGATTATTTATATACTATAACAAATAGGATTATTTTTGCTATCCATATAAAATTGTGATATAGCCTTTAAAAAATTTGAAACACAGGTGCCGCACCTGTATATTTTTATGGGCTGTCATTTCATTTTCGGAATATTTTGTTTGTTTGATACAATGACTATAAGGTAGCCATGACAGCTACCTATTTTCCAAGGCTGTTAATTGCTCACTTTTTGAGCGCGCTCACTTTTGAAAGTAAACAGTGTTGTGAGCATTGACGATTTATCGTCATTTTGACTATTTTTGGCACTGACTATGAATCGACGATTTTTCATTTTCATGCCAAAAATTAAGATTTTCAGCAAAACTAACGTTGCAGCATGCTCGACAAAAATTTTGAGATGCAGTTATTATTTAAAAATAATAAATAAAAAGGTAAAAGTTCTGTAAAAAACAAAGACTGACAACTTTTGTTTTCATTGCCTCTATTAAAGTATTATGTTTTATTTGGTTTAAAAAGAATTTCATCAAAAGTGCGCGCCGCTCAGAAAGTGAGCGTGCTCAAAAAGTGAGCGAAATTAACTGCCTTGCTTTCTTCTTACGAGCTGCGACCATCGAATGTTAAACAAAAGAAAACGAAACAAACCGCGTGTGTCACATACATTGGACGCATTCAGCGGAGCCAGCAATGGCACTTAAATTATTTATATAATTGCATAATATTAATAATTAAATGAAATAATTTAAAATTTTTCTGACGTTAGAGTAAAACCAGGGACCGTACCGGTTATGGTTTTTATCAAAAATGTCAGATATTAACAGTTATCATTTAACTTTTATTTTTTCCGACAAAAATACTAGTTATTTAATGCCTTTTATTTTTTCGGGCAAAGATAACTGTTACTTTTGACTTTTATTTTTTTGGTCAAAAATAACAGTTATTTTGTGCCTTTTATTTTTTCGGTCAAAAATATCAGGCAATTTGAATTCTTTTAAAGGCCACTTGAATGGCAAAAAAAGTTTTATGCAATTTTTATCGTCTCATCAGCGCGCACATTTTGAGCTATAAAACTTTTTAGTTTTTAAAGTTTTTTATTCGGCCTTTGAAAAAATACAAATTGCCTGGTATTTTTGACCGAAAAAATAAAAGGCACAAAATAACTGTTATTTTTTACCTAAAAAATAAAAGTCAAAAGTAACAGTTATTTTTGCCCGAAAAAATAAAAGGCAAAAAATAACAGTTAATATTAATTTTTATAGTAACAGCCAAAAATTTAAAAGGCATTTAATATTCGCGAAGCTGCTGCCATTACGATAATAATGGTATATTTAAACAAGTCCTCCGGGCACTTTTTCGTTATGCCTTTTTCATCCGAAAATTGTAAAATAACAGTTATTTTCGGTCCCTGAGTAAAACACATTCAGAGAAAAACATCGTTCACTAAGGTATCGCTACCAAAAAAGTTCACAACAGTTTCGAACAACACACGTTCGACACCTAATAGTTATTTTATTTTGACTTCAACGGTTGTGCCCTCTACGAGTCGTTTTTCTTACCGTTCCTTTGAGAAAATTTGTTATCGCGATTATATTAAGGCGAAAGGAACGCAGCTAATATAAATAATATTATTTATATACTGTACGAATTAAAAGTGGTCATTTCCGAAATTGTTTTTGAAAAAATGAATTCAGTTTGAATACAATATTTCTATTAATGTATTAAAAAAATACGATATGTCTATTATTTATTAAGAACTACACCAAGCGGTTTTTAAAACTAATGGTTTGATCAAAAAGTTGTGAGTTAGATTTTTAAAAAATTTGTTATAAGTAAACAATGGCCGAAGAAAAAGGCAGCTGTACGAGTTAATAGTGGTTAGGGCTTGTATTAAGATAGCAATCAAATTTTAAATGAGTCAAATTGGCTCAGTCCGTAAATCTAGATACTGATAAAATTTGGAAGTGGTGAGTTGAGTTGATCGCATTTTTGTAGTAGTAAACGTCTCATGAATTTAGTGGAGAGCGGAAGGCACAAGCTATGAAAAAATATGGTTTAAAATAAATTAATTTCAGGCAACAATGTTTTTCTCTTTTATTTACTACAGCTAGATATTTTCAAATACTAGATGTATTATTTTTAAATTCATCGAGAATATTTTATAACGATTAACAATAAATCATTCCATTCAGATTTTTAAATATTTTCAGTCGCATAAATGTAGAAAAAAGTTATTTTAAAAAATCAAGCAATGATTCTTCTGTAAAAGGAAATGGATTTCATAAGAGTTGTGTTGTTTTTATTTTTAATATAAAAAAATAAAAAAAAGTAAAAGTTCTAGAGAGTTTCTTTTATAATTAATTTATTCCTTTAAAATACAAAAAACTTGTATACCGTTGAGACAAAAAATTCGTAGTGAGCTTAAATGCTCAATAAGTAAACAATTTAAACAAATTTAACAAAAGCTAGCACACGAATGGATTAAATTTATTGAACAATGTAGAAGCAAAAAAAAAAAAATCCTTGATGAGGCAGTCATTAACTTATACATAAAAATGTTGTATTTTATATATAACACGAGTTTTTCATCTTAAATACTCTATAAATAGTTAATCTCATAGCAAAAATCACTTCAATACTTTAATCAACTCCTTCTCTCTAGCCCAAGCAATCAAATTATTGCAAGAGCATTAAATTTATTCATAGAGAAAAAGAGTATCTCGATGCAATAAAACTCGGATAAATTAAAATAATTTGACCTAGTACAATGCTGGAATTACTAAACGTGTGAAGAAAATAACACAACTGGTCTCATATAAAAAAAAAACCATCCAGAAAATACTAGCGGTTAAGAAGCTAAGCATTAAAACAATTGATAAGCAGATGAGTTGCGAGAAATCAAAACGAAATTAAAACCATAAGCAAAACAATACTAAAATAATTATCAAAACAAGAACCGCTAAACACTGAACTTTTCAGCAAAATAAACAACATGGTTTTGAGCACGCAAATAGTTGAAATAAAATGCTCAAACTAGCAACATATGAAAGATTTTAAGTAAAAATCTAAAAAAAAGACGACGAAACATACTTAAAAATGTGTATACAACAATAAGAAAAATAACAACAAAAAAATTGATAAGAAAAATTTGTAAAATTTGCTGAGTTTCACTTATGAAATATTTGAAATGCATGCACTGTATTGAAATGTAATGCTTTGCAATATCGTGTCATATCGTGTTGAGTCATGCGATAAGTAAGCAGGTTGCATTGCATTGTGTGGATATGAAAATAAGTGCTTTCTGTTATCGTTGCAGTATCACAAATCGTGTTGTACGGTAATAATTTCAACAATAAAATAGCAAAATTAGTTTTAACTTAAGCCATAAAACGTGAGATAAGTCGGTGAACATGTCCGTCACTTGGGAATATGATGGAAGTTATTGGAGAAGCATATCAGCAATGCTCAAAATTTGCTGTTTGGTAAGCATACATAAGCAGAGAACAAATTTTTTAAATAAAAAAATTAAGTTTGAAAAAAGTGAATGTTTTTCGTAAATAGAATAACTAGTTCTAAAAAAATGTGTTTACGTTATCAAATTTATGTAGCAGACCAGACAGCTGTTTAGTTGGCTGCTTCACCAAACCATCAGAAGTCTACGGTGGTATAACGGTGGTAGTGATAAATCTTACAAGTCAATAAATTTATTAGTCAATTTACTACACCTTTTCAAGTTGTAGTTCAGAAAACGTAAATTTTATTTCAGATTAATAACTTTAATTTCAGAAAGCGTAAGTTGTATTTCAGAATTGTAAAATGTAGTTCGGAATCTGTAAATTGTATTTAAGAAAAGTAAATTGTAGTTCAGAATAGTAAGTTGAAGTTCAGAAATCGTTAATTGTATTTCAGAATAGTAAATTGTAGTTCAGAATAATAAATTGTATTTTAGAAAAGTAAATTGTAGTTCAGAATAGTATTGGGGGTTGGAATTAATTTTAAAGGTTTTTTTTCGGTTTTTGAGCATTTATTTAGAAACAACGGTACAATGTTTATTATTCAAAGTATTGTCCATCGTTAGCTACAACATTTTCCCATCTTTCTGGCAGCATATGGATTCCGCGCCGGAAGAACGATTCGTCTTTTGAGGCAATCCACGAATCGACCCATTTTTTGGTATCCTCGTAAGAAGTGAAGCGCTGCTCAGCCAAGCCATGCGTCATCGATCTGAATAGGTGGTAGTCGGAAGGGGCTATGTCTGGGCTATAAGGCGGGTGGGGTTGCACATCCCAATTCAGCGCCTCCAACGTTTCCTTGACGGTTCTTGCAACATGTGGCCGTGCGTTGTCATTTTGAAAAACCACTTTGTCGTGTCTTTTGGCATATTCCGGCCGTTTAACCTTTAATGCTCGGCTCAATTGCATCAATTGTTGTTGGTAGCGTTCCCCAGTGATGGTTTCGTTAGGTTTTAGCAGCTCATAGTACACGACACCCTTCTGATCCCACCAAATACACAGCATAAGCTTGGCGCCATGAATATTCGGCTTGGCCCTCAATGTTGATGCATGGCCGGGTGGTCCCCACGATTTTTTTCGCTTAGGATTATCGTAATGGATCCACTTTTCATCGCCAGTGACAATACGATGCAAAAAACTCTTCCTTTTATGCCGTTGAAGCAGTTGTTCGCACATGCAAAATCGCCGTTCAACGTCTCTCGGCTTCAACTGGTACGGCACCCAATTTCCTTGCTTTTGAATCATTCCCATGGACTTCAAGCGTTTGCCGACCGTTGATAAGTCGACTCCCAATGATTCTGACAATTCTTGAAGGGTTTGACACGGGTCTTCATCGAGCAAAGCCTCCAATTCCTCATCTTCAAACTTTTTCGGCTGGCCCGGACGCTCTTTGTCTTCCGTATCAAAATCACCACTTTTAAACCGACGGAACCAGTACTCACAAGTAGAAATCGATGGAGCATAGTCCCCGTAAGCCTCAGTAAGCGTGCGTTGTGCTTCAACCGCTTTTTTCTTCAAATGGAAGCACAAAAGTAAACCTTCCCGCAAATTGCGTTTTGTTGGAATGAAAGTCGACATGTTCACAGAGAAAAAAATATATGTTGTTTACACTTCAGTGGAATGACACATACTAAAAAATGAAGCTTAGACAATGTGCTTTGAAATGAATATAGTCACAGGTGTGCCCGATGCGATCTATTGATAGTTACGCCATCTCTTAGAAAACCTTTAAAACTAATTCCAACCCCCAATAAGTTGAAATACATTTATTATTATCTAAAATACATGTTACAGATTCTGAACTACATTTTATATGTTCTGAAATACATGTTACAGTTTCTGAACTACAATTCATATTTCTGAAATACATTTGATGATTTCTGAACTATATTTGACTATTCTGAAATACAACTTACGCTTTCTAAATTTCAACTTACTATTCTGAACTACATTTAACTAATCTGAAATACAATTTACGAATTCTGAATTTCAACTTACTATTCTGAACTACAATTTACTTTTTTGAAATACAATTAACGAATTCTGAACTACAATTTACTATTCTGAAATACAATTAACGAATTCTGAATTTCAACTTACTATTCTGAACTACAATTTACTTTTCTGAAATACAATTTTTGGATTCTGAACTACATTTCACAATTCTGAAATACAACTTACGCTTTCTGAAATAAAACTTACGTTTTCTGAACTACAAATTAAAAAGGTGTAGTTAAAACTAATCTTGTCAAGAAGATTCTAGATGTTAAACTAGTTAAATTTTACAAGTACAAAAGTTACAAGTTAATATATTAGTATATTAGTATATATTAATATATTAGTATATATTAATATAAATACAGAAGAATAGTGACGTTGCTTGCGTTGAGATCCAGGAAGAACTACTATTACAAAACGATCTTTTCCTAACACCCGTGTCGTGTTACTATGAAGGGTCCCTTGAATCTTTGCTCAAGCTTCCGAGATGCCAACTCATTTTCAACCAGGCTAGTTCGCCAATTTGATACAAAGTAGGTTTTGTATGCTTCTTGTCAAATCGAATTTTCGCCTTCGCTCGCTGATCATTTATTTTAGTAGCTGCAGCTTCTCAAATCTGTTGTAAATCTTCATTAGTTTCAACACCACTGTGCAACGCTAAAATCAATTTGTTTTTAATAATATCACGAGGCTCGAATGCAAAAAGGAGTTCATGAGGAGTTCGTTCTGTAGTTTTGTTCCTCATCGAATTTAAAGTCCATTGAATACTATATGTCAACAGCATTGAAAGAAGCGTTCTATTGGCGCACTCGACTTGACCATTCGCTCGAAGCGTGCGCACTGCATTCAAAATATGTTAAATGTCGTTCTCATCACAGTACTTTAAAAATTCTTTTGATGTAAACGATGTGGCACGATCAGTGACAATTCGCTCAGGAGTGCCAACATAGCTGCAAACTTCATCTAAAATATTTAAAACATATTTAGAAGAAGTGTTTTTAACCGGCCTGACTATGGAAAATTTCGTAAACGCATCGACTAATACCAAAATGTATTCGTTGTGTTTTGAGCTGATAGGAAAAGGTCCCATATGATCGAGATGGACAGTTTTGAACAGGATCGGTTCGCATCGAAGTAGTACTCCGCTTCTTTTTTCCCACCAGGAGATTTGTTATATGCACATTCCACACACGCTTTAAGATACGACTTAACGTAGTTCCTCATCCGCGAAAACCAAATGGTTTGATATATTCTGTCCAACGTTTTCTCCAAACCAAGATGCCCGCATTTGTCATGGCAGTACTCCACAACACGCCATCGCAAAAATTTCGGAACAACCCACAACTTCTTTTCACCGATTTTGCGAAAGAGTCGACCTTTCTACATTGCATACTCCAATTTCGTAGTTTTATCGTCTTTCTGAATTTTATTTACTATCTGTTGCAGATTTTTGTCCTGAAGCTGCATACTAAACAACCAGTTTCCTGCATCTAAATATACTTTTCGTCTTTGCGTCTCAACAACTGCCAAGGTTTCTAGTTCGTAGCTATGAAATTTTCGTTCATCGTTGCTGGTTGATCGACTATAAAACACCACAGGTGTTTCCAATCTCGTCCTTCTTTCTGCAATAGCACTCCCGCTAGGCCAATAGCACTAGCATCAGTGTGAATTTCGTGGTCAGTATCTACTCGATACGTCAAATGCTTCTTCCTAGTCGGTTGTTCATAAAAATGTTTGTTCCTTTCGTAGAAGTTTTCGTAAAGGTTCTGACAGCAATGCATAACCAGCAACAAATTTTCTAAAGTAGCCACTTAATCCAAGTAATCTTCAAACATCAGCAACATTTTTTGGAGTAAGGAAGTTTTGGATCGCTATTGTCTTCACTGATCCTGGACAAATACCTTCAGGCATGACTTGATGTCCCAAGAACTCAATTTTTTCATTAAGAATTCACATTTTACCATATTTAATGTTAGTTTTGCTTCTCGCAGAACATCGAACATCCTCTTCAGCTTTTCAAACATCTCTGGAATTGTATTACTGCCAATTAAGATATCGTCCATGTAGTGAATCATATCTCCCTGAGCTGTATTTTCTTTTATTTTCGCCATTAACCGTTGGAAAACTGCTAGCGCATTTTTGAGTCCAAATGGCATCCTTTTGAACTCATATATTAATTCTGTTGTCACGAATGCGATAAACTTACGACTATTCTTCTCAATTGGTATTTGATAATAGAAGCTATTTAAATCTAATGTCGAGTATAAGATAATCTGCTTAGCATTCTGTAGTTGTTCTTCTATGTTTGGCATCGGAAACATTTCTTTAGTCATATGATGATTCAAGCGTCTATAATCTATGCACATCCGGTCACTTCCGTTTTTCTTTTTTAATCAAAATCATTGGGCTTGCATAATCCGATCCAGATTTAGTGATATCATTTTGTATTGGTTCATCCATTATTTCTGCGACGATCTTTTTCTTCGCTTCAGGACGCGATATGGTCGTTGTACAGCCGGTTCTTTGGAATCCAAGCGATTTTCATTTCCATTAAATGCGTTTTGCCAATTTCACTCATGTCTTTTTTTTTGGATTCGCCCGGAGGTATGAAATCTTCCAAAGATACGTATACCCGTCCTATACGCATGCACGATTCACATTCTAAAATCTGCCCGAATCAGCCGGGACAGACAGAATGCACCTACGTACTAAAACATACCCCCTATTGGCAATTAGGATTTTCCACTAAGCACATTAATTGGCTTTTCAGCGGAATTTAAAAATTGAATATATATAAACGCGTATTTAAGTAGACTTGATTCTATATAAATAAGCAACATCGAATTAAATAATAGTAATTATCAATTTAAGGTACACGAAAAACAATCAAAAACACTAAACTCATTTTAACTGGTTTGCGGCCATTGTCCAACCCAAGGACCTACGTGGAAATGAGATAAATCTCATATCCGCCAAATCAAAATCCCAATTAGTTGGATATGCTTTTGGGCCAACGCAGGCATAAACTTGTATGGAAAAGAGATATACTCTGGCACACCAATTCAGGTGATGGTGTGAGTTCAGTCTAATTTCAAATCAGGAAACCACGTGAGCACGTAAATCCCAATTCGATTAAAAATTAAATTATTGAGTAATTAAAAAGTAAGTTTTAAAAACGATTCATATTTGATGGTGCTTACTTTATAAAACATAATATCGAGACAAAAAAGAGAGACAGAACAATCTCAATTACCAATATTATGTTGTTATAAAATTGCGTTAGGTATAATAGGATAAAGTTAAATTGATTTAATTATTTAAATGTAATATAATTTTCCGTTTTAAGACGTCTACCGAATCAGAAAAATTAATCATGTTGAAGTTATCATTGAAATCACTGCATATACATCGTAAAGGTTCTTAAGGTCTTACGAGCATATATCACGACAATAATTGATAAGCTCTAGAAGTTGGTTTTAAACAGGCTTTTCATGTAAACCACATTTGAGTTCGTCAATCTTGATTGGTGGTTTATCTTTTGCAGTGATAAGGCAAGTTTTTAAATGTTCGCTTGGCGCACTTCGATGCTTTTCTATATAAACCTTCCATCGCTTACAACCGTATGAAAATTTTTTTTTTAGTGAAGATCTCTTGTCCCAACAGAAAATTTGATGACAAAAGTTCATCATCAATTGCAACAAACAATGTTAATTTGAGAATCAAGCACAAACAATGTTAAGCTGTCAATTTTGATTCTCAAATTAATGTTTTCGCTTGCATAACAGAAACCACCACATATTCCTTTAATTTTTAAAGAACATGGTTCTTTTTGACATGACAAACTGTCTGCAATAGATCGTTGAATCGTATGGCATTGACTTCCAGTATCTATAAACGCGTCTGCAGCTTTGTCTTTTGCTGGTTCGTCTTTACCGTGAACTCGGTTGCAATCGCTGCATCTTCTACGTTTTTGAGGTTTAGAGCAGTTTCTTTATATGCGCCCAATTTCTCCACAGTTATAACAGGTTGGTGATTTTGTCTTTGAATTAGATTCTTGGTTCGATTAGCGCCGTTTGTAGATCTCGATGCCGTAGGCCTTCTCGAGAATATTTCACTATAGCCGTTTCCGAAAGATTGAAACGATGACCCAAAGCACTCATTCGAAAATATTAATCGGCAATCTTCTTATCTGATTTTCGAACTACTTTGCACATTTCAAAGTGCATCGTTGCTTCATCAGGAGTACTTCCAAATTCTTCTCTTAGATTTGTCACAAATTCATCCAAATTACAGTAGACCCTCGGAGAAGAATCAATCCATAACCTGGCAACACCTTTTTCTTGACATTTCTCAGGCCACTTATTGAACTATTAATCTTCTGGTAGGCACATATTGAACTATTTACCCGATCAACAAATTGATCTACCGATAAACCCATTTCGCTTGTTGGATCGAAATCGGGAATTGTTTCTGCAATTTCTCTCACAGAGTGGTTTTGTCGACTTAGTGAGCGAGTTTCTTCTGGCGGTGAAGAGTCGATTGCAGTTGTAATATTGTTGTTAACATTTTTCTGTGAGCTTGTTGTTACATTTAACGCATGTTGAGTACTTCCAACGTGGTTCGTTCTGTCCTGGTTCGTTGCAATGAAATTAAGCATCATCGTACGGAGTTCGTTAATTTGATCCTGTACAGAAACGTTTTGCACGGATCCTTTTTCTACGTTTATCTCCTCACCTCCCGTAGCGTCACATAATCTCTGAACCAATTCAGTCTTCGTTCCTATCGTTGGTAGCTCCCTCTCGCGCAGCAATTCCTTCAACTGCTCCAATATTAAACTTGCAATTCTCGTCATTATAGGTTTCTATTTCGTGGTAAGGCTCTCTTTATCTCACTTCTGAATGAAAGAAGATTAAATAAAAGTGCTCGTTTCGTTTTCTAACTAAAAGTATTTAAGATGAATTTATTAAAGTTCTTCATCAAAGGTGTAAGTTAAACTAAATTTACAAAATGAATTTAAGTTTTCTCTTCCAAACTTTTATTTAACCTTCTTTCACTAGTTTGAAAACTCTTCCAAACTTTTATTTAACCTTCTTTCACTAGTTTGAAAACTCCAGTTGTGTTTTAGCTTAAAATTAACAGGATATAAATTTACTTATTTGTTTGGTATAATTCAAGAATAGGTTTCCTTTTTTAATATTTTTTTGTTGAATTATACGGATTTTAGCCTATTAAATACAAATCAGTGCACTCGCAATTGGTTTAGCAGTTATAAGCCTCCAAAGATGCAAAAATGGCCTACAGCTTCTGCTATTTTTTCTAGTGTTCCGCATTATAGGTATCAAAAGAAAGGTATTGCGAGTACCTATTCAACAAGGTATCAAACAGGAAAATCCATTTATAACTTTTTAAGAAATACCTATTCTTATATGAAAAATTTGTCTGAAAAACTAGTAATCGAATAGCTTTGGATGTATAGGTCGTAAATCCTCGGAATTCGTTATTCGACCACAATTTACACGTGCCGTTTCACTGATCAAATTTTATGGGCGTTGTAAAATGGTAAGTGACACCTTCCATACAGCCCAAATTGGCGATACCGAATTGCTTTGGAGTTATTGGCTGCACATCTTCGGAATTCAGTATTCGAATTCAAATTATACATGCAGGTTCACTGATAACATTTTATGGGAGTTTGGCAACGGGGGCGTGGCAGCAACGCACCGGGTTTCAGCTATTTAAAAAAAATAGAGGTAAAGGGTTATGTTCAAAAGTTTTTTAATTAAATTGATGAAAATAATGGCCTTGATGGTACTGTGCAAATGCGTAACTTTCTAAAAGTTAAAAAAATTTCAACCCAAGAACACGAAAAAGAAGAAAAGGATTCAGATGTATTACTCCATTGATAGAAGTATTAAAAACTGACTAGTGTCTACTAATTGATTTTATTATGCATAGTTCCTCGGCATTCTAACCCTAGGATACGCATCACTCTGGGAGGCAGTAATATAACCTACTGGCCCTAAGTAAGTCCATTTAAAGAAAACGTGAGATGTGGCCTGTTTTTTCATATTTTTGCATAGGCAGGTATGATGTTTTTTTTTTTATTTGCCCGGAGTTATGAATCTTCTAAAGATACGTATAGACCCGACCTATACGCATGCACGATTTCCATTCTAGATCCTGCCCGGATCAGCCGGGACAGACAGAATGCACCTATGTACTAAGACATACCCCCTATTGGCAATTAGGATTTTCCACTAAGCACATTAATTGGCTTTTCAGCGGAATTTAAAAATTTAATATATATCAAACGTGTATTTAATCCTATATAAATAAGCAACATCGAATTAAATTGTTGTGATTATCAATTTAAGGTACTCGAAAAACAATCCTGATTTCAAAAACAATTCAAAACACTATACTCATTTGAACTGGTTTGCAGCCATTGTTCAACCCAAAGACCTACGTGGAAATGATATAAATCTCATATCCGCCAAATCAAAATCCCAATTAGTTGGATATGCATTTGGGCCAACGCAGGCATTAACTTGTGTGGAAAAGAGATATACTCTGGCACACCAATCCAGGTGATAGTGCAGGCCTGTAGCCAGACCAAGAAGTGGCAGGCATGAATCTTGGGGAGGGGGAGGGGCATTTTTTTGTTTTTTCATTTAAATAAAAAAAAAGATTTTTTAACGTGTGAAATGAATACATTACTCATATTTATTAAAAAACAGTTAATTTTATAATATATACATGTATATGTAGATCTTTATACATAAGATTAATACATAAAAAATAAAATAAAAATTAATTCAGGACTTTGTATTAAAATGAAGGTAAAAACACAAGATTTACTTAAAGTGGCTAGAAATATAAGAACGAGTAGCGAAATGGGTAGCTAAAATGGGTATGGACATTTTTTAAGTAAAACAAGTAAAAAATTGAATTAGCCCGCATCCGTCGTTTGCATCAAATTGATGCAAATTTTTTATTCAGATGTATATATTAAAAACAAACATTCATGTTTTGATTTAAATCTTTTGCTTTTTTAAATTTTTGCTAGAACTAAGATTTTCGGTTTTTTTTATTTTAAAATTAATAAACATTCATCATGCATAAAAAAAAATTTAAAAACTAAAAACATTTCAATGAATTATATATTCTTTTTGTATCTGCATCAAATTGGTGCACAACGTGCTTTTCGTTTCTAGAAAGTTCCTACACGCAGAGAAAAGACATGGTTGAGATATGATTACTGCAATAATAATTTGTTTACTAAAATTATTGTATTATTTCTGCAAACACAAATTTTTGCCTTAAGTCATTATTTACTAATGGTGGTACCAAAAATAACATAATAGTTGAAATCATAACATCATTGAAATCGTTACATACTATGATTGCCTCGACTATTAGTTGCAACAAAAATGTTGTAGTTCTGTCAATCATGATAAATGTGAATATTATTATAGAGATAAACATATTAGAATTTTGAATGTTTTTACTGAACTATTTTTTGATTGTTGGCTAACGAAGCAGAACATAACCAAAAATTGAAAGATGTCTGAATCGAATTGTGTCTGAACAGTTCCTGGCTATGTGCCGTTTCGTTTGTCAACTGTTCAATTATTGTGGTTTGTTTTTAATCGCCTTATTCTAAAAACAGCACGCAGAAAAGTGACATTTTCGACTTTAATTGTAGCAAACATATTTCTATATACCGTAAATATATTTTGCAATTCTGACCATGTTTTGTTTATCACACATATTGCTATTTTTGTGACAAATCACTTAGTGTACCATGCTGAAAGAATGGCATTAGTCAGACCAGCGGTAGTAGCGGCTGTGGCCTATTGGAAGTGGCTCGTAAGCGAAGCTTACGAAATTGTACCAGCTTGGACAGAAAATTTTATCAAATGATTTTTTAATTGAATTAATATTTCTGTTCAGCCCAGACAATGGAAATTGGAGTGCATGAAAATAAAAAAATTAAATTATTGTTTCAATAATATTCTGGATCCTAGAAATAAATTCATAATGTTGTTATTGCAATCATTCTATTTTCGAGCCAATGAGAGAATAACGATTGCTTCAATAATATTTAAGGACATGTTAGCAACAATCATAATCCGAATCATACTATGATCTTAAAACATGGTTGTTGCAATTATGTTTTTTATCTACGTGTATGGATGCGGGTTAAAAAATTATTAAAATTCAAATCTTATTTTTTGGTAGCAAAGATTGGCAGTAGAAATTAGAAAAATTGTAACAATTTGTCTGAAATATTTTGTTTAAAAAATTTCATGTACATATTCAAGTCATGAATAAGGTGAATGTGTATATTTTTTGTTATTTTAAACTAAACTAATTTTAAAGCAATAAACAAATATATCAACAAACTTCATACTAATTATTCATTTAAAGTTTTCATTGTCTGATTTGGCCAGGGGGAAAATGGTTGTAGTAGGGGGCATTGCACCCCCTTGCCCCACCCTGGCTACAGGCCTGTGATAGTGTGAGTTCAGTCTAATTTCAAATCAGGAAACCACGTGAGCACGTAAATCAC
The DNA here is from genome assembly GCA_963920525.1 of Dichetophora obliterata. Taxonomy (NCBI): domain Eukaryota; kingdom Metazoa; phylum Arthropoda; class Insecta; order Diptera; family Sciomyzidae; genus Dichetophora; species Dichetophora obliterata. The sequence continues at coordinate 113,912,342 of OY986439.1, read as the reverse complement.
AACTCGATTTAAAATTAAAGTATTGAATAGTTAAAAAGCAAGTTTTAAAAACGATTCATATTTGATGGTGCTTACTTTATAAAACATAATATCGAGACCAAAAAGAGAAACAGAACAATCTCAATTACCAATATTACATTGTTATAAAACTGCGTTAGGTATAAAAGGATGAAGTTAAATTGATTTAATTATTGTAATGTAGTATAATTTTCCGTTTTAAGACGTCTACCGAATCAGAAAAATTAATCATGTTGGAGTTATTATTGAAATCACTGCACATGCATCTTAAGGTACATGAGCGTAATAAGAATTGCACTGACTCAACTTGAAAAACAGAAAATGTCTAGTTCCTCTCCTTGGGATGTTAAAATTTAGAGCTGAGATGAGATATTCCGAATTAATCCCGCCACGAAGTAATTTATACAGAAACATGACATTAAGCATCATTCTTCTGTTTCAGGAAAACCTGAAACCTATTCGCCAGGATACCAAAAGCATTTTCTACACGAACTCTTGCTGAGCTCAATCTTTTATTAAATCGTATATGCTCTACGCTCAATGGTTTACATTCGGTTTCAATGCAAAAGCATCATCTGCGACAAACACGTATGGATATTTGTCAACACATGGGAACATTACCTCTTCATTTGGTATGCCAAGGGAATTGTTTTCCAGCATTTCAGCAAACGTGGTACTAGAGAAAACGCCACCGTCAGAGATTAGACCATTTTTACCTACATCAACCATAAGGATTTCATTCCTTGCAGTTACTACAGCCATTGAAACAATACTAAATGTTTTCTTGTAGTTTAAATACAAGGACCGGAATGTGGCGGTTTCTTTATTTCTATATGTATGCCATCAATGGTGCCAAGGCAATGGGGAAATCCAGATACAGTTTGGAAATCATTAGCCACAAGTTTCCAATCATCATCAGTTCTGGGAAGCTATAAAGTAATTTGAATTAAAAAAGTTTCGATCATTTAGATCAAAGGAAACAATTCTACCTTTATTAAATCTGCTAGGACCGATATAATGGCTTCACAAGTTTCAATCACAATCTTACCAATAGCTTGTGGTGAGACTGCATAGAAAAATTTAAGGTCTTCGAAATTGCTGCCTTTGGCGAGGAATCTCAACGTTATAAAAAGTCGAATTTCTGGAGTAATAGCTTCTCTCATAAATGTATCTTCTTTTTTAATCAATGTAGTTAATTCACAGAACAGTTCATTTTATGTTTCAGGAAACATTCTTAAAAAATTACGAAAATAATTTTGGTCAGTTGCTTTTAATTTTCGGATTAACTTCTGATTTGAAAATGTGTTCTTTTCTGTCAACCATTCCTTCATCCAAATACGTTTCCTTCTGGTATAAGAATTATCTGGTTCATTGTCACAGGATACAGTAACAATAATTAACGCAATTACTTCCACTTTTTCATACATTTAAATAAATATAAACTTTAAAATACAACATCATAATGACAGTTGAATGCTAAGTCATTCTAGTTGATTGAATTGTGTGTGGCCGAGTATAAACTCAGTCCTCAACTCAGTTGTTCGATAAGTTTATAAGTGTATGGGGTGCTTAAGTATTAAAGAAATCTCAAAGTAGTATATATTTTACCTCAAACTAAGGATACAAATCTTTATTACAATTAGGCCAATGATCACAAAAAGTATTCGGTGCTCTTGTAGTAAATATGTTTTTGGGTCGCCATGTAATAATATTTTGGCGCAGGATCGCCACATAATTTTATTCGCGACATAGCATCGCCATGTAAGGGTTCGCGATTATTTAAAAAAGGACTCGCGGATTTACTATTAATATTTTAAGGTCCTGCCTAATTGGTTGCCGGCGAAGTTCGCCACTGGCGCTATTTTTGTTTTTATTACATTTACAGCCGTTCACTATAAAAAGTGCAGAGGCTAAAAAGTTTAAGTCGGCAGCTATTAAAGCTCAAGACTTATTTAAAAATGAACTAGTAGGCAGCTTGTTAGAAGCTCAAAACTAATTGATTTATTTTCAAATATGTCAATCCTTTTATAGTAAACATAACGGTATTTTGTCTTAAAACTAGTTGACAATTGTTTGTGTAGTTTAGAATGTAAATAGAATCATATGTTCTTTAATTAGTGTAAAAGTAATAGTAGAATATCGTAATACATATTTGTAGTTTAGTATTAATAGTTTAATATGTGTGAGTGAGTAGAATAGAAAACGTAAACATAATCATATGTTAACATATTTGTGTAGGAGAAAAAAGTATAATATTGTATTCAGCCATAATGTTTTGTATTCAGCCATATGGGTACGTGTGTGCGAATGAGATAGATAGTAGTGCTTAGTATGAACATACCAAAGAAGTAAAATATAAGGAAGTAGTGTAGTAGCAGAAAAGTGCGGCATTTTGCATATTGGTGTTGGTTCGCACAAACACATAAACATTCAAACACGGCCGCATTCGGTTGCATCACAAAAAAAGGCCCAACCTGTTTCTGATGATAATCACATATTTACAGATTATGGCTTAAAGTTTTCGCTATCTTGTTTCTTCTTATCCAATAACTATAACAGATTGTATTTCCACACTACCCTTGAGGTATACAATTTGATGCGTTACCGATTTTTTTTTGTGGGTGTTCGGTTCCCCAGTAGGCCTATTTCACCCGAGAGCAAAAATAATATTAGTATAGTAAAAAATTATGGTAAAAGCTATCTACTGGGTTTGTATTCATTTATATTCATGCATTAAATTTTATATATTATTAAAATTATAAATTAAAAAATTATATATAAAAATGGATTTCAATAAATTAATAAAATAATTTGAATTAATAAACTAAATAAAATTATTAATACAAATTAATTTTTTCTAAACACCCTTAAAATGAATAGTTTTATGCAACTTTTGCCTAATAGTTGGCTTTTCATTATTTCTTTTAGATATATAAAAATATCTAGTTTTTAAAAATATTTCAATTAAAGATTTTACAATAATATTAAAATGACCGGAAGACTTAATATGACCCTCAAATATACTTTTTCCAAGCAGAGATCGTTGTGTGTTCAACAAAATTCTATTGTAATACATTTTATGCAAAATAGATTTGTCTTTATCTAATAATTTTGTTTGTACGCGTAGTTCTTTTTCAACAATAATGCAAACGTCTTCAACTGATTTTGAAGGTTTTTTCAAATACCCCTTTGATTTAAAACCTATTAACGATTGCTGACTACTTTCCCCCTCCAAATCTATTTTACATTCATTGCATTTCAGAATTGATTGCAATTTAAACACAACAAACCCTGCTATATACTTAACTACATGACCTGTATATTCAGTTAAAATACTAGCATCTGTGAAATAATTATGGTCGTTAATAAAAGAACAGTCCATGTCGTCATCGATCTTTAAAACAATTTCCTGCTGTGTCGCGACTGCTTCAAAATTGTTTGGTTTAACGGGGTTTGAACTACTTAAATTTAAAATTTCTATATTTTCTAAAGGATTGCAATTTCCTATACCCCCTTCCCTAATTTTGCATCTGATAATCAACTTCTTATAAGCAGCTTTAAACTGCTTAACAGAAGGATTATCATTATGTCCTAAGTGGGATCGAACAGAACTGAAAAAGAGTTCTAAATGGTCTTGGTTATGCTTGTAAAATGGTATAAAAGATAAAATTTGACTAGCTATGAACCTATCATAAATAACTTTAATGTTTCTAATACATGCTATTATACCTATAAACCCTGTCTTTCTACGGCTGTTTACTACTAACTGGCCATTTAGAACGCGAAGCTGACTTATATATGACACAAATTCTTGCTCAAATAAAATTAAACTACCTATATTTGCATTGCAAAGGGCTTTTTGAAAGCCGAATTTGTACATATTCCTACTATTTAGGATCTAAGGCTAGTGATTCAATCCAATGTTGCTTTAAATCAAGAATATGTGGAAATCTGAAAATAAATAAAAAATTTATTTCAAATAAATAAAATATTTATTTCCTTTTATCTCAAATAAATAAAATATTTATTCCCTTTTATTTTAAATAAATAAATAAAATATTTTTTTATTTTAAAATTTTTTGCGTTATTTTATTCTTTATTTTGGCCTTTATTCCACACACTTCATATTATGCACTGAATTTGGAAACTTTCGCGAATTTTACTTCCTAAGCCATTTGAGACCGACATTGTATTATTGCACTTTTGGACTAAGGAGGCCTTAGTACGTTTAATAAACATAAGAAAAAAATTATTTACGCGTGGGCCATAAACTGCACTTAAGATAGTGAAAATTTGTTCACTGAAAACACGAGCGCCCTAAATGTGTGGAAATATGTAAATTGAATACGCCCCTGAAATACTTTGACATTTCAATTCCTTAAAATTGGCGCGGAAACAACGTACTCCAATTTGCTTTTTTTCACTTATTTCCAATTGGAAATGCACAAATTTTGACTTTAAATAACTTTTTTAAAAACAATTCATTACAAACAACGTTGTTTCGTTTAAAAAATCCAACTGGTGTTTATATACTTACTTATGGAAGGAAACCACATTATTCTTCAAGTTCTGACTACTTGAACAGTTTTTTACCACACAACGCATGTTCGTTTAGTTGTTTATATCGCAAATTTTACTTATCTCACTGAAATTATCAATAAAAATAGCTTTTAATTAAATATTTAATATTAGTAATTTTTTTATCTCACACTTCGGCCGACAGAACGATCGAAATGTCAAAAAAATATTCTCCGTCTCACTCACTCAATTCACGAAACATACCGCAGTACACATACACTGTATGTGAGGGTAACACCATTTCCTTATATTTTATTTCTATGGAACATACGTTCTTATTGTTTGAATAATATCTTAGTATACCGTAGAGGTGTATTACTTTAACTTAGTTTGAATATTATTGTGCATGTTCTCGAAAATTCTTACAGTAGAGGTTTTTATATTATTACTTATTTTAAGAAAAGTATTTATAGCTTGTTTTATAATGAAATACATTAATTGTAAATGTATAGGTATACTACACTCTGCTTCTTCCTACTATAATTTATTAAAAAAAATTATCAAAATCCGTTGAGTAAATGGTACCGAACTGTTTCGCCTACGCCTATTTAAATATAGATATTATTTTCTCTACTCATTCTCTTTTTCTTCACAGCTTTCCATACTAACTGGCTTTCTTTGCATACTCTGCAGCAGCGTGCCGCCACACAATCTACGTGGCAGCTTATTTATGGCGGTCTCAGTCTTAGCTTTCCTTTGCACAAGCTGCTCGCTTTTGGCAGGCGTCTTTCAATTGTGGCCAAGGAAGTTGTACAATTTCAATGTGACTAGATATGAAATGTATTTGAATGGTTTTCTGGCATTTTGCACTTTTGTTGCCGCTGCGGTGGCGTGTTCCTTGGATGAGCTGACGTATTCCATAGCAACGGCAAGCAAAAGTTTAAAACTGTTCACATTTGTTTGCTGTGGTTTTATAACACTCTTTCTATTGTCTAATTTTTCTATTTTAGTTTTTTGGATTTTTTGCTTCCTGCATTTATGCTTACGAAGCTTACCTTGGGTATTGTCTAAGCCGGAAATGCAATGTTGCCACACAGACGCAAGCAGTTTAAAACACACAGACACGTGCAGTGAAAACGTATTGGTGAACAGAAGCAGAAGTTTCTGGTGCAACATTAAAGTAGAACGAACATTTAAGTGAAGTTATTTAATAGTGTTGGAAACTCTACCACTTACATACATATAACAGATAATCACACATTCAAGGTTTTCAATTTGTTGAACTAATGAATGTTACTGGAGCAATTTTAAAGTTTTTTTTGGGTGGAATAAAACGAACTTAGTTTGAAAACTATAAGTTTTATAGTTAGTGCAACATGTAAGCACATTTATATGGCTTAATTCAATGTCAGATGTGGCTAACAGATATTTAAGTAGTTTTCAGAATAAATACATTTTAGTTTTTACAATAAGTTTTTTTTTCAAGCTTACAATATTTATAAAAATAAAATAATTTGAATCCTAAAAGTAAATATATTTTGTGTTAATATCTATTTGTGTACTATTATTGTAATTTTCAAGTAGCTTTTATATACATAAAACCCAACTGCAAGGTTTTTTTATGTCTTTGACCCAAATTAAAAATGGCGTTTATTTTCAAATCTATTGTACATCATTTAAATGCATCACCTTTCCTACTTCTGCAGGCAGTCACAGTTTAAATCATTGTATTCTCTATTATCAACCCATAAGAAAGACAGTAATGTAGACAGACAAAAGCAACTTAAACACAAAACAGCAGATTAGCTTTTGTTATGAAGTGCCTTGAAGCGTTCCATATCAGGTGCCATTATTTTGGCTTAAGCCATGGTGCAAGAAAGTTTGGCGAATTAGTTTTTGGAGCTTGCATGCATACCTATGAACTTTTGTTCATAAAAACGTGCATCCAAACCATTGATGCACGCGCACAATTGTGCAGATAAGCTTTTGTGCTTTCACATGTATATAAAGCTCACGCATAGAAAAAATTGCCCCAGTTGCATTTCAAGCGGTTAGGACCGCGTCGCTTAGTTTCTTAATTGCACGCAAAAAAATGTATCATGAACTATAAAATATGTTCTTAATTAGGAAAATAAATATGTATATTTTTCGTTTAGGTAATTTTAGTCAAAATGATTTCTGCTAATTATCAAGTAAAATATTTTTTATAGTGATTTTTTTTCTAGAAAGATCTTAGGTAAACACACACAAATTTTTTTTCTAGAAAGGCATAACTTCTGTGAAGATAGCCCAGACTCTTCAGCCCAAGTTTTTGCCGAATTCGCCGCAAATCATATATAAATATTGAATTCGCCTCAGTTACAAAATTGAGTTAAACATACATTTTTTAGCAAACATGTATATTTATTTGATAAAATTGTCACCTCTTCTTCAAATTGCTATCAATCGTCCTTGATATATTCAGCTTCGAACTAAAAAACCTAGTTAAGGTAAAATTTTTTTTTCTAAAAACGAAAAATGGAAAATTAAAAGGTTTCATCTTGCATTTTTAGGCAGAAATGTTTTTTGATGTGCCAAATCGAAAGGCACTATGCTCAAGTCCCACTCTATCGTCCTTGGTACCTAAATTTGGGTTTAAGTTAAAAAAATCGTGATTTTTGTATGAAAGTAAGAATTGCACACCCCAAAACTTGCCCCAAACTAAAAGGTTCCATCCTGAATTTTTGATATGTGATAGCAGATAGCAAACTGATTATATTGGGCCTTAATACCAAAATTGCTATCTATCGTCCTTCATACCGTAAAATGGTATTGAAGTAAAATAATCACTTCATAAAAAAAAAATTTATTTTTAAAACGAAAAAAATTATAAAAGATGAAAAGGTTCCACTTTATATTTTTATTCAAAAATGTATTTTTATGTGTTTAATCGAACGGCACTATGCTCAAGTTCCGTTCTATCGTCCTTGGTTCCTAAATTTTACGATGAAAAGCAAAAAATCGTGATTTTTTTATGAAAGTAAGAATTCTACACCCCAAAACTTGCCCCAAAACAAAAACTTTCATCCTGGATTTGAGATATATGACAGTTGATAGCAAACTATATATTTTAGCCCTTAATCCCTAAATTGATATCTATCGTCCTTCATACCGTAAAATGGTTTTGAAGTAAAATAATCAGTTAAAAAAAAATATTTATTTTTAAAACGAAAAAACTATAGAAGCCAAAAAGGTTCCACTCAACATTTTTGTTCAAAAATATAATTTTATGTGTTTAATTGAACGGCACTATGCTCAAATCCTCCTCTATCGTCCTTGGTACCTAAATTTGGGCTGAAGTGTAAAAAATTGTGATTTTTTAATAATAGAATTCCACACACCAAAACTTGCCCCAAACTAAAAGGTTCTTTCCTGAATTTTTGATATGTGATAGCAGAAAGCAAACTGATTATATTAGGTCTTAATCCCAAAATTGCTATCTGTCGATATTGTAGTAAAATAATTACTTCAGAAAAAAAATTTTTTTATTAAAACGAAAAAAAAATTTAAAAGGTGAAAAGGTTCCACTGTACATTTTTGTTGAAACATGTATTTTTATGTGTTTAATCGAAAGTAACTATGCTCAAGTCCCGCTATATCGTCCTTGGTACCTATTTCTTAGAATTGTATGGTACACATTCTTAGATTTTTTATTAAATTAAAATTAAAATCACTGAAATTCTAGAATGGTACACATATTCTAAGACTTTAATTAAGAAAACAATAATAGTTTTGTTTCTTTGTATGGAGTCTTTTTAATAAAAAAGTGTTATTTGCTCCTCCTGGAAATGTACAAATTTTGAGTTATGTCTCTTTTGAAGAGGGTGTGCTATAAGTTCACAAAAAATGTTTTTCTAGAAAAAAATGTACACACGGTAAAAGTGAATCTTTTATTTATTTTGAATTTGTACATAAAATATAATAGATAATCACAAAAAATATAATTACAAAAAACATTAGAGATCCTTACATAAAATAGAAAAGTTCATTATATTGGCTGATTTCATAAACGCATTTATCATTGCATCAGTGTGTTTGTTTTGAATTGGTCCGAAATTTGGAACCAAAATTATAGTTTTGATTAATAAATTTCGAACCAATTCAAAATAAAACACACTAATGCAATGATAAATGCATTTATGAAGTCAACAATATACACAAGAAAATCAATTATTAACTTTAACGACAAAATTTCCACAAAACGTTTGGAACCATCACGTTGAACAACTGTGAAAATTGAAATACAAGCGTCTTGCGATTTAGGTTGTCTTACTTAACCTCGTGTTTGTGAAAGCATGTCTGGTTCACTCTAAAAGTCGGATGGTTTGAAAAATTTTCAGTTGCAAGATTGACTGTTGAGATTGACGTTGAAAGGGTTCCGATTAATTTAATATTCTCCGAAACTCGATTGCAACGTAAAAATAGTTCTATTGACATAATTTACAATGTAGTTGTTACAATAACTCATTTTGTTCGCTTGTCTGCAATGGATTTGGTTAGTTACCTCAGACAAATTAGGTTTCTTATAATGGCAAGAGGAGTTGAAATCATTAAAATTGCGCGGTAAAAGCAACTAACATATCATATTTTCATTTCAACTGAACAAAAATTTTGAAACGAGGGGACTGCAAAGGAACTATCATTTGCAGTAATTAGAAATCAATTGTGCTTATATAATTCCAGTTACATTGATCAAATTTCAGTTGTAGCAACTTGCTTCCGATTACTCCAAATAATATTCATTTCTCGTAACCTTACGCCAATAAATTAATTTGCTGAGTGTATGATTGAAATTTGTTAAAATCAGATGAAAACCACGCCCACCTCTCATACAAAATGACTATAAAATCGGTGAAATCTCTTTAAATGACATTAAAACTAATGTAATGACTTGAAATCTGCTACGAAAGGTACAACGAAAATCTTATCGTTGGTAGGATGAACTACCACCATCAGCACCACTACGATTGTCATTCGAATAGCGGTTTTGGCCACCGCAACATGGTTCCACATTGCTCTTTATGTTTGTAACTTACGCGGTCACCTCTGTCTCTTCCGCTTCCAGCTTCACCATAACTGCGTCAGTCACGACTTTTATTGAAACTTGACCTTCTGCTCTAGATCGTCCTTGCTCAAGGACGCCCAGCCCAACATTATTTAAAAAAAAGCAATTTAATCAAATCAGTAATGTTAGTTTGTAATGATAATTCACGGCACTTCTTAAGTGCTAATTTTGTAAAAATATTTGCAATTTACACGTTAAAAGCTATAACTTCTTCAAGTTGTGTTAATTTCTTTTTTAATTTATTGACAGCAATCAGGGGCCGAATTACAGCATCCGTGATCGAGCAAAATTACGAAGGGCATGACGAGATAAGTGCCTATAAATCTTGTACAATTTTGCTTGATCACGGATGCTGTAATTCGGCCCCAGCTGTTTCATAACAGAAGTTAACGGAATTGTTATAGATTTTTGCTTTCGAAGATTGATAACAGCCCAGATAGCACAGATTTCGATTTGTAACAAAAATATGTTATAATTCGGTGGTATTCCATTTTTTCAAACAAATTCAGTCACAAATGAGTTGTATTAAAGTTTCAAATAAGTAATTTGTAACAAATCATTCGTTTTGTTGCAAATAAGTTAAACTGCGGTGTTAATTATGTTACGAATAAATGCACGTGTTGTAAAAATGTTTCATAAAGTTTTGAAAAAATAAGTAATTTTTACCTTACATTAACATTATTACAACATTTCTTTTTGTAGCACCTATAATAAATGTTTGTGTTTTGTAATTGTAACAAATAGAGCAACGAGTTAGCAACCTAGATGCGACTAAGTTGCTTTATATTTATATTAAGTTATATCAATGTCGCAACAACTAAATGTTCAAAACTTCTGTTTGAAGATGTTTTTATTAATTTATAGAGAAATCACTACAACTAAATATTTCCAATTTTGCTGTAACGCACTAAAATGCCATAAGCAAAATATAAATTTTATTGTTCACAAAAAATTCAGTGTTGCTTCTGTGTCAATTTCTTTGAGTAGGCTTCTACTACCATGCCAATCCATTTTTGTTTTATTTCAGTGTTCAACGAGACTACCGAATTGAACAAATTTTTCGTTGAATGGCAATGAATCATTGCGAAATTATGAGAATTTGTGTTGTTGCAAGAAGGTTGAAATGAGGTTTTTATTCAGTTACAAGAACAGTGGAAATATTCATTGCAACCTTATGCTGTATTGAGGCTATTATTCAGTTGCCACAACTTTAGGAAACATTATTATAACTAAAGAAAAGTAGTTAGAAAAAATAACGTTGAATTGAGGTTTTTATTAAGTTACAAGAACATTGAAAATAATCATTGCAAACTTGTGGTGTATTAAAGTTAGAATTCAGTTGATGCAAGCTTAAAAAACATAACTGTAACTTATAAAATTTTGCTTGATATAAAAACGATGTATTGAGGTTATTATTCTGTTGCAAGGACTTTAGAAAAAACCATTGCAACTTATTTGATTGAATAAGTTATATGAACGTTGTATTGGAGTTATAATTCAGTTGCAAGAAGTTTTTAATAAAATTGTTGTAAGTAAATGTTGCATTAAGGTTATTATTATTTTGTAATATATTTGACATGAATATTTTGAAGCAAGCACAAGTGCAAAACGGAACCACAGTGAATTGTTGAGATCGATATTTGTTTGAGTATGCGACGCACAAGCAAATATTAGAACGAAGAATTCATGAAGAATGATCGACAGCACGCCAACTCCGTTACACAAAAATAGAAATGGAAATAAAATTGTGTGTTGTGTGCTTCAAGCAAATGATTTTGAGTGTAGGTGAGTGAATATTTCGAATCCTGGCGATAACTTATTTTCTCTATTAATAATATATTTTTCAGACCAAGAGTGCGCTTTTTTTGCAGTTTTCTCCCTGTATTTGATAATTTCATCGTTCTTCAGCAAAATTGTTCCTATTATTCTGACAATTTTGCTGAACAAAAAAAATATGAAAAAATCGTTTAAAACTGTAGTAAAAACTTTTACAAGACACATATTTCTGGACTGCTTTCTAATCTTCAAAGCAATTAAAGTAATGTATACGCCATAATGTATATTTTTTTGTTGCAAGTTATGCTGACTTTAATTTTGAGTTTTTGTAAGACCCACTCGGTCTATTTTTCCATCAAAGGTTGTTGGTCACAACAATAAGAACTACTTTGCTGAAGAATTATGAAATTATCAAATACAGGGAAAAAACTGTTCAAAAAAGCATACAGTGTAATTATACTACTCAACAAGGTTTTCCACAACGAATTGCGATAACATTTTCTATAGTAAAATTTTCCATAGAATCCGAATATCGGAATGATTTTTTCGATTGGCCCCGATTTATTATGTAAATGGCAAAATTAAACAAAGCCACTATTTGCAACATATACTTCACATAAATGCTTGTAAAAACTTACATGTTCAGTCAATGAATTTTTTGAATGAATTGCATGTAGTAGAGGAGAGTCAGATGAAAATTTGAAGTCATAATATGCGCCAATAGCATCAGTGATATGGCTGTTAGATCGCAAACAGGTAAAAAAAAATCACTTTTTTCGTTTTTTTATAAACATATTTGATGTTTGAAGCCCTATATCTCGAAAAAATTATATCGGAGAGAAAAAGTTATGTGATAGAGAATTTTATTTCAAAAATTTCAAGTACATACATGTTTAAGGAAAATTCATGATTCACTAACTTTCATGCATTTCATTCACTAACATCAATGCAAAAAACCATTTTTTTTTAAAATAAATATTTTATTGCAGTTAAATTAAGAAATGCATACATATATACAATAATTTGTTTCTTATTTAACCCTCATTCGACCCTCGGGTGAAATTTCAACCATTTTTAAGTTTAAAACGCTATACCTAGCTCATTTTTAATGCATAATTAATGAAATGTATGGTATTTGTATAAAATATCACTTTCTTTTAGAATATGCTAACAATATTCTGGTTGATAAAACATAACGGTATATATTTAAATTTCGGGTGAAATTTCTTCCATATGCGAAAAAAGGACCGAAAAGTATATTCCTTCCTGCAACAAACAAATATATATGAGGTGAGCATAAAACTGCTTTCTACTTTTGCACTAACTGTAAGTAATAAACTGTACTTTAACAAAATAAACGTATATAAAAGAAAATTAATAACTTTTAGTTGGTTGGGCGTACAAAATACTCATGGATGAAATTTTACCCATTAGGGTTTTATTTGTGACTTTTTTTGAGGGTCGGATGAGGGTTAACTTTTATTATTCTTGTTATTAAATACTTTTATTTATACCACAAGACTCTTAACTTGTTCGTTATGTTCAACTTATGTTAACGAGCTCTTTTTTTTAATGCACAGTAGTCTAAGCTTTGTTTTAAGTTTGTAATTTTTTTTTCGTCTTTTAATTGCATATAAATTAAGAGTTTGCATAAACATTGTAAGTATATTGTTAGATTATAAATAAAGCTCAGTTCTGAAAAAGAACTCAAACATTTAAGTTTAACTTAAAAATAGCATTTGCAGCTAGCAATTAGAAAAGTAAATACAATATTTATTATTTTGAAAATATTTTATATATTTTTTTATTTTATTTATTTATTTAACAAAAGTTGTTGACATATAAGATAAAATCTTTTGCATGCCGCTATGAACATAAGAGATAACAACATAAAGATACATAATAAAATAACATCAAATTAAATTAAAACCTAAAAATTAATTACGAGTTATTTTGATTTTGAAGCAATTAATTAAAAATAGTAAGAACAAAACAAAAACAAAAATAATAATGTAGACTTAGAAATATTATATAGAAGTATAGACCTTTATAGACCTTTATATATATAGACCTTTAATTAAGGTAGATAAAGTACAGGCGAGAAAGGAAGAAACAAGAAAAAGTTAAGAGAAGTATTCAAAGATTAAATGCTTAAATTTCTTATGATTGGAAACACTTTTAATATTGAATGGCAAAGAATTCCACGATCTTATACCACTGACGAAAAACAATCTACTGGAGTTAACGAAGTTATATCTAGGGATCATAAGGTTCATGTTTCTGCTTGACCTACAGAACTCTATTTTTTCAAAAAGGTACGATGGTTTTTGTGTGTAAATGATTCGGTGTAGAAATATAGTGTGTCTAGTTTCAAGGTAGCTTTGTAGGTCACGACCAAGCAATTTTTTACTGTGGGCAGATATATGATCAAACCTTCTTAAGCCATATACATACCGGGCTGCATGTAATTGAAGGCAACTAAAAGCTTGTGCAACGACCGAGAATCGAGTTTACAGTATACGACTTCCGAGTAAGTTATTACTGGCATCAACAGCTGCAAAACTAGTTTTTTCCTAGTTTCTTGAGGCACAAAGCTTGATGTCATCCGCAGATTTCGAAGGACATAGTAAATTTTTTTTATGCAAGAATTGATTTGATCACCACAGGATAGAGAAGAGTTTATTTTAAATCCAAGATTGGTGACCTTACAAACTAGTTTAAGCTTCACGTTGTTAAGCAAAATTGGAGACAGGTCTTCATTGCTGAACGTTTTTTTTGAAATTGGCAATACATAAGATTTCGAGGGGCTCAGCATGAGCATGTTATCAACAGCCCAATTTGATATCACGGCTAAGTCCTCATTGACTCTAGCGCATAAATCTTTAACTAGACCTATTGGCCTCGACAAGTAAAGTTGAAGGTCATCAGCGTATGCATGCATTGTGACGTGGTGACACTTCCTAAATATGTCATTTATGAACATGGTGAATAACAACGGACCAAGTACTGAGCCTTGAGGTACTCCACTAGATGTGCCCTTTAAAAGAGATAAATTATTTCCCAACCTAACTCTCTGAGACCTACCTATCAAATAGCTTTTTTAAAGGGCGGACTGCGGATTTAGAGAACCTAAAATGTTGGGAAAGTTTCTGCAGAGGATAGAGTGGCTGACGGTGTCGAAAGCTTTAGAGAAATCTAGTAAGCACAGCAGTGTCAAATCGCCCGAATCATAGGGTACTCTTATGTCATCAAGTACTTTGACCACAGCAGTAGAGCAGCTGTGCCCAGGACGAAAACCAGACTGTAAGTGCGACATGAGATTGTAAAGGCTCAAGTGGCGGGATATCTGCTCGGCCATGAGCGCCTCACACACTTTGGATATCGAGGACAGAAGACTTATTGGGCGGAAATCACATGGGCCGCAAGGGTTTGGTTTTTTTGCAACAGGAATAATAGTCGCCACCTTCCAAGCCTGGGGATAATACGATGTAGTAAAGCAATGGTTTATTATGTGGGCAAGCGGGCTAAGGACGTATGGTAAAATAAGCTTAACAAATCTTATTGAAATTCCATCCTCCTGCAGCATTTGATTTTATTTTGCTAGTGCATCGAGCTACATCCAATTCACCTACTGCCTTAAATTGAAATTCGTTTGGAGATTCCAAATCATAACTATCACTACCATCATCAACGATGGCATGCGAACCATTCGATGTAGAGGTAGCAACAAAATAATCGTTCAAATGGTTAGGATCTATATTACAGGCTTCGCTGTCTTTGTTGCAAACTCCAATACCTTTTAAGTTTCTCCATAGCTGTTTTGAAGGTAGAGCAGGGTTCAGTCTGGACTTGAAAAAGTTTGACTTGGAAAGTCTAACAGCAGATGAAGCTTCGTTCCTGGCTCTTCTGTGCTCATCCCAATTGAGCACAGTTGGGTTACGCTTCCATTTACGATATGTCTTTGACCGATATTTTAATGCCACTTTAACCGTCTGCGTAAACCAAGGGCAACTTTTATTTATTACTCGGCGCCTACGTAAGGGAACATGAGTGTCAAAAAGAGTATTAATTTTCTCAATAAAAAAGTTAAGCTTGTCATCGACTGAATTTAAAAACCAGCAATCTGACCAGTTTATTAATGACAAATCATTGTATAAAGAGCTGCTGTCAATGGATCTAAAATCACGGTATGAAAAGTAACTGACCGGTACAACAGGTGCAATGCAGATATTAAGCGCACAGAAGAGGAGGTCGTGATCAGATACAAACGAGATTTGATCAAAAAGCAAAATAGACGAAGCATCAGATACCATAAAGATGTCTAGTAGGCTCGGCAGAGAGTTGTTTGAAAACCTAGTGGGCATAAAAGAATTTACAACAGTAAGTCCAACTTCAGAAATGCGGTCGAGAAAGCTGTTGGAAAGATTGTCGTGTTGAAGTAGATTAATGTTAAAGTCTCCAGATATAATAAAGTGTTCATAATTAATAGCACAATTCGACAATGAGGTGAAAAACGGGACCAAATTGCAGTTGCGGTTAGGATTATAAACGCATGAAATAAATACTTTTATACCATTGCCTAGAATTTCAATGTTTAAGAATTCTATATCAGATTCGCTTGAGCTACCTAGAAAATTAGCATTGAGATATTCCTTACAATAGATAGCAACCCCACCACCTCTCTTGTCTCGTCTGTCTTTTCGAAAAAGTTTGAAATTTTTCAGATTTAGATAGGAGTCATTTATGTCCTCATGAAACCAAGTTTCCGAGACACAAATGACATCAACAGAAGATTCCACAAAAACATGTCGCGCGTAATCTAGTTTAAAGTCATTTAAACTTCTAGCATTGAAATGTACGATTCTTAAACCTGTATGCTGCCTACACATAACTTCAATCACAGTCTTATGATTGTCATTTACGCCAAAAACAGCATTATTTACAACTGTCATATTAAAAGAATATAGATAATAAAATTAATAATAAACTGAAAGCATTTAAACAATTGAAGAATTGAAAGTAAAAGAGATAAGACGGATAAAAGAGAGAAGATGGTTGAAAATAAAAGGTAAAGTAAAAATAAAGAGTTTTTATAGTTCAAGATTAAAAATAGAAAATAAAATATTAAAATTTTAATGGGCATAGTAAGCGATAAATATTTTAAATGTATATATTCAGCTGCCAGGTGCCATAGAATCCAAGCTGGCGTTGGGAGAAGAACTAGGTAGATCATCCACACTACTGATAATAAAGCTGTCTGCATTTTTTTCCGGTCTAATATACACCGATCCACGAAAAGTATACGCATTAAAGTTGCTTTTTTTGCGTTTGCAAGCAATCGCAGCTTGCAGAAGTTTGCGACATTCAGCGTTCAGGCTCTCGTGTATGTAGATGTTATTGTTCGAATCAAAACCTGCATCTCTCAGATTGACAGCTGATTTAGTTCTCCTGCGAAAATCTCCAAATGCTTTGAGCACTCGATTTCTATCAAATCGAGAAGAGAATTTAATGATCACAATCGAGTTCGGGTTGCGCTGGTTTGATTTCACTCTAAAGATGTCTCTTATAATGGGAGGCTGAAAATCTATGTAGTGGCACACACGATTGAATGTACTCTTCAAATTCTCATCAATAGAAGCAGGCAGACCAAATATGACAGCATCCGATGAGTAATCAGGAACCTTGTTGTTGTTTGTGATGCTGTTATTGATGCTGAGAAGCTTATCTCTTGACCGCTCAAGATCATCACATCGATTATTTAATGCACTCAATTGCTTTTCCATCAGGAGAATTTTGTTGTTCAATTCGCTGCACGCTGAATTAAGAGCGCACACTTCAATATCCACTTTCTCCATAATCTTGATTTCGACGCTAGCGATGTCTTCAGAAAGTTGCTTGACTGATTTGTCATAGTGTGAGAGGAGGCGATCTTCTAGTAGCCGCATATCATTTTTGAAGCTAGCACTTAGCCGTTCCTCCATTTCAAGTAGTAGAGCTCGAAAATATTTAGAAGAATACTCTCCAATCACCATTTTTGGAGTGCCATCATCCTTATTGTTAATGCGATGAGAAAGGTGCTGTTGTTGTCGTGTCAAACGAGGTGAGGGCGGCATAATTGCAGGTGTCAAAGAGCACTATATCACGGGAGCAAGAAGAAATAGCAAGCAAAACAAAACAAAAAACAGGAGAGAGAGCCAGCAAAAAAGAAGATCGTGAAGTCCAAAGTTCAGGAAAACAAAGCTGCAGTAGTTGATTGTATGTAAGGCGGGTCGGTGTATTTTTATTGTTGTTGTTTAAAGTTATTTATATAAAGAACCGGTGCGTTTATTGTTTATGTTTCGGTTATTTTTTTGCTGATATCAGTTTTTCAAAGCAGGTGATTAGTGAAAGTTTCTAATTACTTTAGTTTCGCGCGCCTTTTTAAGATTTATGTACTGATTTTTTTCTTTTTTCTATCGGTAACATATGTTTAGCAAGAAGCTCAAGTTAAACAGATGAAAAGAAATATTAAAGAAACAGTTTATTATTATTCACCAAAGATATGAATTTTAATTATTTCAAAAAGTAAAATGTCATGACAATCAATTATATCAATTTTCTTTCGTTTTAGTTTTGTAAAAATTGTTTACCGCTGAGATAAATTAATTTATAAGGAGCTCGCGATAAAAGTGCGTCCGATCCGAGATAACGACAAACTCAAACTCCAAATATATGTTTTATATTAAAAAATTTTTTTTTAGGTTATCGTGTTCAAAATGGCTAGTACCAGCAGAATGTTCGTTTACAAAAATGATCCAGATTTATTATGTTTCATTTGTGGACATTGTTTAATTAAAAAAATGGTAGGTAAATAACACAAAAAATAAAATACGCATATTCACAACATTTTAGTATTGAAATGTGTTATGAGAATAAACCTTGGACACTAAGTCTCATTTGTACAAATTGCAGCATAGTTTTAACTCTTCTGGCGAAAAGGCGTACTTGAGCTTCGGCAACCCAATTATGACGAAATAATTGCTAAAATGTTAAATAATTATAAAGAAATAGGCGCCAATATGTCTCTTAAAATGCATTTGTTGCATTCGCATTTAAAAAAAATTCCCAGTAAATTTAGGTGCAGAGAGCGATGAACAAAGTGAAAGATTTCACCAAGACCTGATGACGCTAGAAAGAAGATATTAGAGTGTTTGAAGCGAAAATATGCTTGAGACTATTGTTGGGAAATAATAAGAGAAACAGACCCTATGCGTTACAAAAGAAGAGTAGACGTCACTCATATTCCTCATTACAGGCAACAATAATAAGTAAAGTGAAGAGCTATCTGCAAAAAAAATATATATGAATTATTTACAATGTCTTTCTTAAAACTAAGAAAAAAAAATAGGCAATACGCTATCAAAAACAAGATTAATAAAAGTTAAATAAAAAACAAATCATTGTATGTATGCATTTCTTAATTAAACGGCAATAAAATATTTTTTTTAACAAAAAATGGTTTTTGCATTGATGTTAAAAAAGTTAGTGAATTATGACTTTTCTTTAGAAATGTACGTACTAGAAAATTTTGTAATAAAATTCGCTATTACATAAGAGGGCTAACTTTTTCTATCCGATATAATTATGTCGAGCCATAGGGCTTCAAACATAAAATATGTTTATAAAAAAACGAAAAAAGTGATTTTTTTAAACCTGCTTGCGATCATAACAGCCATATCACTAATGCTATTGGCACATGTTTTTTTTTGTAATTTGGCTTTATTCATATATTAGTACATAAGAAATAGTTATTCTTTTGCGCACAATAAAATAGTAGTATAATATATATCTCGAACAAACATAAGATCAGAATGAAAAAGAAACAAACAGTTATTAAATTTATATTTAAAAATTACTTAAGTTAAATTCTAAAAGTAGTTTAATTAAAATAATAAAATCAACAAAAACTTACATCTAATGAATAATTAAATAAAAAAGGGTTAAATGAGAAGAAGAGAGAAAGTAAAAGAGAAACGAGAATTCAAGAAAAATGTGCAGATATTAATTGCTTGAAGTTTTGTGCGTTGGAAATAGATTTAAGGTACCTTGGCAAGGTGTTCCACAATCTAATGGTGCTTACGAAAAAAGTCTTGAGGAATTTAAATATTTAAAGCGAGGAACTACCAAATTTAAGCTTCTGGCTGATAAACAAAACTGAAGTTTAGAATGTAGATAGTTTGGAGTTTTTGAGTGTATCAGCTTATGCAGGAATATGCAATTTCTCGCCTTTAAATAATGTTCCACATTGCATCCATACACATAACGGGCCGCATAGTTTAACGCCACTTGCAGTTTATGTAACGAATGTGAGTCTAGATTACTAAACACCACTTCAAAATAACTTATTGAAGGCATAATCAACTGTATTACTAGTTTACGACGAGTTTCTGTTGGTGTGATCTGAGCAGTCATTCGCAGATTTCTTAAGACAAAGTATATTTTGCTTACAACATAGATAATATGGTCTACACATGAAAGTGATGTGTTAATCCGATACCCAAGGTTGGTTGTCTTTTCAACAGACTTTAGTGTTGTAGTACTTATATATACGGCAGGAATATCTTCAACTGAGTAACGACTTTTTGAAATTGGCAACACAAAAGATTTTAACGGATTTAGTTTAAGCTTGTTACTTATCGCCCGCTTATTAATTGCATCTAGGTCTTCATTCACTCTGAAGCAAAGATCTTCGCTGAGACCAATAGGACGAGACATATAAATCTGGAGATCATCCGCATATGCATGCATTATTACATTTTTTGGAATGGTAAAAATATCATTAATAAAAATTGCAAAGAGAAGAGGCCCAAGAACAGAGCCTTGTGGCACTCCGCTGTTAAGGTATTTATAATTCGAGTAATTACTGTCAATTTTTACTCTTTGGATAACCTACCTTTTAGATAATTTTTAATAAGATTGACTGCAGTTAAAGAAAAGCAAAATAATGATTCAAGCTTTGAACATAAAATATAATGATCAACAGTGTCAAATGCTTTAGAAAAATCCAAGAGACAGAGTAATGTAAGATGTTCTTTATCAAAGGATGTTCGAATGTCGTCTAAGATTTTAGCTACTGCAGTAGAGCAACTATGACCAGAATGAAAATCGGACTGAAAGGGAGACAGGAGCTTATTAACGCAAAGGTAATGCGAGATCTAATCTGCCATTAGTGACTCACAGACTTTAGAAAGAGATGATAACAAGCTTATAGGTCGAAAATCAGATGGTTCAGATGCTTTAGCTTTTTTGCAATGGGAATAATTGTTGCTACTTTCCACATTTTAGGATAGGACAAGCTAGTAACGCATTGGTTAATGATGTGCGTTAGCGGACTCAAAATGTAAGGCAAAATCATTTTAATAAACTTAATATTTACACCATCTTCTCCAAGAGCACTGGATTTAGTTCTCATTATAGACCTGGCTACTTCGTATTCCCATACGCTGGAAAACTCAAAATTGCTTATAATATTGACAGAATTCGTTCTGTTTTGATTACAGTTTACAACGGGCTGTGAGTCAGAGACAAAAAAGTCATTAAGAGCATCTGGGTCAATCTGACACTTAGGCAACTGTTTGTTGCACACTCCAATTTGTTTTAAATTTTTCCATAGTTGCTTGGAGGAAAGCGTTACGTCAAGTTTTGACTTGTAGAAATTTTTCTTGGCATCCTTTACAAACGAATTGGCCTCATTTCGAGCTGTCTTATATGCTTCACAGCAGAGATAAAGAGATGGGAAACTCCGTTGGAGAGGGATAGCATTATGTTCAATTTTACGTTAAATTGGCTCCAATACTAGCACAACACACTTATACCAGAGATAAAGAGATGGGAAACTCCGTTACGTTAAATTGGCTCCAATACTAGCACAAAACACTTATACTATGTCGTAAAATCAACGGAAAACAACCCTGGCTTATGGTAGATTGAAGCAATTCACCAGTTACGTTTGAGGTCCGATAACTGTAAAACAGCATATTATTCCAAGAAAATGGGTAACGAAAGGTATACCACAAAAGACGTCGGAAAAGCAATGGAAAACATCCCTGAAAAATCATGGTGAAATTACCTTAGAATAATTACACCATAGGAATCTGTTCAAGCAGTGTTGCCGCTTGGAAAAATGCATGGATACTTTTTAAGCCTCAGTTTAAGTTTAAATACTTTTTTAATAAATAATTTTTATATGAACATATGTTTTTATTTGCAAAAATATAAAAAAGGAGGCATTTCCTTAAATTCGATAAAAACTTTAAGAAAACTTATGACATTGAGACATTTTTGAACATTACTTTTTTTATCAAAAAATGCATTAACGCAACCTCTTAACAAAGAACTTTAAAATTTTGTGATAAATATAATAAGTCTGCCTCATAGCTCAGCTGCTGCTGAATGATTTTTTCCTAATTTAAAACTTACTATAAACGATAAGACTAGTCGATTTTTATTTGGGAATAGGTAAAGGTATATTGTTTTGCAAAATACTTAAAAACGAATAATTTTTAACTTTTAAATTTAATTTAAATATAGGGCAATAGCAACACATTTTATTTATATTACACTTAACTGAATAAGCTATTAAATTACTTGTTTATGTATTTATATATTATTTTGTATCATAGCTGTTAAATAATTATTATTAATCGTATTCATTAGCAATTCGATTATTTTTTTAGAAATGTGAAATAATTGATTCAGTACAATTATTCTCTGTTTGTAATTGTAATATAATAACATTCATAAAATAATTACGATTTTTTCAGATGACGAAAATAATTAAAAATAATTAAAAGTAATCAAGAAAAATAATCAGACTACTTTTAGAAATTATGTTTGATTCTTTTTGTTATTTCAAAAATTTCAGTCTAAAATACTAAAATTGTTGTTGTATTTTTTGATAAATTAACATAGAAATTGTTAAACAAAGATTGTCAAAAAACAAGAACGAAAAAATGCATTACAACATTTGCTCCGTTAGTTTTGTCAATCACTTTTTTCTTCTTTCTTGTTTTTTAAAAACTTTTTTAATTATTATTTACATATCTTTTTCTTTATAAATTAAATTTTACAAAATATTCCGTACTTTAAAATAAAATTCTTAAATAATCAAACAGAATCAAAGTAGTAGTAGTACTTTATTGAGTTTTTAATTAATCGATATTACAAAATATATATATAAACAATTTCTTATTTGTTACAGCCGCTAATGTTGTAATGTATGGCCTGCCTGGTCTGTTACACTATTAACTAAATTAATAATCAAAAGCCACTTGGCTATAATATTATTACAGAATAATTTACTCCTGCTCAAGGAGTATTTTAACATTTGCTTTTGATGATTATCCTAAAAGCATATGTGTGAAAGAGACAACGACAGCTTGTATACGGCGAGACATATACAAGCACTAAAAATACTAAACATTTGATAAATTACATCAAATGCAGATTTTACGTTCACATATAGAATTATAAAAATACGCAATCACTAAAAATATAATATATTAAATCATTAATGTTATGGTCACGACAATCACTAATAAAATTCAGCCGTTCAGTTGAATTCAATTGCAGCGGCTAGGTACAGTTCGCTTCAACTCGTTTAGGATGTCGTCAAGTATTCCTCTTTTTATAAAACAGTACTATACAAGCCATGTATAGCATTAGCAGCGGTAACAGAGAAGGAACCATGAACCTAAAATTCATACTGTAGCTCCCAACATATTTGTTAATAAAACTTATTAAGTTTTTGTATAACTGTTATTCGTTTAACTGTGTTAACTGAAAAAGCCGTATCAGCGTATGGGCGATTTCAGTTAAAAATTACTGGTTGCACTTCACAACCTCACCGTTGAAACGATGCGAGTCGACCTCAAGCAGAATCAAAAATAATATCTATAAGTAGTTGGATTATTTTTTCTTGATTACTTTTTATTCTTTTTGATTATTTTCCTTATTCCAAGTAGTCGTAATTATTTTTTGATTACTTTTAATCTAAATCAATTGCTTATCAAACACATCTCCCTTAAGGATTATATGATTATAATTATTTTTAAAGTATAATAATATAATCTAATTGTTTATTAATCGTAATCGCAATTTAACAGCTATGTTTTGTATATAGTTTTTTGTATAAATATCAATTCTTTAAAATTCATGTAATAAACATAATTTATAAAAAATATAAAAATAACACAAAATATAACAGACTGAAGTAATGAAATGTACATATGTTCCTTGTTAAGTCAGTCGCCGGTAGTCTAAAATTGTTATCTTCTTTTTCTTCTTCATCTTTCAAAAGTATAGTTTTTGAGAATTCACCGTAAAAGTTGTGTAAGAATACTGACGTTATCTCCGCTACTACATCCGTTTTAGTAGGTGTCGAGCGCACAGCAGAAATATACATACTTTTTACACTCATTTATTTCAAAACTACTTTTTTCGGCAATGTGTTGTATCGAAAACAAAAGCTATCCAGCCGAATCATGTGAAATTTTAATATGTTATTCACATCAGTGGCTTTCGCTATCAAAATTTATGAAAATCGTATATTTTACACTGAATAACCAGTAAGAAACCCTGTTTTTAGAACTTAAATATTAAAAGCGCGTCATACTGTCAATTTTCAGTGTTTTTTTCTAGTCCCGGCCATAGCTGAACTCTATTACTAGAAGAGTAAATATCAACAACAGTGACGAAGATCTTTATTTGAAAGGCTCTAATTGAGCACCTTTTTGAACATAATTAAAAAATTTTTATGAGTGTTTCAATATACCTTTAAAGTTTAAATATCGTTGTTCATTATTTTAACTTTTAAAAAAATAAATCCTAAAAATATTTAAAATATTCAAGCACTAAGTCTTAATATTATTATTTTTTATTTTATATATGTATATGCTTTGTTTCTCACTATTACTTTTTAACAAAACTATTTGTTAGGCTTCAAATTAGATAAATAGAATTGTTTTTAAAGCTTAAAAAATTGGGTTTCAGTACTGTAGTATGTGGATACTTTTTTCTGAAGTGGATACATTTGTGACCTTTTCATGGATACTTTTTTTAGAATCGTCGCGGCAACGCTGATCTGAGGTGAACTCACGTACACAATTCAATAAATGAGTTTCACCAAAGTACATAAAAATGGAAAAAACATATGTTTTGACGTCACAAAATTTAAGTTTCCTATCTCTTTATCTCTGCTTCACAGTACAAGCAAAGATTATATAGTATAAAGATGTGCCACGTAGAACATTAAAAAATAACAAATATTTTTCAGATCAATTCGTAAGCTTTTGTGAGCGCGATGAAAAAGCTTTCTTGAGAGAAAAGTTTCCAATCCTTGCATGCACATTCTCTCTGCAACGCTCTTTCACTCCACAATGCTTCACAGCACAGATCACCACTGCATGGTTTCTCATAGCTAGCGAGAGTCGTGAAATTTAATGTTGTAATTGTTTTTGTCCGTTGCTGTTGTTGGAACCAAGCAGTTGTGATCTCTGCTTGACAGCAACAAATGTTTTTGTTTGCTTCCGTTATTTTCATGATGATTTCCTTATTTTGTGCGAAGTAGATTTTTTTTATTCACTGCTTGCTATTAATATTGACTATTTTTGATTGACTCAGCCAGAGTAGTAAAATCTGCATATTTATTCAGAATTTTAAGGAAAACTGAATAACGACATACAAATCCACCCAATGAATTTAAAATTGTTTATAAATAAAGTTTTTAATTCACATTGACTTTTAAAAAATTGATTAGTAATTAATTTCAATTAATTTTTTTTCTTTATTCTGAATAATTAATTATTTTTTATTCATATGAATGCTATTTGCAAAGAATGCAATTCAAAAAGAATTTCAAATTTTTCAATAATTAATTTTTTGTACATTATTATTTTTGATTCATTGCCTATTCATTATGAATTTTCAAGTCATTATTAATTTTTTATTTATTATTAAATTGGTTCATTATTCAAAAGTGAATAACAAGATTTTTTCATTTTATTTATTATTCAAAAGTGAATGAAAAATTAGAAATTAATACGAAATTTATAATGAATAAAAAAATTAATAAAATTCATAAAATAGTAGTGAATAACAAAATTTTTTATTCATTGTATTTTTTATTTAAAAGTGAATAACAAATTAATAACAGTGGTAAACAATTTGAAAAAAGTTTGCGCGACGAAAACGGCATTGCTAGTTCGATTGAGTATTTTTTCTAGATAATAAAAATCATTAAGACTCTTCCAGGTTGGCTCGAATTTTTTTTAGAAGAATTTTTCGACTTTTTTGAGTTTTGAAAAATATTTCCGCATTTATGATCCTTTAACTCCAAAAGTATTCATTTATTTTACAAGTTTTATAAATATTTACAAATAAGACATTTATACCTTTTATTTAAGCTATTATTTATACGATTATTTGTACGATTTTTGTAAACATTTTCTGAATACTACATTTGTGAAAGAGTTTAAAATATGCCGTTTATTTAACATTTCCCCCATATTAAAGTGCGCAAAAATATGACCTTGATATATAATTTGGTTTTATTTTTACTTTGTTGTTAAAAAAAATATTTCAACGAAAATATTAAGGTAAAAAGTATGATTGTAGTAGGACGGATATTACCGTACTTCGGCTTTAGTAAAAATACTCAAAATTACTTGCATCAAAGTCGTCGTGGTGAGTTCGTACTAAACAAAGTCTTCAGACTTAAAAAAGCCAATTATAATAAATTTAACTAAAGATTTTGTTTAGAAACAATGTTCTTAGCGTTTTTAGCTAAATTTAAAAATCCTTAAACTGCAATTTTACGTTATAATAGGATTTGCAACACTGTAAACTCTTTGAAACGAGTTAAATCTTCGTGCTGGTATAAATAACTAGCTGAAACACTGAGTGTTTCTGCCGCGCCCCCGATGCCAAACGCCCATAACATGCTATCAGTGAAACGGCACGAGTAAATTGTGGTCGAGTACCAAATTCCGAGGCTGTGCGGCCACCTATAACTCCAAAGCTATTCAATATCAAAAATTTCAGTTGTGTGGGAGGGGTAACGCCCATAAAATGTTATCAGTGAAACGTGTAAATTGCAGTTGAATACCAAATTCCGAGGCTATGCGGACTATAACTTCAAAGCAATTCAATATCGCAAATTTGGGTGGTGTAGGAGGTGCCACGTCCCCTTGCCCAACGCCCATCACATGTTATCAGGGAAACGCTACCTATTAATTGTGGTCAAATACCGAATTCTGAGGCTTTGAAAAATATAATGATAAAGCTATTTGATATCGCATTGGCCTGTATAGGAGGTAATTTTTAGTATTAACCATATTTTTAAACTCTTTCACAAATGTAGTATTTAGAAAATTTATACAAAAATCGTTAGATCGATACAAATGATAGCTTAAATGAAAGACATAAACGTCATATTTGCAAACATGTGTAAAGCTACCTTAATATAGAAAGGCCCTAACTCATTTTTTTTACTTTACGGGAGAAGGAAAAAACGATAAAAATGAAAATTTTGCAACTGTAAATTTTTTTAAGTGGGTTTTTTTATTTAAGACTCTGGCCAGTTTAATGCTGTAGCAATTTTTTTGTAGCAATTTCTTTTCTGTAACAATTTTTTTGCAAAAATCTCAAAAAAATCGCTTTTGAAAAAGTTGAGGGCCTTTCTATATTAAGGTAGCGATAAGTTTTTTAATATGAAAAAATACTTTTGAAGTTATAGGATCATAACTGGGGATATATTTTCCAAAACTTAAAAAAATCGAAAAATCTTTGAAAATTCTTCAATTCTTTTCGAATTGCATTCGTTCTATAATACTCATACAATTTAACACAAAGTCTATATTAATAAAACTTATTTTCTGGTTTGTTTGTTTAATTGACATTTATACAAATCTAAATGGCTTAACGGACTTCGCTCAATTTGAGTACACATACAGTAAGCAAAAAAAAAAGTTGTACACTAACTGAATTCAGACAAATTGAAAAACAATGTGAAAAGTATGAAGTGAATGTGCATTTATTATATATCATATAAAAGCTTGAGATCCATTCTATAACATGTATTAAAAATTATTTCCGTATTATTTATACTTCTCGAAAAACATAACAAAAGCAAAAATATTAAAATTTCACTAAGCAAAAAAAAAACTTGTACACTAAGAAAAAACTTAAAAATATTCTAGTAAATACGAAATTTTATGATTTATTAATATTTTGTATGGTGGCCTTTAGCGTTTTTTACAGCTAGGAGCCTATTTGGCATCGGGTGGACCAGATTTTTCGTCACTTCTTCAGGAATTGAATTCCATATTTCCATCAAGGCCTTTTTAAGGGTTTCTTTGTTAGAAATATGATAGTCCTTTAATTTTGTTTTCATAAATGCCCAGAGATGCTCAATTGGACTTAAGTCCGGGCTCTGTGGAGGGTGGGGAAGCACTTTTTTAGTGTTGTAAAGCAACCATTCTTTAACAATATGGGCCGAGTGCTTTGGGTCATTGTCTTGGACAAACACAAATCCATTCTCCAACCCCATTTTTTGGGCGGATTGTGCCAAATTATTCTTTAAAATATTTAAATAGTCTGTTTTGTTCATGTTTCCTTCAACAAATACGAGATTTCCAACGCTATTTGCACCCATTGCACCCCAGACCATCACATTACCACCTCCGTGTGTAACCGTATGCGTAACATTACGCTGATTTAAAGCTTCTCCTTTATTTCTCCATACGTAACATCGTCCGTCAGAAGTAAATAAATTAAATTTGGACTCATCGGTAAACATGACTTTATCCCAGAATATATTGTCTTTGTCTAAAAACTGATTAGCATAGTCCAAGCGCTTTTTAACATTTGCTTTAGAGAGAAGTGGTTTTTTTCTAGGTGCGTGTGCATGTAGTCCTTCCGAATGCAGGAAATTTCTTATGGTTTGTGGAGTGACATCAACAATATTGCTACTTTTAGGCTCTTTTGCGATCTGAACGGCGGAAACTTTTGAATCTTTTTTAACAAATTTGACTATTTTCCGTTTAATTTGGGGAGTATTAATCTTCTTAGGGCGTCCACTTCCACAGGGTCTTTCAAAAGTCTTATTTTTTTCAAATGTTTTTATTACATACTGAACCGTAGTGTGGGGTTTTTTAACTAGTATCCCAATATCTCGCACTGAGTTTTTTCATTCCGTAGTTTTATGATAAGTTCTTTTAAATCTTTTGAAATCTGTTTTCTAGCCATCTTTTAACACTTAACGAATATAGAATGCTGCGATCAGTTTGAAAAACAAAACTCCAATAACTTTACATACAAAGTTATCAATATTCGCTTTTACATTTTATAACGGGACTCTTTTCATAACGAAAGAGACAAGTGTACAAGTTTTTTTTTTGCTGAGTGAAATTGGCATATTTTTGTTTTTGTAATTTTCTCTCTTGGAATAGAGACAATTGGAAGATAATTTTTATTAAATGTTACAGTATGCGTTTCAAGCTTTACTTTGATATATAATAAGTATATATTTACTCTATACTTTTTACAGTTTGTTTCAATTTATTTGATTTCGGTTAGTGTACAACTTTTTTTTTTGCTGACTGTATGTGTGCATCCTACATTAGATTGTAACATACTTAGTTTTGATCACGCTCATTCCACCCAGTTCCACTTACGTAAATTTTGATATTTAAAATCTTTCTTGAAAAAAATTTTTCGCAAATTAAATTGAAAAAATTTCAGTAGTTTTAATACCAAAAACATTCACATATTTTTAGAATTTCACGGATTTTTGGTACAACGACTTTTTCATTAAACATCGTTCCCTAAGAATGAGAAAAAACGACATGAAAATCAAGTTTGACTTTCGATGCAAATATATCCGCTATTTTTAAATATATTTAATTCAAATATGTTTTGATCAAAGTTTTAATAAAAGCACTTTACAAAAATAGTTTCAACTGTAGTGATAGGTCAGTGAATATATTCTTGAATTTTTTTTTCAAAAACGGTCGAAAATATTGAATTTTTACTCAAAAATATGAATAAAAAAATGTTTTTGTTGTATAAATAAGAACAATTAAAAATTGCATTTCTAAGTACTTTTCATATAGTAAAGCATGTTTTTGCAATAATATAATAAAAATATATTAAAGTAGCTAAATAAAAACTTTTCCGCAAAGAAACAACTTAAAAAATATTGTTTACAACATTATTCGCGGCTAGGCTTCAACTGATGGAATCGCCCTTACTAAAAATTACTATACTAAAAATCGCCCTTACTATACTAAAAATATCATATGGCATAACGGCAAAAAAAAAACCAAGTCAACACACAAAATATACCTAGATTATGTCATCTTTATGATATTATATTCTTGAAATAACATAACAAAAAGATAAGAGATAATACAAAAAAATATAATAACTTTAAATTATATAATGATCGTAGGGTAGTTTAGTAAAAAAATTGCCTGCATTTTTTAAGTAAAACCTAATGAAATTCTGCTACATTTTGTTGGCAGCTATATCGTTTATTCAGATGTTTCGTGCATCAAATCTTTACATATCATTTCTATTGCTTTTCAATATTATGCTCACATTTGCTCACATTGTCGCTTATTTATCCTCTCGCTCTCAAAAGCTTTAAATCGTTCGCTCGTTGACTCTCATAAAGCTTTTTGTGGATTTATGATAAATCCACATTCAAATTTTATTGTGCCACTTGCTTGTATGGCGGTGGCACATCTTTCTATTATATTATCTGTGGTACAAGTCTGTCGGCAATCTTTTCCATTTAGTGTAAGCCTGGTTTCGTTTTTTTATGGTCAACTTAACATGTTGAGTGAACCACGGACATAAATTGTTAACACAACGAGCAGTACGAAGGGGAACATGTTGATCAAATAAGGCATTAATTTTACTTACAAAAAACATGAGTTTATCATCAACTGTAATATGATATACCTTCAATGTATGGTATAATGTTATACCTTCAAATTTCCACCTGACTCTCTTCTACTACATGCAATTAAATTAAATTCATTAACTGAACATGTAAGTTTTTACAAGCATATGCGTGAAGTATGTGTTCCCAATAGTGGCTTTTTTTAATTTTGCCATTTACATAAGAAATTGGGGCCAATCGAAAAAAATCATTTCGATATTCGAATTCTACGGAAAATTTTACAATAGAAAATGTTATCGCAATTCGTTGTAGTGGAAGTTTTCGTAAATTTGTGGAGTAGTGTTATTTGTTCGTTTTAAGTCCGTTAGATAGATAATTTGCTGTCTTTAAATTTTACGGTAAAATTTATTTTTTTTTATGTTTCAAAATGAATGTATAAAAAATGAATGAACTTTATTAGCACTGTAAAATTTATCAATGCACACTAGTGCACAACTGATCAAGTCCTCAAGTTTGAGGCTTCAGTAGTTGTGCACTTGTGTAGATTTATGACGTACATGTATTTTGTTTTTGTAATGTGCACAAATCCTTAAGTCCTCAACTGCACTGGCTAGTGCACTGAATCGTGGATACCCTTATTATAAATTGTGCTATGCTCTATCCTACATTTTGTTTTTATCAATGTCAAGTTAGAAAACTTTCTTTTTGCTGCTGCCATAGTAGAATTAGAGAAGGTATATGCATTTCGGAGAGATAGACTGCCGGAACTGTCAAAACGAAGTTGACAGCTCATACAAAATCTGAAAACGATGAGAATGCGATAAGAAAGCAAAAATAGACAAGAATAGCAAAAAGCTTGAGTTTGACAATTCTGGCTATGAGAAAAAGAGAGCAGTCAGAAATGCATATACCTTTACTAGTTCTACCATGGCTGCTGCACAACTATATTGCGGGCAATGACGCAAAAACTGGCGGGAAATTATGACAGTCGAGCAAAATAACTAAATTTGAAAACTTTCAAAAAAATTATGCTTGGGAAGAGTTACATAGTGTTCATTATTTTAACAGGGGGTTCCTGTTAAATCATAAACGCTATGATTTAAATTTTTATTTAATTTTTAAGAGTTATATTTTGGAAAAAATTTTTAATGTCTTCAAAATTTAAAAAAATCTGCCAAACTCTACCTAATTGAAAAAAAAACTACCAAATAACATTACTCCACAAAATGGAAAAAAATGTTTGCACTATTAAATTTGAAAAGCATTTCTAATGTATTTTTGGCTCCTTTTGCAAAAATTTAAACCATGTATAAATCTACGTAGCCGTTTTTGAGAAATCTACATTTAAAAATTTAACGATTTTCATGAAAAGATGATCTAGCCTTAGTGCCCTTAGCAGGTGTCCTTTTAAACCGATTTGAGTGCTAGTTTCATTAAATTGGTTACGCGCATATTTCTTTGATATTTAAACTTAAATTGGAAACTTAAATGGACTGGTAGCTTTGGCGCAATTAAAAAGTTATTTATGCGGAAAAAGTAATGAAAATCTGGAATGAAAATTTAAATCTCGCACTAGTTTTTTGGGATATTCTGGATCATTGCGCTTATTAAGAATTTTATTTCAAATGGATTAGAAGAAAAATTAATTTTTGGCAGGCATTTAACAAATTTTTTGATTTTCGTTACATTTTGGAAATATAAAATTTTATGAAAAAACAATGCTGGTCTAGATATAAAATAATTTTTAGAACTGGTTTAAATTATTGCTTCTACTTCGATGTATGTCGGCTGGAGTGTCTCGTATGAAATCACGAATCCAATCACTCAGTTGGGTCTGTGCTAAAAGATGTGGCATATTCGTTGGGTTTAATTTTTCTCCACTTGATTGTGCCGACGCGGTCGAATCTTCAGAAACACGCCGTCCCTTTTTGCTTTCTAGAACGGGACATTTCAGCACTGGTGTTCCGTCAGAGTTTGGAATCGGTTTTCTCACCGACGGCACAACGGCATAGATCATAGTCGCTGCGCTTTAACTCCAACTAATTGAATCAAACAGGAATAATAGTCAGATTCATGATCTGTTTGCTCTCTTCAGGATATTGCCAGGCCAAATGAAAATTTGCGTTTTGCTCCTGAAGCCCACTCTTGCAAAGTTTTTCGGCAATTTGTACACAAAACGTGCGGCAGCCTCTTTTTATCTTGATGCAAAATGGCAAATCCAAAGTAATTCATATAAGCTGTTTTTAATGCATCTGTTATACTTTGTGTCCTTGTGGATTGGCAATATTATGCAGAAATATAGCAAAAACAGTCAGGATTAATCTTGTACACAATTTTCGGCATTCCACTTAAGTTTTCACACTAATGACACGAACTGTTAACCCTTTTCTGTTAAAACAAAAAGCACAAAAAAAAATCACTGAAACGATAATGATTTTAACGCTTTTTCGTGATCAAAAGGACATTGCAGCTTTGGTAATTTGACTGTGTTTCCCAACAAGGTAAACGATTCGAGGAATTTCAACAATTTTAAAAATCATGAAGTTGTTGTAAAAGAGTGGAAAGTATTAGGCGCTGACGACTGCTGAAATGATTGACAAATTAACCATTAAAGTGGCTAAGTACCTTATCGTACTCCGTTAATATGCAGCAATGGGAAAATTATCTTTTCTTTCTGGACCAACTTTGAATGAGATATGTAGGTTCGGAAACTCAAATGGACTCATATCGACGCATAATTTAACTAAAATTGCCTTTTTCCAATGTTAATGCAATTTCAATGAAAATGAGAAAATTTACTTAACCGTTTCGGGACGAGAACTTTTGTGGCCATCAATCTTAAAAAAGAGTTTAGATATAGTCTCCTAATGTTGTTTTAAGAAAAGTGATTTCATAATATATTTTTAGGACGTTCCGAAAAGGAGATATCGTCCTGGGACAAAAACATCCCAAACACACCTGAAAAGCAAAATTTGAATAATAAAATCAGAATATATTTTACTTTATTTCAATTTATTTTATTCTTTTATAATATTTATTGTAGCATAAAATTATTTTAATTAGTTTCTATGGCAAGGTGTGAAACATTTTTGCAAAACGCCAAGTTGCAGGCAATGCAAAGCTGATTTGTGCGACTTTCTTTTCCGTTTTTAGTACAATTTACGCACCGTTGTCGCTTGTTTGTTCGTGTTGGTAAATGGTCCCCCAGCTTTTGTTTCATACGTTTTTTCATAGTGCTGAGGGGTCCTGTTCGAACTTTGCGTTGTATTTTCGCTTGCTTGCTTCCTTCGTCAATGAGAGATTCGGAAAGCTTCACTAAAAATCCCAAAAATGGTTCTTTTTTTTGCCGTGGATGATTTGTTTCCGCATGGATTATCCACGCATTGACAGCGCATATCATAAGCCGAAATAAAACTTTTCGCCACCATTTCGTTGACTTCCGGTCAAGTTCATACAACGTACTCATTTTGTCCGCCAAATCTACGCCACCCATTAGATTTCTGTACATTTTTACAATATCCGGACATGTTATATCTATTTTTTTGCCATCCTTCTGTTTTCTTGTAACAGTGTCCACTGAAGCTTTATGGCAGTTGCTAAGCAGCATAACCTGTTTTGTGTCTTGCCAAACCACTGCCAAAGTACCAGACGAATTGCTCTTGAAGACACCCTGCAGTGTAATCAACTAGATTTATACCAGTCAACAACAAATAGTTCGATTTATGTCCTATTCTCATAGAACCGACTGGTATTTTTTACGTGGTGATGTCATTGGAAAAGACAATTGTCTTACTATAGATAAGGTTTTAACTAGTTAACAACTCATTTTTTATGTAAAGTAAAGTTCTAGTTGGGTTGTGACTAGTTTTTAACCAATATAGTAATTATCGAATTAAAACTAGTTCATAGGTTCATATTTTTTCAATAGTTCATAGGTTCAAAGAACACATATTTTTACATCAAAATATTAGCTAAAGGCTAAAGTTAAAGCTATTTGATGAAATACCATGTTTATGGTATACTACATGTTTTTAAATTAGTTGTTATATGTTTTAATTTGTTTATTATTAGTTTGTTCCAATGGGGTACCCAGCTCCAACTGGTTTTGGAACTGGTTGATTTTGATAATATGTAGTATAGTTTGATTTTGGCTAGTTTTACAACTGGTTTAATGTGACTTGACAAAAACTTGTTGGGTTTAAACTACTTTTGCAACTAGTAAATCGTGACAAAATATAAACTATTTTGTTTTGACTAGTATAAATACTACTCATGTTTTAATGCTGACTAGTCTTACACTGCAGGGCATATTCTCCTCTGCTTAGTTTCTCAGTAAAAGTTGGTAAATTTTTTCTGTTAGATATACAAGTACCTAAGGCTAGAAACGGTATATTATTAATTAATTTTGCTGACGTGAAAAAGCGATCAAAGCACAACGTTGTGTCAGGGTGTCTAATAGTCGCTGACAATTTCATGACAACGCGTTCGCCTAATGTGGATGATTGATAGGAATGGTCTTCTTTTCCGGAATATATATTAAAATCGTACGTATAGCCTGTGAAACTGTCGCATCGCATCCATAGTTTTATGCCTCTCTTTACAGGTTTTAGTGGCATATACTGCTTCAACGTAGAGCGGCCTAGAAATTTTGTCATAGATTCATCAATGCTTTGGAACGGAGAGTCTGATCTATATTTTTGAAAGTTTTTTTTTTAGACAATCTACCAAATCATCAACGAAATAAGTTTTTGGTTTTGGATCAGGTTGGAATGATAAGGAAGAAAAATAAAGTTTTGACATAACGTGTAAAAACCGGTCTCTGGACATTGCTTTTTTTATGTATGCATTACCCAATGACGTGCTATTCGACCAATAGTCCTTCAAAGATGGCACTCGATTATATGACATAACAAAGGTACATCCAAGCAATATAAGTATTTCGCCGAAATCGATTTTTGCACGTTTGTTTTTAGGATGGCTGCTATTGAAAATATCAATCCTTTCATTAGTAGAATGAACAATGTGATGAACAAAACTTCTAGGCAGCAGCTTGAAAAATATTTCCAGAGGCTTCAATCCTCGAGGTATTCCTCCATGGCTAACGGTGCGATCTTCACTAACTGTAAATCGTGGTGTGAATGTTGGTAGGGGGTTTGACCAAATTATAACATTGTTTGGCCAATCAGAAACAATTTCTTCATCCAGACGTTCCACTTCAAATATTTCTTCGTCAGAGTCATCGGAAATATCATTTGCAATTTCATTCGTATCAACAATTTCCATTCCTTCATTACTATGATCCGTGTCTTCTTCCTCTTCTAAAGCACTACTGCCTTCCTGACTGGGACTATAAGAAGAATCACTAGCAGCAAATGGATCATCCTCATCATTGCTTGAATTATTAAGAAAATCCTCAATTTCTGGAGTCGCCAGTTTACGTTTTCCGTCCATATCTTTCTAAGAAAAATAATGTGAATGAGTACGGTTGGAATGTTAACGTCCCACAAATAAACAGTTTTGGGATGATTTTATCCCACGAAACTTACCTTAGCCGCAAATTCAGAAAAACATCTTTTTATTGGTTTTCGATTATATTTTCTATGAAATAACAACTGTTTGAGTAAAACTTTACTAAATGACACTTTTTTCCACAATTAAAACACTTGTTTTTTGAGCTTTTGTCGATGGTTTTATTAGCAACTCAAACCGCGTGAACTGATATATGACTTTTGACATAAGCTTGATGTGTTATATTGACAGCTATATTAAATTTTTTGTAAAGAAGAATATAAATAATGATTTGGGACGGTTTTCAACCAAATCGTGTGAGAATTTTCAGATATATGATTTTTCAAATTTTTCTGGGATAAAAACATCCCTGTCGTCCCGAAACGGTTAAATGCCCGCCAAAAATTATGTGTTTCTCAGATTTATTTAAAATTCATCATAAAATGAGCTTAAAGGTTTAATTCATGCAAACAAAAAGTAAAAATGAAAAATATATATTTTATTTGTTTAACGACCTTTTTGAAGTAATTTGTATTCTTAATTTTGTGGGCTTAACTTAACTTAAACTTAAATAGTTTTAATTTTTTAATTTTTATTAACCAATACTTCGACTACCGACGGCAATCATCAGCAGGGAAAAAAACTGAAAACATATATGTACATTATTTTTTAACAATTGTTTTCACTTGAACAATTTAACTCACAATTATAAATAATTAAAACATTTTAGCTATTGAAAAACATTTAACATCAAAGAACGACATTAAACATTAATATCACAGTTTTTTAAAATTTTTGACAAGAACTTAGATACATAAACAAATTCACAAAATTAACAAAAAACATCCACTTCTTGTGCCGTCCGGTCATAACTATTATTTTTAACATACTTTCTATATATGTGTGCGCATCTGTCTGTGTCTGTTTTGAAATTCAGTCTCTTCCCAGCAAAAAAGTGGATCATCCTATGAGCGATCTGGGAGTGCTCCCTGAGGAGCAGTGGAGTGCTCCTTATTGATCCAAGCTAGGTGTATTTTGTGTTCTCTTTTAACATTGCATGTCCTAGGAAGGGTAGCGCTCCCTTTAACATCCCAGAGGAGCTCAAAAGGAGCGATCAATAAATGATTCAAATGGATCAGCAAAGGAACATTTTAAATATTTGTTTTTGTTTTTTTTTAAAAGATCAAAGAACCAACATGCGCCTTATACAAACAAGGTTTGGTCTTTGACGTGAAAGGAAAGGGATAGATTAGCTAGAGAAATTGATTAGAACCATACGTGAATTATTGATTAGACGAAACAGACGTGAAAGATAATGCTTTCAATCGCTTTTAACCGAGGCTAGTGTGTGTTATGCCTTAACCTCAGCAAGCATTTTCAGCCCTTCGTTGTTCATGTCCTTTAATTCCACATTTTCTCACAATTTAGCTGTGAATTTTTAGTTTTCCATAATTCTTAAATGTAGGAACGAACAAAGAAAGTGAAAAGAACCATGCCCGAACCCGGAGTCGAACCAGGGACCTCTGGATTGTAAGTCTAGCGCACTCTCCACTAGACTACAATGGCCGATTTTTCACAGCAAATAATGATCGAGTTTCTTACAAAGCACATGACTCACTTTATGTGTTTTTTTTTCATTGATTGCTCGCCTATTGATTTTTTAAAACATTAAAGGAGCACAAGAGCACAAGTGCTCACTTTTTGATAGAATAAAACAGCAAAAGAGCGCTCTGTTGTTGCTCCTCATAGGAACGATCGCATGTTTTTTTTTGGGTTTTCTTCTGGTAAGCTTATGACATGGAGCATTTCTAATGTATATCGTCTCAAGTAATTGTTCTCTTGTTGTAAAATTTCTACAGCGTCAAAATTAGGTGCGTGTGCATGTTGCGCACAGTGGGCTGCAAGTGCTGTTTTCTGGTCCAAGGTCTGCGAGATTTGTGGTCTGAACGATGCGAGGAAATTCTTGTCCGTAGCTTGTTCCTTGTTGTCCTAACATATGCCTGGTCACATACATTAGACCCGTTACCGTTGCATGTAATTTTGTAAATTACATTAGATTTGTCACCGGTGTGAAGTTAGCCCAAAATCTTCATCCCAAATTTTTTAACTCAGCCCAACTTTTGAATTCGCCGTAAAACTCGACCCAAACATTTCAATTCGCCGCAACGCATTTAAAGTGGCAAAAACTAGATAAATAATTTTTTTTTTTAAAATTATGAAGAAAATACGTAAAATAATGCAAAAATACAACCTATATAGTAAAATTTGGGCTGAAGTGCAAAAAATAGACTTTTTTTATGAAAGTCAGATTTTAAAATTTTTTGAAACGAAAAAAATAGGAATGTGTTTAAATGTGGCACATAGACTAGCAGTATGCTCAAGTCCCACTCTATCGTCCTTGGCGCTTAAATTTGGGCTGAATTGCAAAAAAAATCCTGATTTTTGTTTGAAAGTAAGAATTCCGCACCCCAAAACTAGCCCCAAACCAAATAGTTCCATTCTGGATTGGAGATATATGAGAGCTGAGGACAAACTAATGATTTTAGTCCTTAATCCCAAAATTGCTATCTATCGTCCTTTATACCGTAAAATGGTCTTGAAGTAAAAATATCAGTTTAGAAAAAAAAAATTATTTTTAAAACAAAAAACCTATAGTAGGCGTAAAGGTTGCACTCAACAGTTTTGTTCAAAAATGTACTTTTATGTGCATAATAGAACGGCACTAGACTTAAGTTCCGCTCTATCGTCCTTGGTACCTTATCTTGAGCTGAAGTGCAAAAAATCGTGATTTTTTTTTCATATATCTCAAATCCAGGATGGAACTATTTGGTTTGGGGCTTGTTGTGGGGTGTGGAATTCTTACTTTCATAGAAAAATCACGATTTTTTGCACTTCAGCCCAAATTTAGGTGCCAAGGACGATAGAGCGGGACTTGAGTAGAGTGCCGTTCTATTAAGCACATAAAAGTACATTTTTGAACAAAAATGTAGAGTGGAACCTTTTTGGCTTCTATAGGTTTTTTCGTTTTAAAAATGAATTTTGTTTTTCTAAACTGATTTTCTTACTTCAAGACCATTTTACGGTAAGAAGGACGATAGATAGCAATTTTGGGATTAAGGACTTAAATCATTAGTTTGTTATCAGCTATCATATATCTCAAATCCAGGATGGAAATATTTGTTTTGGGGCTAGTTTTGGGGTCTGGAATTCTTACTTTTATACAAAAATCATGAGTTTTTGCACTTAAGCCCAAATTTAAGTACCAAGGACGATAGAGCGGGACTTGAGCATAGTGAATTTCGGTTTGGCACATCAAAATACATTTCTGCCTAAAAATGCAGGATGGAACCATTTAATTTTAAATAACTTTTTCGTTTTTAGAAAAAAAATT
Organism: Dichetophora obliterata; assembly: GCA_963920525.1. Lineage (NCBI taxonomy): Eukaryota > Metazoa > Arthropoda > Insecta > Diptera > Sciomyzidae > Dichetophora > Dichetophora obliterata. The sequence goes on along the minus strand of OY986439.1, from coordinate 113,873,084 downwards.
TTATTTACCTTAACAAGTTTTTTAGTTCGAAACTGTATATACCAAGGACGATTGATAGCAATTTGGAGAAGAGGTGACAAATTTATCAATTAAATATACATTTTTGCTAAACTCAGATATAATAACTCAATTTTGTAACTGCGGCGAATTCAATATTTTTATATGTTTTGCGGCGAATTCGGCAAAACTTGGGCTGAAGATTTTGGGCTATCTTCACAGAAGTGATTTGTCAATTTTTTCAATTTTTGTTTTTGGGTTCCTGTTTAATTGTTGTAATGTATTGTTTGTTTTTAAGCTAATTTAATTTTTTCTTTGTTGTACATATTTGACTTTATAAATCTCTCTGAAAGACCTGGTATGTAAGTCATAGACTTGAATATTTTCGTGTTGTTATCCTCTTTATTTTTCTAGTTTCTTTTCTAATAATTGTCGATTAAGTTTTCTATTGCCATTTTTGGGAATTCATTTTTTCGCAATATAGTCCTGATTTTGTTGATGTTGTCACGATGAAATTTCTTATTACTTATGTCCAAAACTTTGCTCATAAAATTGTTTGCTGTATTTATAATTTGACGAATTTAAAGTTGACATAACTCGTTTGGGATGCTTTGAGTAAAAATTAATGAGACGTCCGGAAACCATAGTTTTTTTAAACCACTTTGTTGTCTTTTCTTATTATTACCGTGTTCAGGTTGGTTTATTTTCCATTATTTTCTTCTTCTTTGGTGAATTTAATATTTTTGTGAAATTTGTTTAGTGCGTCTAGAGTTTCTTGTATCTTGTCTATTTTTACTATTGCGAATAAGGCCGCGTTCATAGTGGACGCTTTGGCTGAAGCTAATGCATAAAGCTGCTTTGTCAAGCTTTTTTTGATCATAGTGAACGCTTTTTCACCGCTGCATAAAGTAGCTTATTGAGCTTATTGGTATTCATAGTGCGCGCTTTATGCTTATGGCTGATATGCTTTGTTTTCATTTGTCTCTTTGGAAAATAATGCCCTCAATCGCGTTTTGCAAAGCAAATTTTTTTTTTAATGAGTATGTAGATTCGCGATGATCACCAGTGAAAGATCAAACCAATAACAAACAAAAGTTCAAAGGAACTTGAAAACACAAAGCATAACAACGGTGGAAAGTTCAGCATAAAAAGTACCCAAGAAGTAAGCAAGAACAACGAAAACTATGTAAACAAACGAAATAGAATACACAATCGCATACAACTGAAAAGCACCACAAAGGCACCACAACGCAACAACAACACAGCAACAACACAACAACAACACAACAACGGTTAAAACTTCAGCACAAAAAACATCAACGGAAATATTGTTAACAGGCAAAATAGATAAACATGTGCCGAATAGCATTTTAAAAATGCTCTACAACAAAGTATAAAAAGCAAAATTATTTTTTTGTGTGAGCAAGCGAGATGGAAATATAAGCGCTGAAAAGCATTTGAAATTAAGCTTTATGCTAGCTTTATGCTGGCACTATGAATACTTTGAGCTTTTTCCATATGATTATACACAAAGCGTTTTTCAGCTAAACCTCTCGGCTAAGCTAAAAGCGTTTACTATGAACGCGGCCTAAGTCATCGACATATTTAGTCACCATCCTAGGTTTCTTCTCAAGTGTTTCAAGTGTCTTGTCTTATAGCTCCTCCATAATTATAACTGCAATCACTGGCGATGCTGGCGATCGAAAAATATATTTATGGAACATACCGTCACTCACAGTTAAATCGAGACTTTCTTGATTTTTTTTTTCGCATAAAATCCAAGTGTACAAGCTACATTTTTGCGAATAGCGCCTATGTTATTCATCGGATTTTTATTATAAAGTAATAAGGGTATGTGCAAAACATACTTCTTTAGTATGATGAAAGGCATATTTAAATCGACCAATAAGGTCAGAAGCTAGAGTCGCTCAGGTAACATAATCTTTTAACGAAAATGCCGAAAATTTCAAATTTAATTATCTCAAAAACGGCTCCGTCGATTTTCAAATAGTATAAATTCTTGGAATCAGCGTGCCAAAATCCATTAAAAAAATTAACAAATCTGTTTGGTATTGTAGCCAAAAGCCGATTTGAAGAAAAAAAACAACCATATTTGTTGAATTCGATAGTACGTAAACAGCAACAACAAAACCTAAATATTAAAGTTGTTGTAAAAAGTGAAAAATTTTAAATGTAGGCGCTCGAAAAGTATGATATGAAGAGCACAGCCTCAAAGAATACCAAAACGGCACATTAAATGAATTGATTCTCGGTGCGCTTTTTATTTGTCCGCTGAAGTTTCAAGCTTATGGTACATGCAAGTGTTTATGCATGCTGTGCTCGCTAATTTGGCTATACACACATAAAGCGCGCGGTGAACAAAAATTTATATTTAAATTTATATATATATATATATATATATATCTATATTTATCTATATAAAATAGTAAAAAAATAAAATTTCCGTAGAATTAAAGCACAACATACTATCTATCTAACGGGTTCAAAACAAACTTAATCGCGAAAACACAACCCGAGATATTGCGATTTAAATAATACAGACATTGACAAAATGTTGCCATTTTGCACAACTTTGACCTAACGGTATATCGTAAAAAAGTTTTTGGACAAAAATCCCGATACACGTGCAAGCTTATTTCAAGTTAAGAAAATTAAAAAAAATTTTCGGCCGAATCCGAGACATCAAATCTTGGAAGGTGTGCGAAGGAATTTATATGAAGGAAAATATATAAGAAATAGTTTAATTGGTTTGTGTAAAAAGTAAAATAATGAATTTAAAATCACTATCATGTTATTTTTAATTCAAACTTGAAAGTTTTAAGATAAAATAATTTAAAAACAAATTTTTATATACTTCTTCATAGGAATATGTTTTATTATCCAAATTTAAAAAAGGAATCTTGATGAACTAGAAATTATTTCTAAGGAAATGATAGGAGTTATTTTGAATAATATTTTAGTTGTTTCTGGGCTTAGTTCGGGCTCAAGGTCACTTTTTTTAATCAAAAAACAATCTTTTATTTACTACTGCACACTTCACCTTCACTACGAGTGAAAGCACACTGAGCTTTTGGTAAAGCTTATAAGATATTTGACGCTTGCATGGTAGAACTAGTAAAGGTGTATGCATTTCTGACTGCTCTCTTTTTCTCATAGCCAGAATTGTCAAACTCAAGTATTTTGCTATTCTGGCCTATTTTTGCTTTCTTATCGCATTCGCACCGTTTTCAGATTTTGTATGAGCTGTCAACTTCGTTTTGACAATTCCTTCTCTAATTCTACTATAGATGCTTGTCCTTGACAGGTTGTTAAGCTCGAAAAAGCATAACGACCCCAGATATTTATGCCTTCGTGAGTGCGGGATAAGAACATAGAAGGTGGGAGATGGTTTCTTCCTCCTTCTCGTTTCTGCAACTTCTGCAGAAGTCATTTCGCTCTCGATCGCCTTAGGTCTAGAGTCAGCCAGATAAGCCTTGTCGTTCTGCATGTTGAGAGTGCAATATTTCAAACTTCATCATCAGGGACATTGTTTTCAACAAAAATATACATATATTACAATTTTAAACATTATGAAAAACAAAATTTAAAAACTGACATATGGGCATTTCCGCCAAAAGGTCTACCGTGACTGAAAAATTAAATGTTACTTCAAATTCTTTTAAACCTCGATTATAGAGAAAAAATGTCGAAAACGTTTATTGTCAGAGTTAAGAGAGCTGATCTCAATTTGAATTTAAGAAAATGGCAGCAAACATGATGAAATGGCAACAAAAGTTGAAAATTGGTGACAAAAGTTGAAAAAATTTAACGAAAGTTGAAATTTTATAAGTTTATAAAAGGTTTAATTCAATTTTTTCAGTTTTCAATAGTAATGGTCCTGAATTACACTTTATATGTTTTTCTAGTTCAATTAAATAAATGAAAATATAAAATATTTGCACTTTTTTAAAGGGAAAAATCCGTCATATAACGTATATCAGGAAACGTATCATATATGGTTTGTATAATAATAATTAAAAAATATTTTTCAACTAAGCAATTATGAATATGTAGCAATATTATTCCAGATTATATTAAAAAAACTTTCATAGACAAACTCGTGCAAACTTTGCAAATTTTTGTTGTTGTTGATATTGTTGCAGGTAAAAACCACTTCTATTTTGTGTCATGTAACATATTATTTTTCGTGACTTCTATCTAAGAGCCGAGCTTTTGACAACTTTAAGCTTTTACACTTTGCGCTTAGTAAACTATTAAAAAATCAAAATAAGAAAACTGTAAGTTGAATTATTCTTTGTTTTTCCACTCATTAAAGTCGTACGACTGTCACGTGCGTAGCTACGGAAATGCCCATATGAAACATTTAAAATAAAGTTTAACACCTAACAATTGTGGTAGATGTCACAGCGAATGAAACTTAACAGATGTTAAGGCCTATTCCACCAGATCTGTTATTCTGTTATGAGTTGTCTGTAATGAATCATAAAAGATGCCGACCATAAAAAATCTTTTAAAATTGGTATTCTACATTTCGAACTTTTATGGTATCCTGTTATCAATCTTGGGAAACTGGGGGCGATGGATCAATGTAACATGTCTGACTGTCTCAACCTGGCGGGGCCAGCATAATCTTTGTGAAATCGCCTCAAGTCGACTCAAACCTCAACGTGGTGTTTCCTGGGCAACGTCAAAACTGACAACCGTTAGTTTGGCGGCTAATCTGAGCGGCGGGCCTCCCTAGGCTTAAAATAGGTTGTGCGTCGGGTTTGAAGCCCACCCGTAAAAACCCATTTCAATGAAAACACAAAAGAATATGCGCGCAGTGGACACACATTTCCAACTCCATGCGTGCGGCTGCTAAAGAGGTGATTGGCTACCAACGCCCTCGCCGAAACCAGTGGTACGACCAGGAGTGTCGCGACGCCACTGCAGAGAAAGACGCCGCCTACAAAGCCACTCTGCAGTCGGTTGTAACGCGCGCTGCTAAGGAGCGATACAAAGAAAAGAGGAGGGAAGAGAGACATATTTTCAGGCGGAAAAAAAGAGAGGCAGAAAAGCGCGAGCAGGAGAAGATTAAGATGTATGGTGACAGGAATGAGGCCCAAAAATTTTTCGAAAAAATAAGACGCCTTGCCGATGGTTTTAAAACCGGGGCCTCTTCCTGCAAGGATGACAACGGGAATCTAGTGACAGATGTCCAGAGTACACTGACGTTATGGAGGGAACACTTCTCTAAGCTTCTAAATGGCGACGCTGACAACAATCCCGCCAATAGAGATGATATTCCGGAAACCCCAATTGCGGATGACAGCGTCGAGGTTCCGCTGCCCGACTATGATGAAGTTCTGACAGCTATAGCTCGGCTTAAAAATAACAAAGCCGCGGGAGCTGATGGCTTACCTGCTGAGCTGTTTAAGAACGGAGGCGAAGCTCTACTTAAATGCATTCACGAGCTTCTATGCAGAATATGGTCGGAAGAATGCATTCCGAACGATTGGAATCTCAGTGTGCTCTGCCCAATCCACAAGAAAGGCGATCCCACTATCTGTGCCAATTACCGTGGGATAAGCCTTCTTAATATCGCATATAAGGTCCTGTCGAGCGTTTTATGTGAAAGATTGAAGCCCATTGTAAACGAACTGATCGGACCTTATCAGTGTGGCTTCAGACCTGGAAAGTCCACCATCGACCAGATTTTCACGCTACGACAAATCTTGGAGAAGACTCAAGAAAAACAAGTCGACACCCACCATCTTTTTGTCGACTACAAAGCCGCCTTCGACAGCCCAATAAGGAAGCACCTGTACTCCACCATGTCTGAATTTGGTGTTCCTGCAAAACTAATACGACTTTGCAGGATGACACTGAGCAACACCAGCAGCGCAGTTAAAATCGGGAAGGACCTCTCCCCACCATTTATTACCAAACGAGGTTTCAGACAAGGTGATTCCTTATCGTGCGACTTTTTCAACCTAATGATGGAAAAGATCATCCGAGCTGCTGATCTGAGACGTAGTGGCACAATATTCTACAAGAGTGTTATGCTGCTTGCGTATGCTGATGACATAGATATCATTGGCCATAATACGCGCGAAGTCAGTGCAGCATTTTCCAGATTAGAAAGAGAGTCAAGTCGAATGGGTCTGTCAGTGAATGCAGATAAGACGAAATACTTAGTGTCAACAAACAAACAGTCCCAGCGTCTTGGAACCCACGTTACCGTTGACAATACCTCCTTCGAGGTTGTGAAGAACTTCGTTTATCTGAGATCCAGCATTAATTCAACCAACGACATCAGCATTGAGATCAAACGAAGAATAACTCTTGCCAACAGGTGTTACTTTGGGCTCAGTAGGCAATTGAGAAGCAGAGCCCTCTCTCGACGAACGAAAATCACGCTCTATAAATCGCTCATCATGCCCGTCCTACTTTACGCATCACAAACCTGGACGCTGAGCAGTTTAGATGAAAAGACTTTAGGAGCATTCGAGAGAAAGATTCTTCGTAAGATCTACGGACCAATCTGCGTCAATGGCGAGTACCGAATACGGTGGAATAATGAACTGTATGAGCTGTACGCTGACATCGACATAGTCAAGCGCATTAAAATCGAGCGGCTTCGCTGGCTTGGTCATGTTCAGCGCATGAAAGACGATGCTCCAGTGAAGAAAACATTCGATTCGGTACCCAGCGGCGGTCAACGCAGAAGAGGACGACCGCATCTTCGTTGGAAAGACCAAGTAGAGGACAACCTGACGAAGCTTGGAATTTCCAACTGGCGCCAGCAAGCGAAAGACAGAAATGGCTGGCGCAAATTCTTAGATGAGGCCATGACCGACATACGGTTGTAGCGCCAACTAAGTAAGTAAGTAAGTTATCAATCTTCGAAAACAAAAATCTTTTACAATTCCGTTAACTTCTGTTATGAAACAGCTGATTGCTGTCAATAAATTAACATAAGTTGAAGGAGTTATCGCTTTTAACATGTAAATTGCAAATATAAAAAGTGCCGTACATTAGCATTACAAATAAGCATGGGAGAACGACCCAGAGCAGAAGCTAAAATTTCAATAAAATTCGTGACTGACGCAGTTATGGTGAAGGTGGAAGCGGAAGAGACAGACGTGACCGCGTAGGTTACAAACATAAAGAACAACGTGGAGACGAGCATGTGGAGATGGCCAAAACCACCGAATGACAATCTTCGTGGCTGCGATAGTGGTAGTTCATTCTACCAACTACAAGATTTTGAATGCAAGATGAAGCAAACTAGTAACTACGATGGAGGCGATGCAGGAGGTTCCTTATAATATCGACAGGATAATGGACGCAACAATAAACGTAGTAACACGCAGAATAAAATTGAAATTTTAAATAAAGGGCAGAAAAATGTATCTGTTATTCTGTTGTGTTTCATAACAGATTTCGTAACAGATTTTGTCATGTAGAATACCAATTCAAGAGTTTTTAGAAAACTTTTTGCCAGTTCGAAAAGTCTTTTGTGATTTATAACAGATTTCATAAAAAATTGTCATGTAAAATACGAATTTTGGTCTCGCAACAGATTTTTTGCCAGCTCAAAAATTTGTGTGGAAAATCATAACAGAATAACAGAATTTTTTCATAAAAGATTCCGCAGAATAGGTCCAATTGCCTTAAAATAAACTGCAGAACTCTCGTATTCGCCGTTTCATTGTCTACTGATTTTTATATTTATACAAAGTCTGGACAGTGTTCAAGTGTTGCACAGTGGGCCGCCAATGCTGTTTTTTGCTTCAATGGTTTGCTTGGCGGAGTTCGAAATATTGGACGAATTTAAAATTAATAACAAAAACACAAATAAAAGAGTGTTTTTTATTAAAAAAGTTACCTTGAGCCCAAATTAAGCCCAGAAGAATAAATTAAGAATTCGAAGAATTATCACATTATTATAATATTTTAGTTTGAAAATATGTGTAAGATAAAAAAATAATGCAGTAGCAAAATTATTTTATTTGGGATTGCTGGTAACTCTAGTTTGGCTAACGATGATCTTTATTTTAAACAGGCTTTCAAAATAGGGGATATCTAATAAAATAAATTTGAGTACTTAGATTGCCATGTAGTTGGGCAAGGTTGTCACAGTTTAGGGATAGAAAATTTAAGTACTCATAGCGATACAAAATCTTGCGCGACACTAACTCATGTTAATAATTTTTGTCGATTTTGTTTCTTTTTAAACCTGTCATTATTCTCTTACACAGAGAAAACAAAATTTTCAAAAGTGGCAGAAACGAGCTACTCAGATTTTGCACTTTTAACGTTTATTTTAATTTTAAAAACGAACATTTTAAAATGAAATATTAAAACATTTTTTTTTCATTTCAAAAACGAAAATTTTAAAATGAGATTCTAAAATGGTCGTTTGATTTTTAACAATAAATCTTCTCAAATGCAATATTAAAACGTTTATTTTCATTTTAAAAACGAAAATTTTAAAATTAGATTCTAAAGTGTTCGTTTGATTTTAAACAATAAACATTTTAAAATTTTTTATATTTTAAAAAAGGAAATTTTCATTATTTCGCATTAATTCAAAAACCTTACAGAAATTCCTATCTTCTTTTTAATTAAAAAAAAAGTTTTATTGGTTTTCAAAATTATAGTTTTATTTCAGTTATTTAATCATGTTTATCTTCTTAAAAATTTTAAATATGATACTTTATTCCAGCGTATGTAAAAAAAAAGTATAATTTTTCAGATATTATTAATTTTGTTTTAAATACTTACTTTTTAGTTGTGGCATCAAATGATTCAACTCAAACTACTTCATTATTTTCTTGCAGGCAGTTTAAGTGATGAAATCGAGAATGGAAAAATATTTTATTTTTTAATCAAATATCAAATACATGAGTCAATAAAACATATATAACAAACAATTCGTTATTAACAAGTGTTTTGAAGCAAAGTAAGTGAAACCAACACCCCCACTTGAATTGTATTTATATCTATACTATTATATAAAAGGCTTCTCACGTATCTGCGACGACGCTAAACTTAAAAAGTACTGAACCGATTTTAGTTATTCTTTCACTAATATAAAGCTACATAATTAACTTAAAATCTTGCGTGCTTTATTTTTTAAAGCCACTCTTAAAAGTTACTAAAATTTAAATTTATAAAGTAGCCAAAAAAAAACCCAACATAAAAATCATTACTTCATTAAATTGTTAGACACAAAAGCAGCATAAAGCTTTATCTTTCTTTTCCTCTGCTATAGTGTTTCTCATTGTTTTTATTGCGGTGTCGGGTAGCTTTGCACATTTATACTCTCCCATATAGAGTACGTATTAATGAGCGCTTTAAAGAGCACACTGAAAACAACCCAGTGGTAAATGGACACATGACGTAACCGAGTATTTCTTAAATACAATACAGCTGCGAGGCCTCCAACACCTGTACACGATTCCCAATTACACTTGTTCGTGCATGGCCACTAAACCACTAATGACTTCTACCTTACACAGCAAACTGCTTTTTGCAGAAATCTTATAAGACTTTAGGTGATTTTTTTGTGTGCTCTAATTTATACTTCAAATTAAATACATGTGTAGTGGACGGTTTGTCAAATACAAACATATCGACAGACGGATAATGTGGAATACAAATAAACAGATGTAAAAATGCAAGGTGGAGTGAAACTTATTTGTTTTTTGCACATATTATTTTGCCCGAACGTGCTAAAGTAGAGAATAAATGTAAAACTAATTTTAAATGTGTGCGCATTAGTTAATAGGTATTGCTAAGAAAGTACTGCTAGATCTGGTGTCAAGAAATTCATTAGTTAAATCTTCAATCTAAAATTATTGGAACTACTACATTGAAATTACTATAACCCAAAACTACTTATTTTAAAACATGATTTTAGAAAATTATAAATCATTCAAAAACTTTTTATTCGTTTTAAATAAACCAAAATGAAAATTTTGTTTTTAATATGACACAAAAATAGATTCCTGAGCGAAAATATTATCGGTATATAGGTGTTCTATACTTTTATATATAAGGAAATTTTAAGCCCGACAAGATCGGTCAGAACCACTGAACCGATTATTTCTTGATAATTTTTTATAAAGGGTCCGCCAAATAACTTCTTTTTTTGAAAATTCTATAAAAAAAAAACTGAATATTTTTTTAAATTTTTTTTTTTTTTAAAGTACAATTCTTCCGGTTAATAATAAAAAATAATTTCATTCAAATGGCTGCCTCGGCTGGCCATGCAGTAACCTACACGATCGGTCCAATTTTTAAGCACATTATCGATTGTATGCAGCTGTATTTCACCAATGGCTTCACGAATATTGTCATTTAAAGTGTCAATTGTCTCTGGCTTGTCGATTTAACACTTATCTTTGAGGGCACCCCACAAATAATAGTCCAACGGTGTCAAATCGCAGCTCCGAGGTGGCCAAACGACATCAGCTCTGCGGCTGATAATGCGATCTTCAAAAACAGGACGCAAAACATCGAGTGTAGCTTTGGCTGTGTGGCACGTAGCGCCGTCCTGTTGAAACCAAATGTTGCCAATATCCTCCTGTTTAATTTTTGTGAACAAATATTCAACATGGCCCGATAACGATCGCCATTGATTGTAACGGCCACTCCTTGCCCATTTTCGAAGAAAAATGGCCCAATTATGCCTCTGGACCAAAATCCGCACCAAACAGTGACTCGTTTTGGGTTTCGGGTTTTCTGTGCCCCAAATGCGACAATTTTACTTGTCGACATAATGAGCTGACGGTGCTTCTCTTCTTCTAAAATCCGTACGCAATTTTCGCACACATTCTGCAACATTACCATGATTTTCAAAATAATGTCGCAATATTTCCCAGTGTTGTTCAAGCGTATACACAACCATATTCGTTTAGCGGAAGGATAAAACTAATTATCTGTCAAATCAGACATGAGCTAAGTGTTATCATTCACGAAATAAGCACTAGTTGAAAAAAAAAGTTAGATGGCGGACCCTGTATTAGTGCTTTGGTTATAATTTTATAATTCTTTGATTAATCAATTCCTATGATAATTTCCAGTGTCATAGCTTACTAAGTTTTTCGGAAAGTCTATTCTTTAATTATTACAATATTCACGTATTTTATTTGATGCTTACTTTCAACAAGCAGCACAATACAACATCAAAAAAAGGTTTCCTCTCTTTGTCGCGAGAGCGACAATATAACACGGCAGACATGTTGTGTAGTTGCTTTCAGAGAGATTCTTGCAGTCATACAGTGTTGATTAATTTTGTTTGCAAATGTTTTCAGGGGGCTGCCAGGTTCAGTTATAAGCATAAATTATGTAGTGCAGCCTTGCCAGCTAACTTTTCGCTACTTGAGATTGTCTTAGCTATCTATCTATCTACAGTGTTGCGCAAAATAATAGCAACAAAATAAGTGCTCTGCAACGAAATCGTGTATCTTTTTTAATATTGGGGACACACAAAAATTATTATAGGAATCAAAGCATATATTCATACATCAAATATAAAACAAATCAAATTCAAATTTGGTTTTGTTTTTTTTTATTAAATTTAAAATTAATGTGACTACATTCAATTTGTCTGTGAGCAAAACAAAAGCAACAAAACTTGAAAAATGTAAAAAGAGAAAGAAGTTCGAAGAATTATTGGTAAAAGTTCCGTTATTGTAAAGCACGTGTTGCTTGTAAGTCATAAACATTTAAGTTTAGTTTTTTTTGTGCTAGTTGTGACATTGACTGTTCCATTTATAATGGCACGTTTTAAATACTGTGAAGCTCTTAAATTACAAACTATTTCCGAATATAAAAACGAAAATTTGCAAATATCTAACGTGAAACAGTTTGATATTAATCGGTCAATACTTTGCAGATTAATAAAGAAATATACCTTCACAAAAGACGTAACAACGGTACATTAAAGAGGGCCACCGCGGAGGACACCGCTGCGTGATGACAGGAACATTTGTGGTGTGTTCAAACGAAATGTATTTGCCACATCCAAAGAGGTTGTTCGGACCAGCGTTGCCATATGGTCCGATATATCGGATATGTTACGATTTTAATACTTGAATCCGACGTTCCGATATTTGACCAAAATTCTTCAAAATGTTACGATTTCAGAAAAAGTAGATCCGGCGTCCGATTTTGCATATATTTTTATATGCATATATATATATGAAAAGAAAAAAATATTAGTATAATAAAATTGATGGCAACTTTAAAATAAAAAGATGCGATGATGCTTCTGCATTTCCAATAATGGGAAAATTTATTATTGAATTTTCCTCAGCTAACGTTGAGCGAACTTTTAGTCAAATAAATATTAATAAAACTAAAGTTCGCAATACATTAGAGTTAGATGCAATGGAACGAACTCTGCATAAAAAAGATTATCTGTGCATGAAATCTTTTAACTGTTTTAGTCTAGAAATTATTAAAGAAATGATAAACAAATGTCTTTTTTTTACTTGCACAAGGCTTACTAAAAAAGATGCAAATATAGATAACCTCAAATTCGTTAATTTTAAATTGGGTGTACCTGTACAACTCTTCGATAAGGTGTTCGACAAATCAGTTTGGCCACTTTCATTAAAAATTTCGCGCTTTGTCTTAAAACCAAAAAACTTCGAAAATGGGATTGTAACCATTCCTCCACCAATTCAGTTAACTCAGTAAACTTTGATCCAGTTTATCGTAATTCAATTATCTGCAATAATATCATCGGCATAACAACTACTGCAGTGAGCACCACCACTGTTTCCAACACCGCTTCAATCGCATCATCTAACACTTTTAATCGTCGACAACAACAACAACAACAACAACAACAGCAACAGCGTGAATTCTCTCTTTATTATCACAACGCAGGTGGTTTGCGCACGAAAACTAACATATTATTTTCCTCCGCTGCCTCGCATAATTTCGACGTAATTGCTCTCACTGAGACATGGCTGACATCTCACTTTTTGTCGACAGAACTATTTGACTCTAATTTTGAAGTATACCGAAGAGACCGCGTGCTTTGTTCTGGTGTCACCAGGGGCGGTGGCGTTCTGATTTCAGTTGCCTCTGCGCTCAAAAGCAGACAAATCATTCTACCAAGAAGCTCTGACTACATCGAACAAATTTGTGTTGCAGTATCGTTCGGAACTGATTGCGCTCATGCTACCACAGAAATTGTTTTTATCTTAAGTTATATACCACCATCAAGTGATATTAATTTATTTAACGATCACATTTTCAATATTAATTTTATTGTTAGTTCAATTCTTCCACATCAAACTCCATGCGTTTTGGGGGATTTTAATTTGGGAAATATCGAATGGAAACTAAGCGATACTGATCAAATTTTAATTCCTTTTAACTTAAAAAATGAGATTGAAATGAATCTCTGCGATTCAATTTACTCCCTCGATCTTTTCCAAATTAATTTTCTCAAAAACGACTTGAATCGAATTTTAGATTTAATTTTCATTAATAATGATTTCAAATATGATTTATTTAAATGTGACATTCCTTTAACATCCGAATCAGTTCATCATAAGGCAATTATGCTCATATTCAGCTTTTATGAATTTTCAAATATTCAAGTGGAAGATTTGAGTACTTCGTACGACTTTCATAAAGCAAACTATGAATCTTTAAATATTTTTTTTTATTCCATCGACTGGACAACAATAATCGGTTCATTAAACTTGAACAATATGTATAATGTATTCAAGCTCATTTTAAAAGAAGGATTCGATTTATATGTCCCTAGAAACCGAAAAGGTCAAATAAATTGCCTTGGTACAATCACAGATTGTCCCAACTCAAAAATTTAAGAAACAAAGCGCATAAGAGATTCAAATTAACTAACTCTAATGAAGATAAGTCATTATTTATTCAACGCAGGCGTGAGTTTGACTTCTTATCAAACTTTTTATACAAAAAATATGTAAGTTCAATGGAACAAAATATAAAATACAACCCTAAGTCCTTTTGGATTTTTTACAACTCTAAACGTAAAAGCTCTGGATTTCCTAAATCTATGGAGTTAAATGGAGTTAAAGCGAATAATAATCAAGATATTTGCGAGCTATTTGCGAAATTTTTTGGATCAGTCTTTGACAACATCAGCAGGACCCCTTGTCTCAATAACTTCCCAAATGTTTCTGAAATTGTTAATATCGGAAATATAGAGTTTTCTGTAAACGAAGTATTTAATGCCCTTCAAAGCATTGATTGCGCTAAGGGTGGTGGATACGATTTGCTTCATCCAATAGTTCTTAAGTCTTGCGCAAGTTCTCTTTGCACTGCAATAACTTTGATTTTTAACAAGTCCCTCTCGAGCGGAACATTTTTAGATGAGTGGAAACAGGCTTATATATCTCCGATTTTCAAATCCGGTCAAAAGTTCCTTATAGTAAACTACAGACCAATCATTAAACTTTCGGTCATACCAAAGCTTTTAGATAAATTAATTGCCAATAAATTATTTTGCCAAGTGCGAAACTTTATCTCCACTGAGCAGCATGGATTTTTCGCTGGCAGATCCACCTGCACAAACCTATCTATTTTCACAAACTTTTGCATGAATGCCATAGAGAAGGGCCTTCAAGTTGATGTATTATATACAGATTTTGTGAAAGCTTTTGATAGCTTCAGCCATAAATCGTTAATTTCTAAATTAGGAAAGCTAGGATTTCACTCCAATTTTTTAAAATGGATGAACTCTTACCTTATAAAAAGAAAATTATTCGTAAAAATTGAAAATTGTTACTCTAGTATGGTACATGCTACGTCTGGTGTTCCCCAAGGAAGCCACTTAGGGTCACTTTTGTTTATTTTATATATAAACGACATACCCAAAAGCTTTCAATTCTGTTTTACAAAAATTTGTCAAAAATGTTTTCCATTATTAAGTGTACTTCCGATTGTTTGCAATTTCAGTCTGATATAAATGCTCTTCTTGAATGGTGTGAGGTCAATGGCTTAAAATTAAACTTCTCCAAATGTTATATCTTAACTTACTGTCGCAAAAATGATTGCATAACGCATGAATATTCATTCAATGCCAACAATTTTTTTCAAATTACAGCCTCTATTAAAGATCTTGGCATTTATTTTGTTTCCAATCTCACTTTTAAAACTCATAGTGACTATGTCATTTCCAGGGCTAACTCACAACTAGGTTTTGTCAAAAGAAACTCTAAGGAGTTCTCTGACCCCCACACCGTAAAATCAATTTTTGCAAGCTTGGTCAGATCTATTCTGGAATATTGCAGCATTGTTTGGAGTCCTACATATGCAGTGGATGTTAACAGAGTCGAAAAAATTCAGAAAAGATTTTCTCGCTTCGCTTTGCGTAATTTGTACTCATATCAGGATATGCCTTCATATAATATTCGCTGCAAACTACTAGGAATAATATCTTTAGAGCTAAGAAGAAAAAGTTTTTCAATTTTATTTGTCAAAGACATTTTAGATGGCAAGATACAATGTCCACAATTGTTGGAACTTATCCCATTGTATGCACCAATGAGAGGTCTTAGGGAAAGACCGTTATTTTATATTTTTCCCCATAGAACAAATTTTGGCCAGAATGAGGTTATATGTAAATGCTTAACTCTTTGTAATACTGTTACTAGTCATTTGGATTTCTGTATGAATAGAGAAATATTTAAGAAATTGTTAGTCAATGTTTTATCTTCAGTTTAAGATTTTAGTTTAAGTATATATCTGTGAGGGCAGTTGCCCAGTAGATGAAATAAATAAATTAATAAATAAAATTTCATAAAGCACGGTATATATGACTTCGAAAAAATTATATTTTTTACACATATTTTTTTTCACTAAAATCTAATTTTTTTGCAGTTTTTGCCGGCTTAAAACAACAACAACATTTTTTCGTTAATTTACTTGAAGCAAAAGCTTTACATTTATAGAGTTAAAATTGAAAAATTATGTATTATAGCTCTATGCATATAATTTTTACCGATATAAGAGATCTACATTAAACCAAACTGTGTTGCAAATGTATTTTTTATTTGATTTTTTCTCCTTGTTTGAGTGTTCAAAAATATTTTCAAAACTTAATTTATTATAATATATTTTCTATATTTATAATGATTATTTAATTGACTTTTGAAAAAAATGTGATTTATTTCAATAAATACGTCCTAAGTCTAATAAAATGCAATATTTTGTTTGTCTTCTTTGTTGTAAAATGCGACTGAAAATTTATTAGTTCTTGTTTTCAGAGTTTCACAAATCCGACGAGAAATCTGACGAGCAGAGTGCAAAAGTTACGCTGTAAATTTTTTGTTCATGGCAACACTGGTTCGGACACTTGATTTAGATATCCACCACAGCACTGTTTGAAGACGAGCCGTTGAGAACGATTAAAGAAGTTACAGACCGGCAGAGAAACCTTTGCTTACCGCTAAGCAAAAAAAACAAGGTGAGGTGTTACAATTTAAACAATTCTGTCTGAAATTGTGACAACTAGTTGCAATTTATTGTTTTTTAGACTCAGTCTTCCAAAAGAGCACCTAAATTTTACCGTTCAAAAATCGAAAACTGTTTTTTTTTGCGATGAATCAAAGTTCAACTTGATTAATTCAGATGGGATGTGCACGGTACGGCGCCACACAGGTACACGACTTGAAGCCCGAAACTTCAAAATAAATTTTAAATTCGGAGGCGATCGCATTATGGTCTGGACTTGTTTTTCCTATAATGAAGTTGAACCATTTCAAAAAAGCGATGGAATTATGGATCGATTTGTATATAATGACATTTTAGAAAGCAATATGCGATCACATTCAGAGTGGAACCCCAGAGTGGAGCCCGATCACGACCCGAAACACACTTCAAAGCTCATAAAAGATTACATTAGAGGCAATGGGATTCAAGTCCTTGATTAGCCGGCACAGTCACAATGACTTGAATCCCATTGAAAATTTTTTTGGGATTTTGAAGGTAAAAGTTTCTGGCCAAAGGTTTTCCAATAAGACTGCACAGTATGAAGCGCTGAAACTTAATTGGGAACATATACTAATACTAACTTATATACTTTAATAGAGTTTAATATCAATAATAATGGATCTTACACCAAATATTAATTATGTTGCTTTTGTTTTGCTCTCAGACAAACTGAATGCAGTCACATTAATTTTAAATTTAATAAAGAAAACAAAACCAAATTGGAATATGATTTGTTTTTAATATGATGTATGAATATATGCTTTGGTTCCTATAATCATTTTTGTGTGTCCCTAATATATAAAAATATACACGATTTTGTGGCAGCGTACCGATTTTGTTGCTATTGTTTTGCGCAACACTGTATCTATCAATCTATCCATACTATTAAAAGTGTTGTGACACTGTACGTATGTTTGACAATCACGCGAGAACCACTGTACCGTCTTAGACGATATAGGTAACAAACGATTTTTATTTCAACGAAATCGTGATAGACTGTTCAAATTTTGCCACCCCTACTGTTCACGTCTTCAAAATGCTAAAAATGCAATATTTAGACGGTTTTGGTCGTACGAGACTAAAATTTGGCAATTTTATTTGTATGGTTACTTTCGACAGCTGTACTAAAGATGGGTTCCCACGTCTCCTTCAATCGCCCATAAGTCAATGAAAATGCTATATATCAAACGGTTTTGGTAGTACAATACTACGTTTAAATTGGGCCTAATGACTCATTTGGAATCAGCCATTCAAAAGTGCTTACATTTTTTTTTGAGAAAGTATCTCATTTTATTTGACAACTGCTTCTTTGTTTAGTTTTTACTCTTTGATATTGATGATAATACACGTACATAAAATGATTTGTTGTTTGCCGTTTTCTTTTGTTTTTAGTGTGTACGGTGTTTTTTTTATACATTCTCCATTGAATGCGTTCGAAATAGTTTGAAATAAGTTTTAAGAAAGTATCCAATCTCATTTAACTGTTTTAAATGAGTTGAATTGCAACTGAGAATTTGTATGGGAAATGAAATAAATTCGTTTCTCATTTAGCTGAATGGGCTGAAGTGAGTCATTTGACCCAATGCGAATAGAATATAAGACTAAAATTTGATAATGTAGTTTGTAATATTTGAATTTTTTTCACAGAAATACATTTTTAAGGTGTAGTTGTAAAAAATATAATAACATTTTGAAAAAAAAATTTTAAATGAGTACTATCAAAGAGTGTGCAAAATGGATATTGAAAAAAAAAAAAAAAATTCAACAAAATAACTTTTGGCCTATTTTTTGAGCACAAATTTAATATTTAAAAGGTCAAAACCTATATTTAAAAGGTGAAAACAATATAAAACATTGAATTGGTGAAAGAACGGTTAACCTTTTCTCATTTCTCCAAATTAACTTAATTGACCTTTCAAACAAAGAAAATTTAATGAACATCGATTTGAAAATGGCCGAGATGTTTGCTTGCAAATTAAAATATCGAAATTTCAATCGGTTTTTTCTCATTAAGCGACTTCAAAAAAAGGAGGTTCTCAAGTTGGTTGGTTTCTTTGTTTTTTTTTTAGTTCTAAAGAAAATGTGTTATATTGATTAAATCTGTAGTTTTCAAGATATCGCAATAAGTTTGATGTCATAATAACGGAAATTTTCAATATACTAGATGTACGTACAAAATATTTTCAAAAATCTTTCGTTTATCGTTATTTTTTTTTAGTTAACGACTTTTCATTTATAGTTTTCGAGATATAGCCAAAATTTTGATGTCATAATAATGGAAATTTTTCAAAACTTATGAAAATGTATTAAAATTCAGTATATAAGTAAAAACATACATTTTTGAATTATAAATTTAAAAAATTTTTACCAATATTTTTTTAAATCCTGTTATGCAGGATTTTTTAAAAAATAAAAATACCGAAAAAGCCAAGCAACTTTATGTTACCATAGCAATTATTGTAAAAAGGTAATTCAAATTAAATAAAGTAGTTTTTTTAATATTTATACCATTTTTGAATTATTAAACAAACCGAAATTTTTTTATATTTTGCATTTGAAGATATAACAAAAGATATAATTAATTTTAAGATTTCAAATTTATACATGGTATTTAATATTTTTATTGCAGGCGAAGCAGCGGATATTTGCTAGTATTTATATATATTAATTTTACTATGTCATGGTCAAACGTTCGCAATTGCTTTAAAAACATTTCGTTTCACTTTTCTCTTTGAAAATGTGCGTTTTCATTTTTGTATGTTGTAAAATGTTTTTAAAAATATTAATTTTACCCTACTTTAGCATAGAAAAATTTACGTAGTTGTTTTATAAACGTTCCATTTTGCTTTTCTTTCTAAAAATGTGCGTTAACTATCAAGCATTTAGAATTTGTATTTAAATCATATAATATCAACATAATAACAAGGTCATTTAGAAAAAAACTTTAATTTGAAAAAATGTTTAATTTTAAGATCAATTCTTCTATCAGTGGAAACACCAACCTTCACCTGCAAGTATTTAAACAAGGCTTCATTGCAATATTTTTGCAACTTCAGAGTCATTTATGTGTTTTTGGTGACCATACAACGATACGATAATTTCTTGAATTTTTTTGATACAACATCATAGTTGATGATGTTAAAGACCCAAAAAATGTACAAAATTTCGCAAAAGTCTACTAGAGTTTTAGGGCTTCAATATTTTGTTGATTTGCTCAATAACTCGATTGAAATTTTTTTTTCATATACGATAGTTTGCCTTAGCACGGCAGTACTGGTGTCACAAAGTTACCGTTCCTAGCGAGCTCGTGTGTTCTTTCATTTCCTTGTATGCACTTATGACCTTGTACACATTGGATTTTGTGTCGCCAGATTTGAAAAAACTTAGACAGTGCGGCGCGTTAAGATTTCACCACTTTCATCTTTGTTGAGAAAGCATCTTAAACGGACTCGCAGCTTCCCAGTAGTTCGCGGCATCATTGACGAACTTTTCGTGATGATTTCTTAAAGGAAGTTTCTGCATGAGCTGCTGGACTTAAAAAAAATTCATACAAAATATAATGCAAAGTAGCGGTACTAAGCGCCTAACTTTTTCCACTCTATTACAACTACTTCAAGATATTCATGATTGTTGTAATTCCCAGAATCGTTCAGAGTAGAGTTCGCTAACTATCAATGACACTATCGATAATTTCACGCTATCGTGACTATCGATAGTTTTGGACTGACTATAGATGGTTTTTGATATTGTATAAGGCAAAGTACCGGTTGTCAGCGCCTAACTTTTTCCACTCTATTACAACTACTTCAAGATATTCATGATTGTTGTAATTCCCAGAATCGTTCAGAGTAGAGTTCGCTAACTATCGATGACACTATCGATAATTTCACGCTATCGTGACTATCGATAGTTTTGGACTGACTATAGATGGTTTTCGATAGTATTTAAATATTAATTTACGCCATTCGTTTAGGTGTTATTGCCATTGCTGTCGAATTCGTTTGATTTTGACAATTTGGTATAATTTTTTTTCTGTTTTGTAGAGTGAAAGCTCAGGTAATGTTTCTTATAAATGTATGAGCATTGTGTTGATCTGGAAGATGGGTGATAGTTAGTTAGAGGTTAAAAAGATGTAGTAGTTTTGGTGCAGATTAGTTTTAAATTTGACCAAGCGCGTCGGAAGCGAATTTCATCTGGGAGACAGTACAAATGGTGGTGCAAAAAAAGTTCACCAAAATTTCTTCAAAGAAACATGAATGTGAATAAACAAATTTTTTATTTTAGTTTAAAATAAAAAAAAAATATAAAAATATTAAAATATCATTATTTTTAAAAGTTCTTCCAATTTCAATATTAGAGACCATTCTTCAAAATATCTTTCATATGGTAATATGAAAATATAAGAAATAATGGTTGCTTTTATAAAGCAAGACTAGGTATATCTTTACATGGTTCAAATGCAATAAGGTACAAAAAGTTATATCAATTTAAATTATTCCAAAATGTTTCTTTCTGTCCTTGCGAGAAACAAACTCTTTCACCACCTCTATCGAATTCAATTCTTCAGTTTTATCTTAGTGAATGTGTATAAGTGCCACATGAGTGAGTCGTTTCTGTGTCATAGTTGCTCGAAGATACGTTTTAAGTCGTCTTATTGCACTAAAAAAACGCTCAGATGAAGCTGCTGATGCAGGCACAGTCAAAAGCA
This sequence comes from Dichetophora obliterata, assembly GCA_963920525.1. NCBI lineage: Eukaryota > Metazoa > Arthropoda > Insecta > Diptera > Sciomyzidae > Dichetophora > Dichetophora obliterata. The sequence goes on along the minus strand of OY986439.1, from coordinate 113,851,873 downwards.
AAGCAATAAGTTTTTCAACTTAATTTAATAGTTTTTTACAGTATCCGAATTTTTTGCTAAGTGGGATACAATGCCACTACAATTTGAAGGTGTTTGGAAAGACAAGTGCTCCAGCATTTTAAGTTGCGCGTGGAGGTCGCTCCCATCAAAGTCATCTGCATAAAGATCTAGTTTTGTTTTTAGATTTTGTTCAGAAGGCACTTTTCCGTTGAAGGCTTCGATTACAATATTACAGTATTAAGCTACATACTTAACCCATTTTGAACATCTGTACGATTTTTTGTACAGCAACTTTAAAAATTTATATTGCAACAGCCAAACATTTTTTATGGAATTTTTTTACATAAAAGTGTAATGTCGATTATTTTAAATTAAGAACATAAATAATTCTTCATATATTTTTATCTTAAATAATGTTTTTACCGATTTAAAAATGACCTCTTTTTTAGTAGTTTTTCCAAACGAAACAAACGTGGATTCAATTCCTATATTTTTACACATTTATGCTAAATTGTATAAGTAAAGAAATAAATGATTCTTTGAATAAGTATTCAAAAACGTTTATCTGCGCTAATTTATTAGCAAAAAAAAAAATGCGTGTACGAAAAATCGTACGCTGGGCTATTTCTGTAATAAAATAATTTGACAATCAGCTGTTTTAATGCACGTAAAATCGTACGCTGGGCTATTTCTGTAATAAAATAATTTGACAATCAGCTGTTTTAATGCACGTAAAATCGTACGCTGTAAATCGTGTAAAATCTGCAGAAAATTCATTTAGCACTTGACGTTTGTTTTAATTCTACAATAAAATATTATATACTTCTTTCAAAAGTAATTCAAACTGTGGTTTTAACAATAAAAATGGCTAGACGTCGATATTTAACAACCGCGGAGTTGGAAGATATTATAGAGAATTGGAGTGATGAAGAGCAGGGGCCAATAACCAATATAGTGCTATGCGCACCAGAAAAAGTGGACGAGCTCACAGACGAAGAGGAGTTTGATGAAAATGTGATGCCCAATATGGAACCACCAAACATTCAAGAAGTTGCAGGGCATGTGGAAATTGAGTGGGATTCAATTGAAGATGACTTTGCAGCTCCTATGCAAAATGTACGTCAAACCTCTTTTACAAGTTTACAAGCATTTGGCCACCCCAACTGGTGCAAGGGGAAACGTTCATCATCTGAAGTTGTTAAATATGATAAGCAACCTAATTATGAACCACTCGAAGCCCTTGCTGCTACATTGGTTTCGCAATTGGAAAATTTAACTCCAACGGAGCTATTTTACCAATTTTTTGACGAGGATGTGATGCAGCTTCTAATTACTGAAACTAACAGGTGAATTAACAAATTAAGTAATGTTTAAAATATTCTAAAGTTCGTAATTTGGTAGATATTACAATCAACACAATAACATCGATAATGTTTGCGACAATGATGACATGCAGCGTTTCTTAGGAATTCTTTTGATGTCTGGCTATAGCACAGTTCCAGCCATCAACGATTATTGGAGTACTAGACCTTCTCTAGGCCGCCCAATAGTGAAACAAGCAATGTCCCGAAATAAGTTCAAGCTCTTGAAGAAATATTTTCACTTGAGTAACAACAGCAGTTTGGATGAAAGAGATAAATTCGCAAAACTACGCCCATATTTTGATTTGTTGAATAGAAATTTTAGTAAGTTTGGTATTTTTAGCGAACATCTTTCGATTGATGAGCAAATGGTGCCATACTATGGTAAACACTCTTGCAAAATGTATATTCGTGGCAAACCCATTCGTTTTGGCTATAAACTGTGGTGCCTTTGCTCGTCAGATGGATACATGTTCCAATTCTATCCATATGGAGGTGCAGGTGGATACAACAAACAAATTGGCTTAGGTGCTGACGTCGTCTTGCGTTTGTACAAATCCAAGTAATCACGATGTTTATTTTGACAATTTTTTTTCGTCGTATTATTTAATGTGTCTCCTTTCCAAGAGAAATTTCTTCGCTACTGGTACAATTCGCGCCAATCGTTTAAACGGTGCCAAATTACGTACTGGAAAAAAATTGCCAAAGGGTTCTACAGATTATCTTTTTGACAAAACGAATAAAATTTTATTGCTACGTTGGAGCGACAATAAGGAAGTTACGCTTATAACGAACCACCAAACCATAGAACCACTGGCACGTGCAGCCCGATATGACAAAGTGCAGAAAAAGAAAGTTGCAGTGGAAATAGCTCAAACTATTTCACACTACAATAAGAACATGGGTGGAGTAGATCTTCATGACAATGCCGTGTCAAACTATCGCGTGGCCATACGAGGGAAAAAATGGTGGTGGGCTTTATTTGTAGCTGGCCTAGATAGTGCCCTAGTTAACGCATGGAAGCTACATTGCATTATAGAAAAAAAACAGCTTCATAAGCCGATGTCTCAAGTAGATTTTCGAGTAATCATATGTGAAGACCTCTTACTCTCCGACAAAATAGAAGAAAATGGAGATCAACAGGCAGGACTGCCAAAAATCAACGGGAAACATTTAGTTGCAAAAGATGCAAATTCGAAATACTTACGTTGCGGTGTTTGTCATAAAACAACTATATATATTAGGGCGGGTCAAATTCTGGCTCAGCGAAATTCGTAAAATACATGTAATTTCAAGACTTTTTCTCCACTACAGCATATACAAATTCTGAAAAAAAGCTGTGCGGACTTTCGTAAATAGATTCATACACATACATTCATACATTCATATTTTATAATTGAGAACAAAATCTATTTACGAAAGTCCGCACAGCTTTTTTTCAGAATTTGTATATGCTGTAGTGGAGAAAAAGTCTTGAAATTACATGTATTTTACGAATTTCGCTGAGCCAGACCTCCAAAAAATTCGTCCATACAAATTGACCCGCCCTAATATATATATGTGCCTAAAATGCAATAAACATCTTCATCCAAAATGTTTTAATAAATATCCACCCCATGTGAAATAAATAAATTTGAAATATAAACATTTAAATAATTACGTCTGGCTTTTAAAATTTACTCGTAGTTTTCTTAGTACATATATTTTTTTACAGATATGGACCAGTGTACGATTTTTCGTACAGGGTGTAACTACTAAAGGGGCGGATGAAAATTTTTTTTTTTTACTTTTAAGGTAAGAATGCTTTAATAACTAAACGCTCCAAAAAATGTTTCCAAAATTTCAAGCGGATCTGGTACCGGTTCAAAATGGGTTAAGGGTGCTTTTAAACTGAAGTGGTGGGTTTGCAGTAGAAACTCTACATTTTGTTCTATCTTTTTGCAAACATAGAGAAAGAAAATGGTTATCCGCAAGCATGCTTATGAAGAAGAAAGAAAGAAGAGGAAAATATTTAATACAAAAATATTATCGTTGTAAAAAAAACTGATATTTTGAATAACTTTTGAAGTTTTCTTTTTAAATTGTTTATCTAGCTAAAAAAGTGGGGGGCAACTGCCCCCCCTTTCCCCCCGCTTCCGACGCCAATGAATTTGACGGGAAACACGCTCGCAGGGCGACTTTTCCACAACTTTACCGTACGACTAAAGAACGAATTATCGCTACAACGTGAGGTTCTGTGTGGTATCAAGGCAATGGTAAAGCAATGGGCTTGAACAGCTGCCCGAGTGGACCTGGAAAACATTATATTTAAAACACATACACAAACAAGTATTTTGGTAAAAAAAATCATATAAATATTTAAAAGCAATATTTAAATTTACAATAACACTCTAGTTAATTCACTCTGTGGTGGCGTCAGGCCATTACGAAACCAACGTTACGTCAATTTCCAATAGAGTTGAGGAGGATGAAGTATTTTTATCCCCTATCAAATCGCACGACGTTGAATTCAGTCCAGAAGTACATTTCGATTTTAAATCCTTGACGAATTTTCTTTATATTGCTGTCTACTTTTCATTAACGAAACTTCCTCAATACGTTTCTGTATTGCGTCTGGCACGAATTTGGAACATTTATATTAAATTTTCGTCACTGAAATTTAAGGCGAAATCAGCATGTTTCGTCAAGGATCAAGAAAAATTGTACATGATTCATTTGAGATTTCTGCAGGACTGGAACTACTGTGCTACTTTTGTTTAGTTTGGAGCATTTCTTATTGCAGCATCATGACAAATAAAATCTTATTCTTGATTTGAAAATATATAATTTTTTAAAATTTTTTTCTTGGTAGAAGAGTGATTAAGAAGAGTGTTATTGTAAATTTAAATATTGCTTTTAAATATTTATACAATATTTTTTTACCAAAATACTTGTTTGTGTATGTGTTTTTAATATAATGTGATCAAACACTGTCTAACTGAATAAACGTTATTAATAATAGATTATTTCAAATTGCGTGCCAAAATTATTGTAATAAAATTATGTAATATAAATCACTTTGAATTTACATCAAAAGGTCATTTGTTGTATGCCAAAACAAGTTTAAAATTTTATCTCTACTGACTGCATAATATGCGAATTTTCCAAACATCATGGGAGTTATTCTATGGAAAGCAATATATTATAACAGCAAAAGCACCAATAACACCAATAAATAAAGAGCAAACACACATAAACATTATTGCATTAATGCATAGTTTTAAGGCAATCAAATATTTTGACAAAGCCTAAAATTTGTAGCACACAAAATGCCAATTTAACAAAGTACACAAAACAGTTTAAGTAATCAAATAGTGCCACCGAAAATAACTAATAGCATTATAAACATTTTTTTGACTCATTTTCAAGTAGTAATGATAAATCAATGGCTTACATAAGTGATATTTAAGTCACTTCAAAATAAAAATGATGTTTATTTAACCTCAATATTGCCTTAACTAATAAGGTTGAACTGGAATTGGAACCAATGACTTATGATGAGATTGTCTTATTTCTACGAACTTAATTTTTTTTATAAACCTTTAAAATAAGTTTCTTGGAATTTTGCAGTCTGCTTGTTATTTAATCTGGTTCTGTAATTTTGTCATATGTCTATTCTCAAATGCATTATACTGAAGAAAATGTTACTGAAGAAAATAATGTGTATCTTTTGTTCGTTTCTCGTAGTATTTTCTACTAACTGCTGCACACAGAACAACAAAAAATTCAACATCGACTTTTGATTGATTATGGTGCACCGTGTCAAAATACAGGTTCCTGCAAAATTAAATTTTACTTTTCTACAACTAAAAATTACATTTTTATTAACAAAATCATAAAAGCAATCAGTGCAAGCGCTTGAGAAATTTAAAAAGTTTTTTGATTCTCCTGTAAAATTATAAAAAGTGTTGTTACGCCTTCTTGCATTTTAGGTGACTGTATGTACTTCGCATTGATGGGTACTGGTATGAAATTGATTGCATTACTATATAGAAACAAAACAATAGAGCTGTGTCAAAGGAGAAATTTAGAGCCAGTTTCACGACCATTAGTTAACCACTAACCATAGCTTAACTAACAGATTTGAGTTTTAGATTGAGCAGTTCTTGCGATCGTCTGATATAATTAGCAATATTTATAGTTTTTGTTTTGATTTTGTGACTAGAGTTTATTAAAACATTCCATGAGCTGCAGTGCTCGTTCTCACAAATCGTTAACAACATTTAATTTTTAACATTATTAAGTTCAACACTATAACTTGATACATTTTTCGATTCTTCAGGATATTTTGTTAAAAAATGCGTTGGAATGGAAAATCTTATAAAAAATTTTATTGCCTTTTAACCCATTGTACCAGCGGTCGAGGTCTTCAACACAAACTTGTGTCGTTAATTATTAAATTATTAAAAATATTAGGTAGTGGAATTTAATCATATTTTTTAACTATTTATTTAGTTTGTTGATTTAGATCTCCGACCGAACACTTTTATTCCCTCTTACACCTTTTTAAAACCTCACCTGGGAAAACACAAAATCAGTTAAAAAATAGCCTTTTTTTAAGGTTATTGTAACTAAATGTATGAAAAAAAGTAAAAAAGGGTTATTGAATCAAATAGCCAAAAGTTCATATAAATCTAATATGGGCATTTCCAGAAAAGAGTCTACCGTGACCAAAAAATTAAAACTTATTAAAAACTTATTATTTTATTATATCATTTAAGAGAAGCATTTTAATTTTATTAGTTTCAGCAATTTCTTCATAAATTCATTAACCATCATGATCAATTCGTCTGCACTGTTTCACAAATGTTGATACAAGGGAAGGTCAATATATTAAATTTATTTTGTAATTACTTATTTACATAATTACTTAACTAACTAATTACTTTAATACCCAATTAAAAGGCAATGGAAATTTTTGTGGTCGAATACCAAATTCCATGACTGTGCAAACTATAACTCAAAAGCTATTCGATATCACAAATTTAAGTTGTATGGGTTGTACTACGTTAAAACCTGCGCATGAATGCGAACAACCAATTTGGAAAGTTTCATCGCGATCGGATGAACGGTGTAGAAATATATTCAGAACACACAAACAAACAAACGTAAATTCATTTATATATATATATAGATTACTAGCAACCCTCTGCGGCTTTGGTCGCGATACGGAAACAATTTTTATTTTTATTTTTGTTGTAACAGTAAGTAAAGCAAATAACAGCTTTAAATATTTTTATTGCAATTCCATTCTCATTAAAATAATAGTAAAATGAAAGATGCAACAACCAAAACTATAAAAAACATGACACGAAGAAAATGGCAAAAGAATAGCCCATCCTAGATTAAACAATTAGGCTATTCACTGTTTGAATACGCTGCACATTGGGGTATTCATACCAATTTGTGTGATTAATTAAAAAAATCAAATCGAAGCTACTCAACCATGATTGGTATCGTTCGAAAGAGAATAGAATTCTACATCACTATGTAAAAGAAGAATTGAAAAAAAGTCAACGGTATCCGTGCACTGCGATTGCAAATTTGACGTTTTCTTTACTTTTGGTGCGCGCATAGAAAAAACACAAAAATTTTTATATTTCCAAGTGGTTTTTCTTGAAACATTAAAATAAGTAAAATTCTTTGAGGAATGGAACCTTCTACCTCAGGTATTTTTGGAACGTCAAATGAAATATATTAGTACAAAAAGTGTCTGTTCGCATTTTTAATGTTTTTTCTCGTGCTGGCTTATAAAATGTGTGTTTTTAGGTACATATGTAAGCATATAGTTGTGAATACCACTCAATTCAGTGAAACTCTTTTTTTTGTTTTGTTACAACAAATATAAGTGATAAGTTAAAAAAAAAAAAGTTTGCAAGTTTTCTGCGGTTTTTAAGACAAAACTTTTTTTCATGCACATGCAATTGAAATACATATATGCAAGTAATAGTCGAAAAATTGAAATGTGTACATGAAGTTAGTGTTACTATTGTTGTTGTTGCTGTTATTTTTTATTTGTTTTGTTTTCTTTGTTTTTAAAAATTAATAAAGGTTAACAACAAGTGGCGAAGCAACTATTTGTTTATTGGAAGGGTAAAGGTACTCTGTGCTGTGTGTACTTTGCTGTGTTCATGTTGTTTTTGTTAGTGCTTTTTTATGTTTTGTTTTTTTTTTTTAATAATATAATAAACGTCAACAGTTAGTGATGTAGCTTCAGTTTGTTTATATGTTGAGGGGTAAAAGTACGAAATATTTTGGTTTATATCACTATTCCGTAGAATAGTAATAGAATAGCAATATTTTTGTATTGCATATGTATTTCATTAATATTAAGGAAAAAAAAAAATAAAGTTCCATATATTAAATGGTTTTGTGATGCTTTTTATACTTTCTAATTGTTTGTTAACTAAAAAATATAAATTTCGTTACTAAGAGGCTTGACTCTTAGTATTAGTAATCACACTTTTTGCTATCAATTACCCCAGTTCGTATTTTTAATGTTTTTTCCCGTCTAGGCTTATAAAATGTGTGTTTTTAGGTACATACTCGTATGTAAGCATAAAGTTGTGAATTCAGTGGAAGTCTATTTTTTTTTGAAACAACAAATATAAGTGATATGTTACCAAAAAAAAACTAAAAGTAAGTAATTTTAAGAGATTTTACGGTTTTCATAAAGCCACTTTATATGGGAGGTAGGCGTGGTTTTCATTCGATTTGGTTGAATTTCATACTTGAAGCGCATATTAAATATCAAAGCTCATATACAAATAAAAAGTCGATATATGAAGTTTTGTGGAATTAAAAGAGATATTACCGTTTTGAATAAAGTCACTTTGTATGGGAGGTAGGCGTGGTTTTCATCCGATTTGGTTGAATTTCATACATGAAGCGGATATTAAATGTCAAAGCTTATATACAAAAAAAAAAGTCGATATATGAAGTTTTGTGGAATTTAAAGAGATATTAAAATTTTGAATGAAGTCACTTTGTATGGGAGGTAGGCGTGGTTTTCATCCGATTTGGTTCATTTTCGATTCTAATCTTTATATTTTAGAAACAAGCTTAAATACCAAATTTCATTACAATAGCTTCAAAATTACGGCTTTTATTGTGTCGATAGACAGATAGACGGACAGACGGACGGACGGACAGAAATTTTTTTTCGTCTTTGGACTCATTCTAACTAAAACACAAAGTCAAAAATTCCCTCCGTCTGCTAGGTGATTTGATCACAATTTTCAGGGTTCAATACCCCACTGTGCGCTGGTCTGCTATTTGTACGATTTGCTATTTGTACGCCAATTTACGAAAGCGTATTTTGCTTAGTTGTTGTTTTGCATACAAACGCAAATACGAAGGCACGCGTAAATAAAAGTAGCCCTTGCACGTGTTTTTTGTAACTCGTATTTTTCGTATATTGCTCTTTCTGCAACCGCATAATCACACACATCACAGGGTTGCATAATTTTTGAATACGACAGTCACATTGCGAGGTGCTCACAGTTTGAACAATAACAAATGCTATAAATACGATTTGTTGGAAGTACGCTTAAACTGTGAATAGCCTTAATGTATTTGTGTCGATAATCAATAATCGCTTAAGTCGACTTAAGACAGAACTGAGTTATTAATGTAGATCAATGTAAACAAACACAATCTGGAGCTTCTAGCATGACCTTAGCCAAAGTTAAGACACAAAAGGAAAACATACTTTCATAGAACTCATACACTCTAAAAAATAAATATAAATTTACTATAATTATTATAGTAATTTTTTGTTGAAATTCAAACTGATGTGTATATATTGATCTTTGAGTATTTACCATTAAACACTATTCTTAGCAAAATTAAGCTATAAATTTTTAATTTTGCTGCAATATCAACTACAATGCTTTATATTACTACCAAAATTGAACTAATGAAACAGATGTTGAATATTCAACATGGACAATATTTTCAACAGATATTTAGTCGACTTTGCTTGTTAACGTGTACGGACTATTATATAAGAGTTATATGATTTTTAATTGAAAAAAATTTAGTGTTAACTCGATTTTTAGTAAAAGTTTTACTATGTTGTAGTATCTTATGTTGTACAAAACAACAAAATGGGTAAATGTGGGCAATATGCTAATAATTAAATAAAAATCTATAAAAAATATTTGTGTTTCATTTGCTTTTTTCTTTCGGGTACTAATCGGCAGGAATTTCTTTATGCAAGTGTGTATGTCTCATTTTGGTGTTTATAGTGTTAATTTAATGAAGGATAAGCAGTAAATATAAGTCAAATTTATTTCTGTACGTGTCGTCAAGAGTGTAAAATTTTAAGATATATTAAATTATGTTTTAAACTAAGAATGTCAAAACTAAGAATGTTGCCTTTACTAGAATATCAATAGATTACATCAATTGTAGTAAAAACAAATTCTAGTTGTTGAATTTTGCTAACATGACAGTAGTAATATTGTTATGGTACTACACAGATGATAGCAATTGATGTTTAATTTTACTACAATATCAATATTTTTCATTTATATTGCTACATATTTAACTCAAACATAAACACGTTTTGTTGAATTTCACTACAAGTCAATAGTAAAAAATATGTTTAATTAAATAAGGGTGTGTAAATTTACTACAGAAACAGCCGCAAAACTGTTGCCTACAAGAGTTGTAGAAAAATTCAACAAAAACTTTTTAGAGTGTATGGAGTTCTCCGGAATTCTCTAGAATCCGTCTCGGTCCTAGGATTCTGTTTCTAGAAATTTGTGAAGAATATTTTAATAAACTTGAATTGACTAAGGCAAGACCATAACTCGGCCCTATAATTAATATAGAATACAACGATTATCACAACATGAATGTAGATCGAAATCAAACCTAAGTTACTCGTAGCGTTTAAGTTCTTCGGTTCACAACGATTGGAAAAAAGTTTGATGACAGGAAAATGTTTGCGTTGACTCGAACTCAAAACTTTTTAATTTTTCCAGTATATGGGAAAAAACTAAAAACTTGGAATACTAAAATACTTGGCATTTCTTTCCTTTTTTTTTGTTTTGCAAAAATGTCTGTCATCATATCTCAGTAGCTTTTTTTATTTAAAAAAATAAAGCTTGGTAAAGGTTTCCTTTTCTTTGAATAAATCTTCTGAATACGTACACTCTAAAAAATAAGTGTAAGTTTACTGCTATTATAGTAGTAATAATTTGTTGAAAATTGAAGTGAAGTGTAATTTTACTACAACTTTTCAAGTAATCTTTAATTTTTCAATTCAAACGTAAATTTAAGTAAAATTAAGCACATGTTGTTTAATTTTGCTACAACAAAAATATCAATATAAATTCATTTTTGAAGCAATCTGAAATTGTTTTAAATTTGACATTAATTTCAGTAAAATTAAACATCAGATGTTGAATTTTGCTACAATATCAGTAGTCAATATTTATACTACTACATCAATTGTATATAAATTCAGCAATTGCTTAACTTTCAACAACTGTAACAGTCGTGCATGTATTTCTCATTCGAGTTTGCTTATAATCGCGTAACGACGGTTGTTTTTTGTGCTGCTGTTTTTGTTTATATTTATTACTCTAAGGTATTTTATAATTTCGGGCAGTTTAATAAGTCACTAATAAGTCATTAATAAGTCACAGTTTAATAAGTGCAATATATGTAAAAAAAAATTCATGTATTTAAAAGTGTAGAACTCTCACTTATATGTGCATAAGGAAGAGAAATTTAATGACTTTTTCAATTGTTCTGTAAGCCAGTGAAAATATCTTGGATCCAGCCATACCGATATATATCGCCACGTTTTAAAACATTTTTACGTATTATTTTTTAAAAAATTTTAAAATAAAAATTAATTAATAGAAGTCAAGTAATCCTGGGTTGATCCTGATATTTAAAAAAAGGTCAACAATTTGAAAATTACTCATTTAAAAAAGAAAATTACGTCATTTATCAGTGTTAAGGGCTCGCTGATTTCGAATCTAAAGTCAGAATTTTAAAATTCAAGATGGTGGAAAGGGTAGGATGACGTTTAAAACTCTTAAAAAGACATATAGGTGGCAACCCTATTATTTCAAAATTTTATCATTTTGAAATTCGGACACGGATTCGGATTTACCGCCCATTTCTTGTGTACCATTTTTTTTCCCAGCCTCGAATTCATAAAAATACAAAAAATTAAGGTGGCAACCCTATCCACCATCCTGAATTTTGAAATTCTGACCTTAGATTTGAAATCAGCAACCCCTTAACACTGATAAATGACGTTTAAAACTCTTAAAAAGACATATTATAAGGTGGCAGCCCTATTATTTCAAAGTTTTATAATATTGAAATTCTGACAACGGATTCGAATTTAGCGACCCATTTTTTTTGTGTACCATTTTTTTTGCCAGCCCCGAATTCATAAAAATACAAAAAATTATGGTGGCAACCCAATCCACCACCTTGAATTTTAAAATTATGACTTTAGATTCGAAATCAGTGACTTCCTAACACTGTTAAATGATGTTTAAAATTCTTAAAAATACATATTATTAGGTGGCAACCCTATTATTTCAAAACTTTATAATATTATAAACGCAAATAAAAAATGTAAAATTTGACTGAACTGTTCATTGTAAAACAAATGTTGAATTTTAAACTGAAGTAGAAGTATTTTTTATATTGTTATAATATATGAAGTAAAATTACTCAACAATTGTTAAAATTAACTATTATGAGATTAGCATATTATGAAATATTACTACACTTGTTGAAAGGAAATAATGCAGTCATGTTTAAGTTTACTATAACATCAATAGTAAATTCAGTGCATAATTTTACTACAATGTACAAAGTTAAACACATGTTTTATTTTAGAAGGTGCGTAAATTTACTATAGCAACAGCCGCAAAACTGTTGCCTACAAGTATTGTAGTAAATTTAAGCAAAATCTTTTTAGAGTGTAGATATTAGCCTTAGAGTCGGCTTAAAATTTGAGGGTGCCGTTTTTGAATCATTGTAAACACATTTAATAATACACACACACACAAAACACAATTGATCATAAGGAGCTCGGGTGTCCTTTCAACTAAATTCTAAATGTTTTGCTTATAACTTGATTACACTTAATATGATTTTTTTAATTTACTAAATTCCCTTCTTTTAGTCATTCAGCTTTATGCAAATTCACCCACTTTTGCGTTATGTAAAAAAGGGAATGTACTCGTAAAAGGTTCAATATTGAAATAAGTTAATAATATTTTAAAATTTGAATATAAAATTTGTATCGATATTTAAATTTTTTATTGAAAATACACAAAGAGAATACGATAAGATGCCAAAATAGGTGCTATTTACAACTTTTTGGTATAAGTATTAATATATATACTGAGGATGGGCTTATTAAATATTTGTACAAACAATCATAAAGCTAAAGCAACACTCAATTTATGCTTCGAAAAACTTATTTTTGAACATATTTCAAAACTAATAAATTTTTTTTAAAAGAATTACATTCAAACAATATGGAATCATTGAACCACACTAATGAACTGCAAAAAGTATTTCAAATTTCTGAATTCTCAATAAGTCTTAAAGCCTGGTTTTCACTATGTCAGTTTTCAATCACAAATGTTGTCAATCTAATGGAAAAGTATTGTCATTTACATTTGTTGTCATATATGACCACTGATTGTCATATAAAATCACAAACAAGTGAGAATAGATAGAATTTTGCTAGTCAATCAAAATATCGTTGTATGACAAGAAAAATCGTTGGCATTTTGTATCAGTTGTTGCCTAAAAAAAATTTTTGTTTTAATTTTTGTTTGTTTCACTGCTGGCAAAGTTTTTTAAATATTGTTGTTTTAATTGGTTTAAAAGGAAAAGTGCACATAAACAGGGATTATCGCCGGTGGCCGGTGTTGCTTCCAAGGGATTTGTTACAGGACGCATTTTCGGGATTCACGTTGTTGCGGTCGCTTTGCCAGGAATTTGTCATTTGCGCGAATCTTGAAAACATATCTTGCTATAGAACGTGCCGATGGTGCCTTTTGAACCAACACCGGCCACTGTGATAATCTATGTTTAAGTGCAGTTTTGCTATTAATCTAATAAAATTAACAGTATTTTATAAATTTCACCAAAAAGAGACATCTTCTAACAATCTCAAATATAAAACACCAGCTGTTGATAAAAAATCACAACTGAACAAACCGATGGCACTTCACAAATAATATCGAAAGTGAAAACAGTATGGCAATCAATTGACTTATAAATTCGACGTCAGTCTTTGACATTCGATTTTATGTCAGTTTTTGGTTTTCAATGAAAACGCATTTGACGTCATATGGTCAAAATGCCTACTGACATCAGTGATTGTTGTCAATGAAATTGACTTAGTGAAAACCAGGCTTAAGACTGTGTTTGCCAAACAAAATATTACAATGAAACTGTGTCACTTATTAATTTACTCAATAATTACTTTATTTCGTGGTTTGTTAAGTTAATGCAGATTCAATAAAAGGATTTGATTGACAACCATTTTGCTAACTGGATGGTAAAAATTTTTTCGTTGCTAAAAAGCGCATAGTATCCTGATAATTTCACTGTAGAAGTGTGAATAAATATTTTTATTAAGTAAAGAATCTGTTTTTTGACCATTGCTGTTGCTGTTATTATTTGCTGCTGTCGGTGGAGTTTCTGACGCTGCACTCATTGGCGGTGGTGATCTGCTTGCGGGCTGCTATACTATTGACTGGTTGTTGCTACATTTTGTGCCGGGTGGAGCATCTCTTCAACTGTGACTTGGTATTTTTGAGCAAATAACCAAGGTAGATTATTATTTTGCCGCGGCTGCTTGGTTTCATCAGCGGAGGCCCGGACGTCGACGCTGCTGCTGTGGTTGGTTACGTGTGTATCAGTGTTGGTGAAATTTATAAGCGCGGGAAACTGAGAAAAAAAAGCGCGAAAAGTTCTACTAAGTGTGGGAATTTCCACTTTAAGCTGGATAGAACCAACAATGCTTTTGGCTATTGAAAAATGAGCGTTAAGAATTCTGAAATAAAAAAGTCTTCAAGAATGTTTTTGCATTTATAGATTTCATAGTAACTCTAATATGGACATGTTTTTGAGCGACCTTGACGCATTTTTGTCGTGTAATAATGGCAATAATACTATTCTTCTAGGAGACATTAATTTGAATATCTTAGTTAATTCACCCTTGGTAGACAAATATTTATTTTTTCTTTGTTCGTATGGGTTTGAATCGTGTGTTAATGAACCAACTCGTATAACTGATAATTCTTCTACATGTATCGATCATGTTTTTGTTAAATTGAATTCGTCTAGTAAATTTACAATGTATAGCTCTGTCGCAAATATGCATTTTTCTGATCATTGTTTGACTTGCTTGTATTTTGAGAATGTTAGTAGACCTGACAACAAGGCCTCTCAAAAACAAATTTTCTATGACAAAATTAATTTTTCAGAATTGAATGAAAGACTTATGTTGGAATCTTGGAGTAAAGTATACTGTGAACCTGATCCATCCAAAGCATATACGATCTTCTATGAAACGTTAGTTCAACATGTTAATTCGTGTACTTCTAATTGTGATAATGGTGTTTCTAAGTATAAAAAACTTAAGCCTTGGATGACTTTTGCATTGTTGAAGAAAAAACATTATAAAAATAAACTATTCAAGAAATTGTCTAAGCAGCCTCTCAATTTATCAAATTTCGGTTCAAGTCTCAATGTGCAAAACTAACTACTATATTAATGAGTTCAGTAAAATCGAGGGAAATGTGAAAAAAGAATGGCAATTAGTTAATGATATCCTTAAGGAACCTAAAAAGAATAATCACATAGATTCTATCATTGTTGAAGGCACTGTTGTTCAAGATTCGGATGAAAAAGCTGATGCGTTTAACAAATTTTTTGCTAAAATTGGTAAAGCTGTAGTTGCTGATGTTGGTCCCTTAGATGCTTCGTGTGACTGTGTAGATAAGGAACCTTTTTACCAAAATAGTTTTTATTTCGAGCCCATTTCCTCTTTTGAAATTTTCAAAATAATAATGTCTCTCAAAAACTCACATTCTTGCTCTGATGATGTTTTTTCAAATAATTTTCTCAAAAAGATTGTTTATAACGTTGCTGATGTCCTCTGTAATGTCTTCAATAGAAGCATTGAGCTTGGAATTTTTCCGAATGATCTTAAAAAAGCAGTCGTTATACCGTTGTTTAAAAAAGGCGAAAAAACTGATTTAAATAACTACAGACCAATATCATTGCTACCAGTATTTGCAAAAGTTTTTGAAAAGGCTGTAAAAAAGAGAATGCTCAAATTTCTGTCAAAATTTAATTTTTTTAGTGAATGTCAGTATGGCTTCAGAGAGGGTTTATCCACAGAAGATGCACTCCTTAATTTTTGCAATAATATTTACAGCGGGTTGAATGAAAATAAAGTCTGTGCAGCACTTTTTATAGACATTAAAAAAGCTTTAGATACTGTAAATCACAAAATATTACTTACGAAATTGTATAAATGTGGTTTCAGAGGCACCTTTTATAATTGGTTTCAGTCTTATTTAGCTAATAGGAAACAAAAAGTTAAAATAAATGGCAGTTTTAGTAATTTTGTAGACGTGGATATAGGTGTCCCCCAGGGCTCTGTTCTGGGGCCCATCTTATTTCTTATTTTCGTAAATTTTATTTTTAGTCTTCCGTTCTTCAGTTCAGTTGTAGCGTTTGCTGATGACACGGCTTGTACTTATACAAGTGACTCCATGCATAATCTAGCATGTGAATTAAATAATGACTTAGAGCTTCTTCGTCATTGGTTTTATACACATAAGTTGGTTATAAGTGACAAAACCAAATTAATGTTTTTTAACAAAAGTGGTTTTTATATTAGCCCGTGCAGTTTTGTTTTTCATTGTGCTAGCTGCAAAAAATTCTCTTTTGGGAATAATGTTTGCAGTTTTAATTTCTCGATGCAAACATTTAATATTTCTAATCAATGCTCCACTCAATGTTTTGTGATCGAATGTGTTAAATCATTTAAATATCTTGGGTTATTATTGGACTGGAAATGGTCATGGTTAGATCATACTATTGCTCTAAAACGATATCTCTTGAGTGCAACTAGAAAAATTTACCTATTGAAATCATACTGCTCGTCAAAATTACTGAATTGCATCTACCATGGAATATTTCATTCTAAATTGCAATATGGGATACCTTGTTGGGGAGGAACCCATTTAATTAAGATTCATCCACTACTGGTTGCTCAAAAACATGCCATTCGTTTAATTTGCCATAAAAGGAAATTAGATAGTAGCTTTCCATTGTTTAAAATCTTAAATGTGTTGCCAATTAGGCATTTATACTACTATAAAGTACTTAAAGTTTTTTTCAAAAGATCTGGTTACTTAATTAATAGAAGCTATGCTAGACATAACTTAAGGGTAAATCGTCAACATTGTGTAAAAATTCCTGTTCACAAATCAACTCTCTTCTTCCACTCCTATTCATGTGCTGCGCCTAGAATTTTTAATAAACTACCATCTAATATTCGTTGCATTAGAAATATTATTTTGTTTCTTAGAGAGGTAAAGACATGGCTGTTTATGTTTGACTTTAAAACTGTTAACACTCTGATCTCTGTTCAAGTATAATTATATATTTTATTTTTCTTTTCTTTTTTCTTTTTCCCTATCTATAATTTATTGCATATTTTCTTGTCAGTTTAGTTACACTGTTACTTATTATCTGATTTTTTATTTACAAAAGCTTAGTTTTCAAATATCTATATCTATAAGTATTGTTAAACTACTTTTACCAGTCATCGTGATACATATCTTAATGTTTTTCATTCATGACCCCACCTCAATACATAAGTAATGGTTTTTATTTCATGATATGTCATCTGCTTTTCAACACTTGTTCATTTTGAACATCTGAATGCAGTAATTTGTAAATCAATTTTGTATTGTGTATTTAATCTTAAGTGTATTTGAACTATTGTTATATCAAAATTGTTTATAAATAATAAATAATAATAATAATAATAAAATAATAATTTACTTGTTCTGAAAAAAAAAAAAAAAAAATGTTCGCAAGAATAATGAACTAATTGCAGTTAATATGATTAGCCCACAAAAGTCCAAAGCGGCGCAGCAACTGGTCGCTCTTTCATCGGATGCAACACCACCACAGAACAGTGATCGTTTGCAGAAGCAAAACTCTGCTGTTAATGCTGAAGCAAAAATGCTAGAATTGGGCAGTCATCAACTAGCTGAGGCAATGCAGCAGGATTGGCAGGAGGTTACCAAACGTGCAAGGCGTTCTTCAGGCAGCAGTGAGTCTACCGATGAGTATGCACCACCAAAGCGTGATCATTTTTTTGCGATTTTTAACGAAATAACATTAAAAGAGAAGACCAGTAGGAAGTAGCAGAGTCCTGTGATGCAGAGTCAGGTGCACACGGAGGCAGTGAATGTGGATGCACCTAATAATATGGACGAAGGCGGGGCTACAAGCCCGAATACAAGAATACCTCAAGGGAAGAAAGGTTAGTTTTGCCCTCCAATTTTTATTAAAAACATAGATGTTCGACAACTAACTCTAGATTTGCGGAAAAAGAATGTTATTTTTAAGGTGGTCAAATTGGGCCATAAAAGTAAAATCTTTATTGAGGACAGGGTGATCCATCGGGCTCTGCTTGAGAAAATCAGAGATATCCCTGGTATTCAGGCTTACTCATTCACGACTAAAGATGAAATGACCACAAATTTAATTTTAAAAGGACTCACTTCTGAATATGAAGAGGCGGAAATACTTGAAGAATTGCTCGCTCAAATTCCAGGTGGTAACTAATTTTACCACTATACGTTCTGTAAGAGATAAGATTAGATACAGTCTTTATTTGGTGAGAGTTCCGGCTGGAAGACCAACGACTGATATTCTTAAAATTAAATGTTAATTTAATACGGAAGTGCATTGGGAGAAGCCCAAAGGTAAAAATGGTCCTCTTCAGTGTTGGAGATGCCAAAAATTTGGCCACATGTCCAAAAACTGTGGTAACGATTTCCATTGCGTTAAGTGCGGTATTTCACTTCAGCAGTGTTGCCATGAAAAAAAATTTGCAACGTAACTTTTGCACTCTGCTCGTCGGATTTCTCGTCGGATTTGTGAAACTCTGAAAACAAGAACTAAGAAATTTTCAGTTGCATTTTACAACAAAGAAGACAAATAAAATATTGTATTTTATTAGACGTATGACGTGTGGTGACTCAATAACTTTAAGTTGCATCACCACATTAGTTGAATTCCTAACTTTCATTTTACTTATCTTCTGTTACATTGATTTTCAACTTACATTTTACTTACCTTCTCGTTGATTCTTAACTTACATTGTACTTACCTATTGTTGATTATTAATTTACATCTTACTTAACTCAACTTAACATTTATATTATTCTTATGTTAATTTATTTACACTTTGTTATAAATACTTGTTATTATAAAAACATTTGTATAAATATTCATATTTGTATCAATCAGAAATTTTCATTTGAAAATTTCAGTTGAATAAAATATTTTCAAATAAACAGTTATAAAAAATATATTAAAAAAATAAAAATTATAAATCAAAATTAAAAAGTTTGTTGTGCACCAAAGACGTATAATTAAGGTTTATTTATTGAAATAAATAACATTTTTTTCAAAAGTCAATTCAATAATCATTATAAATATAGAAAATATATTATAATAAATTAAATTTTGAAAATATTTTTGAACACTCAAACAAAGAGTAAAAAGCAAATTAAAAATACATTTGCAACACAGTTTGGTTTAATGTATATCTCTTATATCGGTAAAAATGATATGCATAGAGCTATAATACATAATTTTTCAATTTTAACTCTATAAATGTAAAGCTTTTGCTTCAAGTAAATTAAAGAAAAAATGTTGTTGTTTTAAGCCAGCAAAAACTACAAAAAAAAAAAATTAGATTTTAGTGAAAAAAATATGTTTAAAATATATAATTTTTTCGAAGTCATATATACATTGCTTTATAAAATTTCTTTATCAATTCTTTATCAATTTCAAGACTAAAACAGTTAAAAGATTTCATACGCAGATAATCTTTTTTATGCAGAGTTCGTTCCATTGTATCAACTTTAATCTATTGCGAACTTTAGTTTTATTAATATTTATTTGACTAAAAGTTCGATCGACGTTAGCTGAGGAAATCGGTAAGCTCAACAATTCAAAAATAAATTTTCCCATTATTGGAAATGCAGAAGTATCATCGTAAAGTTACCATCAATTTTATTTTACTAATTTTTTCCTTTCATATATATATGTATATAAAAATATATGCAAAATTTGACGCCGGATCTACTTTTTTGAAATCGTAACATTTTGAAGAATTTTGGTCAAATATCGGAACGTCGGATTCAAGTATTAAAATCGTAACATATCCGATATATCGGACCATATGGCAACGCTGCACATCAGCCAGGCGAATGCACTGTCACCAAGGAATCAGGTTAAAAGGCCTGTTGTGTAAACTGCAGGAGAGATCATCCTGCTCACTATCGTGGCTGCGAAGCATATAAAGAATATGCGACTCAAAGAAAGGTTAATCTTAAGAAATTAAAAGACAAAATTAATGCAAACAATGAAAAGGTGTTTGTCAATTCAAAAATCCCACCTTACGCACTTACTATGTCTTATGCTAGCCAAATTAGGTAGCAGGATGATCCTTCTGCAGTTTCACTAAATGCAAATAATTTAAAATCTAATGTTTTGAGTCAGTTTTTTAGCCTTTCCAAAGATCTTTTTGGGGTGAATGTACAGGACCTGCTGGGTAGGATCGAGAATTTTATGAAGAACATTAATAATTGTACATCAATTCAAGAGAAGAGAATGCACTACCCTGCAGTGTAATCAACTAGATTTATACCAGTCAACAACTAGTTGGAAATATCCAACAACTAGTTCGATTTATGTCCTATTCTCATAGAACCGACTGGTATTTTTTACGTGGTGATGTCATTGGAAAAGACAATTGTCTTACTATAGATAAGGTTTTAACTAGTTAACAACTCATTTTTTATGTAAAGTAAAGTTCTAGTTGGGTTGTGACTAGTTTTTAACCAATATAGTAATTATCGAAATAAAACTAGTTCATAGGTTCAAAGAACATATATTTTTACAACAAAATATTAGCTAAAGGCTAAAGTTAAAGCTATTTGATGAAATACCATGTTTATGGTATACTACATGTTTTTAAATTAGTTTTTATATGTTTTAATTTGTTTATTATTAGTTTGTTCCAATTGGGTACCCAGCTCCAACTGGTTTTGGAACTGGTTGATTTTGATAATATGTAGTATAGTTTGATTTTGGCTAGTTTTACAACTGATTTAATGTGACTTGACAAAAACTAGTTGGGTTTAAACTACTTTTGCAGGGACCCTGCAGTGTAAGACTAGTCAGCATTAAAGCATGAGTAGTATTTATACTAGTCAAAACAAACTAGTTTATATTTTGTCACGATTTACTAGCTGCAAAAGTAGTTTAAACCCAACTAGTTTTTGTCAAATCACATTAAACCAGTTGTAAAACTAGCCAAAATCAAACTATACTACATATTATCAAAATCAACCAGTTCCAAAACCAGTTGGAGCTGGGTACCCCATTGGAACAAACTAATAATAAACAAATTAAAACATATAAAAACTAATTTAAAAACATGTAGTATACCATAAACATGGTATTTCATCAAATAGCTTTAACTTTAGCCTTTAGCTAATATTTTTTTGTAAAAATATATGTTCTTTGAACCTATGAACTATTGAAAAAATATGAACCTATGAACTAGTTTTAATTCGCTAATTACTATATTGGTTAAAAACTAGTCACAACCCAACTAGAACTTTACTTTACATAAAAAATGAGTTGTTAACTAGTTAAAACCTTATCTATAGTAAGACAATTGTCTTTTCCAATGACATCACCACGTAAAAAATACCAGTCGGTTCTATAAGAATAGGACATAAATCGAACTAGTTGTTGGATATTTCCAACTAGTTGTTGACTGGTATAAATCTAGTTGATTACACTGCAGGGGTATTTAGAGCTTTTGAATCAGGTAATTTTGAGTGACAAATAACGACATTTAATGTCTCGTCTTTAATTGATCATAGCAGGAGAATAGAATTGCAGAAAATTCTCACTGCCAGTAATTGTGTAATAGCTTTTATTCAAGATACTCACCTCAACGGCAGGCATAAAGTTTTTTTGGACGGTTACCATTTTTTGCGAAATGATTTTTAACAAGGGGTTACCATTGCCATAAAGAAAAATATTAGCTATGAGATTGTTAATATTCCCAATATTAGTTTTCCTGGTTTTTTATCTTCGTCAAGGTTAAAATAAGATGCGATTTTTAAAAGCTTCTATTTGGGTTTATTCATATTCCTTCTAATTGTAGAACAAGTGCTCTTACTGATGACTTAAGTAAAATTGATGCCGTGGCAAATCTCTTTGATGGTGCTATCGTTGTTGGGGATTTGAAGACCAGGAGCACGAGATGGGGGGGGGATATCTCATATAATTTAAATAGTAAAACTCTAGAGAGTTGGCAGCGTGACCACTTGGCGAATTTGGTCAATATTGCCTCACCCACTCCTTCTTTTCCCAGAAGCTCTTCTTTTCTGGATCATTTTTTGGTTTCAACTCACTTGACAGATATGGTGAATAACAACTATCAAATAAAAACTCTTTCTACCTTCTCGGATCACTATCCTGTTTTGTTAGAATCAGTGTTAAAGATTTCGATACACCGATAATGGGCACCAATTCTTGTAAGTCGTTTAAAAATACTGACTGGGCAGCATTTAGAGATGATTTAGATGAAAAATTCTCCACTTGTATTCATAGCCATATAAAAAATCTGACTAATAGGGAGATTGATAATCATATTGAATCTTTTAGTTCTATTTTGATTAAAACACTGGATGGTCATTCTGAGAGGGTTCCGATTTCTTTCAAGAAATTCAATAATCTCCCTAATGATATCAAGGAATTGTTTTTAATTAAGAATAGGTGGCAAAAAAAAACTGAAACGTATTTTTCACAGATCTTTCAACAGAGTCAATCAACCTTATAAGGAATTATCCGGCAGCATTGCATTGTTGAAGAAGATTATATGTGATAGAGTGAAAATCTGGCTTAACAAGCAATTTAGAGATATAATTTCGAAAATAGTCCCTGGTCCTTGGGCATTTAAAGAAGCTTTCCGAATTGTAGGTAAAAAAAAAAATGTTTTCATGCAACAAAGCGGTTGTAAATGACATTGAAATTGTAGGTGAGCAAGAGGTGATTTCGACCTTTCAGAATTTTTTTCAAGACATTTTTAAGGAAAATTTGCCTATTTCAGATCCGAATTTTGTCAATGAAGTCAGGACTACTATTCAAACAGCCAGGTGCTCTAATCCACCACATGTTTTCTTCTTCAATAATGTGGATATGCTCTGTTGCCTCCTGATTCTAGGTTTTTCACATCGCAGAATGAGATATCAGATATAGTGCACAGTCTTAAGCCCAAAAAGTCAGTTGGTCCGGATAACATATCGAATTTTGCTTTAATAAAGGTTTTGCTCATTGGCTTTAAATTTTTGACAATCTTATTCAACAATTGCATAAACAATGGATATTTTCCGTTGGTTGTTCCGGTTGAGCATATATCCGATTACCAATTTGGATTTAAAAGAAGTCACTCAACAGTGCATGCATTACTGAAAGTACATAACGATGTGACTTTGAGGTTAAGAGGAAAAACTGCACAGTTGCGTGTTCCCTTGATGATGAGCAGGAGTTTGACAATGTCTGGAGGGAAGGGTTGCTTTTTAAAATGTTGAAGCTAGATTTTCCACCACAAATCATTCATATTATGGATCGCTTTTTAGTAAATCGAAAACTTTTTATTCAAATTCAGCAAAGTACTTCCAGCATCTGTTACGCTTTGAGTGGAGTCGCCCAAGACTCAGTTTTGGGTCCTAAACTTTTTAATATTTTCATGCATGACTTTTCTCATGTGCATAAGATTACTAACTCTTATGTTTCAACTGGGATCCTTTTCGCCGATGACACCTTTGCCTATGCCAGTGATGAATATCCTCTTTTGGCACTTAGGAAGCTTGAAAATCACATCAATAAAATCAGTTTGTACTACAAGAAATGGGGTATAAAAATAAATCAGTTGAAATCGGATTGCATTTGCTTTAGAAATGCAAGCGGAAAGGGAAAAGAGGGAGTGGTGCGTGAAAGCCGCAATCTGTCCTTAAGGATTGATGGTAGTTTGGTACCTTCCAAAAAAAGTATTAAATATCTGGGGGTAAATTTTAACAATCTGTTCAAATTTAACCAACATGCCAGAAGTAATATTGATAGAGCCAGAAAGGTTTTAAACATTTTTTAAATTTGTTTTAGAAACAAAGCTATGCAAAAAAAACAAAATTGATTTTTTATAAGACCTTCATTAGGCCTGTGCTGTGTTGTATGCATTCCCTTCTTGGTTTTCGATCTCACCCACAGTTGCGTATGAATTGGAAAGATTAGAAAATATTAAGATTATGTATAGATAAAGACAAAAAAAGACAAAGAAAAATATTAAGATTATGTATAGATAAAGATTATGAGGCCAGAGACAAAAGGTTCTCCAATGAATTTGTGTATAGAGAGGCAAATGTAGTACCTATTATTCTAGTAATTCTGAAAATGAAATCATCAAGGAAATCTTTTTCTCACAAGCAAACACTACTTGGAATGATTCTTTATATCATTCGACGGTCGGGGTTGTCTCTGAGGATCTGGAGTCAGTGCCTAATGGATCACCCATTCCTTACTACATAAAAATTATCCCAGGCCATAATTGAGGCTAATTAAAGATTAAAATCCTTTTTATTTACCTATGGAGGGCAAAACCTACTTATCTTCACTTATTTATTTTTTAACATTATATATCTATACTATTATATAAAAGGAGACTCACAAATTTGATCCAGAATAAGCTCGGTAACCGCTGAACCGATATTAATAATTCTTTTTTTATTCGATTCCTATGATAATAAAGATTGATATAGCTTACCAAGGTTTTTGAAAAATGTATTCTTTAATTATTGCAAAATCACGCATTTTATTTGATGCCTGCATTCAACCAGCAGCGCAATATAACAGCAAACAAAGCTTTTCTCTCTTTGTCAAGAGAGCTTCTCTCAATATAACACGACAGCCATGTTGTGTAGTTAAGCTGAATTCACTGATAACCTTCAGCATGTTTTTGTGTGATTTAAAATAATGTTAATCAAGTTGAGAGCGTACAGAAATTTTTCTCTCTGAGCGAAAACTTCGTATGAAAAAAACTTTAAAAAGATGCTGAAGGTGTCAGGGTGACCAGCTTTACTTTCAGGGAGATTCTTGCTTTCATACAGTGTTAATTAATTTTCTTTGTTAATGTCTTGAGGGGAGTTGCCAGAATTTAGTTATCAGCATTAATTATGTTTTGCAGCCTTATATATAAAAGCGTTGTGACACTGCACGGATGTTTGACAATCACGCAAGAACCACGGAACAGATTAACACGATATAGGTATCAAACGAATTGTTATTCCAACTTTATCGTAATATGCTATGTTAGATTTGCCACGTCTACTTTCCATGCCCACTTTTTGCAAAAAGTGCTACATTTCAGACGATATTGGTCGTATGAGATTAGAATTTGTAATTAGTAATCTACGTTGTATGGTTACTTTCGCTAACTTTACTAAAAATGGGCATGACCCACTTTAGTTAAGTCCACTTTTCGGGGGATAAGCTTGGAGTACAGCAAAGCGCACTAAGTTTAAGCTCAATTGAGCTGAAATTCTGGCATTTTATTGTCTCCAGTATGAGATGGTTTAAGTGAAAAAAATTTTGCCATACCCCCAGTTCCGCCCAGAATTAATCACAAATGTTCTACTTCGAACGGTTTTGGTTGTATTAGACTAAAATTTGTTAATTTAGTTCATACGGCTACTTTCGGCAACTGTACTAAAAATGGCGAATATATAACATTTTTTTTTGAACAGCATGAAAATTCGTATATAGCAGTAGGGTGGTCTGCGGCAGGACAACGTCAGTCGGGCAATACTATACATCAATAAAAATGCTGTATATATCAGAAAATTCTGATCGTCATGCATTCATGTTTCAAACGGAAACGTCTAGCATGTGTTTTGTTCGAAGGTCAATTTGCACTTTTACAAATTCACAAAACGATCATAAAAAATTCATTGAATTGGGTCAGGACAAATTCTACTATAACTATAACGTTAACTATGAATATATAGATAAGGAAATAGATTAAAACATAGATTTATGTATATAATTTGGAATAGTTTGAAAAATGTGAAATATTTTTCACAGAATTATTTTTTCAGCTATATATGAAAATGTTTTTCACATGAATTAGTTTTAAAGCTGTAACACATTGCAAAAAATATAACAAAATTTTAAGCAAATTAGTTTTCATCAAAAATCATAGGGGAAGGGGTAGGTGGCCCATGATTTTAAATGATAGAAACTGTTGGTGTCAAAATAGAACAATCTTTGCAGGTAAATTATGTTAAATGAAAGAATAAGGAAAATGAAAATTAAAAAAAATTAAAATTAAAAAAATATGTACAACAAAAGCAACTCTTGGCCTATTGTTTAGTACAAGTTGGATATTTTAGAGGTTTTTTGAAAACAGTATAAGCATTGCATTGTTGAGGTAACGGTAAACCTTTTCTAATTTTCCCAATTTACTTAATTGAACTTTCAAACAAAGAAAATTGGATGAAAACCGATTTGTAAATTGCGGAAATGATTGCTTGCTAAGTCAAAACATGAAATTTCAATAGTTTTTTTCTCATTCTGAGGCTTATGAGTTATACTGAGAAAATCTATAGTTTTGAGATATCGCAAGAATTTTAATGTCATAATAACAGGTTTTTTTAAAACATACCTAATATCCGTATGTATATTTCCGAAAAGAAAAGAAAATTACCGTTTATTTTATTAATCAAGAACTGTCCATACAAAAATGCATTGTTATGCATTGAGAAAGTCAATAGTTTTTGAGATATCGCCAAAAGTTTGATGTCATTATATCGGTTTTTTTTTAAATTTAAGAAGAATTGTTGCTTGGACGCAGCCCTTAAACAACAATTAATAACTGAAGAAGGCCGATTATCTACAACAATTTAAGAAGAGCATATTTATTTTCAGAATATATGTAAAAAATTACATTTTTTATTGCAAATTTTAAAAAATTTTTAACCAAATTTTTTATAACGCTGT
This sequence comes from Dichetophora obliterata, assembly GCA_963920525.1. Lineage (NCBI taxonomy): Eukaryota > Metazoa > Arthropoda > Insecta > Diptera > Sciomyzidae > Dichetophora > Dichetophora obliterata. The sequence continues at coordinate 113,825,081 of OY986439.1, read as the reverse complement.
TATGCAGTACATTTTCAAAAGTAAAAAAAAAAGAAAGTCAGGTAAATTTATGTCATCATAACAATAACCGTTAAAATAAGTTATTTAAATTAAATAAAGTAATTTCTTAATAAATATACCATTTTTTCATAATTAAACAAAACGAACACAATAATTTTATATTTTGAATTTGTTTTAATACAACTAAATACTTTCATTTAAGATTTAAAATTTTTACATGGTATTTAATATTTTTATCGCAGGCGAAGCAGCGGGTATTTGCTAGTTATTAATATATGCCTTATTATTGTTATTTTTGTATATTAGAGAAAAGTATTGTTAAGAAAAAGGAAAAGTTTTGAAAAAAACCAACTAAAAAAATTAGAGATCTCTTGTTAACAAACAGATATAATTTTAAATATGTGATGTAATACTGCCTTATCTCTCCTTTAATAAGGATTGTGTATAATTTATATTAAAGAATGCATAATTTAATTTTATAAGAAAAAAAAAATCTCGATTGATCTATTAAGCTATGTACTTAATGTATTTAATAATATTGCAATTGGTAACTAAGTACATTTTTATGTATACTCGTTTGTAAAACTAAGACAATGAAAATCTGTGATACTTTTTGTTATCTCATTATAAACTAGGCTATTGTATCAACGAAAGTCACACGTCATTGTAAATAGTACTTTAGTGCATATATATGTATGTCTCACCATGTACACGCTGTCGTTGTCTCTTTCACTTGTATTATATTTGCTAAGTTTTTGTAAAGTTATGACAAACGTCAGTAGAGAAAGTTAAAATGCTTCTACAGCAGGAGCAAAATTATCATTAATTTTATTCTAGCCAAGTGCCAGTTGATTCATTAATTATTAATTATGTGAAAGTATTTGCAGGCCATACAATTACAGCCGCAAAGATATCAAATAAGAAACAGTTTATAATTGCTATGTAATATCGTTCCAGTAAAGGAATGGATCATCCTATGAGCGATCAGGGAGTGCTCCCTGAGGAGCAGTGGAGAGCTCCTTATTGCTCCAAGCTAGGTGTATTTTGTGTTGTTTTTCGTGTCATTTAACATTGCGTGCCTTTTAACATCCCAGATGAGCTCAAAAAGAGCGATCAATAAATTATCCAAATGGATCAGCAAAGGAACATTTATTTTTTTTTGGGATTTAGGTTTACTCCGAAAGCTAGGCCTCCCTAGCTCAAGAAAACTCCTCAAGACCCTAAGGAGGCGATGCAATTATCTGAAAAATCGTGAGATTTATAACGCCATCACAAATTACGAATCGTTTTTGATTCTATTTACAAACTGTACTATAATTGCGTCAGTCGTATCAGCGGATGGACAAAACGCAATTACTGTTGGCTGGTCGCACTTCACGACCTTGGCGTTGAAACGACGCGAATCGAATGAAAGGAACATTTAAAATACTTTTTGTTTCACAGAAAATAACTAAAGAGTTTCCTAAAAAGCACATGCCTCACTTTATTTTCTTTTTTTCATTAATTGCTCGCCTATTGATTTTATAAAACAGTAAAGGAGCACAAGGGTACAAGTGCTCTCTTTTCTCAGTCAATAACTTGTTCGCTATTAAATAAATATAAATTTTTAGTAAACATGAACCATCTGTGATCAATTCTGATTCGAATAGTGAAAATTTCACATAAATCCATTCAGTGATTCTTGAGATTACCGGCGAAAAGTTTCATTTTTATATAATAGTATAGATTTTACGAACGTCAAACCGAAATTTCGGTTGCTCAATATATCACGAAATCAAGATCAGCACTAACTTAAAACATTTGATATTTGGACGACTATGTTATAATTATGTGTAGAGAAATGGAAAAGATCAAAGAAAACTAAAATATTACTCTTACATTACATGGTACACACTCAGCATGTGCCTTAACTTTTTTTATTTCAAAATCATGTCTTTTTTAGTTTTTCTAACATTTAATCTAAAATAAAATTTAAATTAAATTATCTTTTATTACAAATCCGTAGAAAAGAGTTTGTTTTTTAAATGCTTATACTAGTTTTTTCTGTAAGTAAAGTAGAAATAAATTTACTGAAAAACATTTTTAATAGCTTTGTGAATAAAGTTTTTTGATTCACTGTACAAAAGAAAATGTCAAAAAGAGAAAATTAAACATCATGAATCAAACATATGCATTTAATGTTGCAAGAAATTTTGAATTTTTGATTTGTTTTTGGATTGGGAACAAAATAAGTTATTTGGTAATAGCAATTGCTACAAGTAATAATTCAAGTATTAAGGTAAAGTAATAATTTAGTTCAGAAGAAAACACTATCGCATATCAGCTGGATTTTTTCAGCTGGAAATTAAATTTTTTAAATTTTTAATTTGACAACAAAGGCGATGAAGATAGCAAATTGAAAATAAAAAAACAATCAAAATTCTGTTAAGTACATCAAGCAACGTATCTGTTGTTTGTCTAAAGGGGTATAAAGGGGAGAAAACGCCCCTTCAAAATATGCAATTTTTTCACAAGCAGTACAAAAAAATATATTTACTTTATTTTGGACATGTGTTTTATTAAACGATATTAATTTCATTTCAGTAAAAACTGTTTTCAGAAGAAAATTAGGACATTTTAAAATTTTTACACCCTATGAATAAATTGTGACTACTTTGCAACCATAATAATCACGGTTGCAACAACGTTCACCTCCTACGTCACAGCAAAGATCGCGGACATACGAAATACTTTATCTATAGTTATTTGTATCATGGGTTTGACCTCAGTTAGTAGAGCGACTCAAGTGGATCGACAAACGTTTCACCTCAGTTGGCAGAGCGACTTAAATAGGCCGACATAAGCTTCACATCAGGTGGTAGGACCAGATCGTGCAGACCCACGAAGTCCCTTTCTGTGGCACGTGCCAGAGCAAGGTGAGTTACGGGAAGTGCAAAGTGAGGACGCATTGGAAAAGAGACAGACAGAGCGGCAGAAGAGTATCCATTTATATATAATAAGGAAAGTTGAAAAGAGATAAGGGTAGCCTTATTATTTCGAACGTAAATTCACCACACAGTCCATCAATATAAATTTTTGGTAACGAACTTTGCAGCCGGCGAGTTATGCCTCGGCTAGAAAGAAAAGGTTCGTTACAGCATTCATATGAGATGTAAAAAGCCTTTTATCAAAAAATTTGTTAATTATATTCCACGAATGCCAATTAAATATCGCCACATATTGAATTTGACCTCAAAATAAGCTGTAGCTTTTAGATCAAAATTTCCAAATGATTTAAGCAAAAAGATTACTAAAACAAATCACTAAAATAAAAGCAATATGTGTAGTTCTAATAACCAGAACTTGGACATGTGGAATCCTATTTTTCAAGCAAGCAAGCATGTAAAATTAACAGTAAAATGCTCGATAAATTGTCCTGATTAATGTACAGTGAAGAGCTTAGCATAAAACTGCTACTTGATTTGCGCAATACTACGTTAAAAGTACCTACGGCAGGAAAATTACCCTGCAGGAAAATAAACTAATTTAAAAGTAGTTTAAAACTACTTGTCGGGTTGTGTAGCGTGTGCTTAGTCTGCTCTGGATGCGTCAAAAGAAATCGGAGGATGGTGCACATCTAGCTTTGCTATGTCTAGCTCGTCGGGAAGTCGGGGATCTTACAAATCCTTTGACGCTAAGACACAACCACATTAAATTTATGTGTACTTTAAAAGGTATCTACGTTACTAACTTTAATAAAAATAAAACAGGAAATATTAAGCCGGAAATGAAACACTATAACTTTAGCTTGCTTACTTTAGGTACCCAAGATGTTATAGGGAACCGTCTTCTATACCCACCCTACCATGCAATTTGACGAAAAGTTTAAATTGCCCAAGAAAAAACTAGAAAACTCTTCACCTTACCACATTGCCTATGAACCATGAACCACAATATAAATCACACAATCATGTTACCAACAATTTAAATTTAAATTTTTTTATTTATAAAAATTATTCTTCTTAGAGCAGTAATCGATAATTATCAAAAAATTATCATATATAAGTTTAATTTTGCTTAACAATAATCATCATAAGATTAAGTTTAAAAAAAAAATAAATTTAATTTTGGTTCTTTGTTTTATACTCATATTAACGAAGTTCTTTCAAATGCCAAAAGAGATGTTCATAAGAACTTAAGTCTTTACTCTTGAAAATTTATTTTATGTTACAGAGAAAATTTAATCAATCGAACCGAGAAGAGAACCGGTTTTATAAAAGAAAAAAACAATACAAACTAATTTAGAGTTACATGCTCAATCAACGGCTGAGCGGAACAAAATGAAAATGAAAATGGACCTTATTGAAACTTCTTATTAAGCTTAGATTACACTTAATTAACTGAATTAATACTTATAAAAATAAAAGATACTTTAAGAGAGAAACTTACGTGACAATATGCATCGATGAGCTCAACGAAGACGATGTGTATGTAGTTGTTGCTATTTTTCGTTTGTAATACGTATGCTTTAAATGGTTAGGGTAATCTTATAGAAAAATTCAGTTAATTGATTACATTTTTTAAAGAGAAAGAAAAAAATAAGGTTAAACTAAATTTTTAGCTGACGGAATTTAAAGTATTTAAAATTTTAAATTATTAAATAGTTAAATTTAGGAAAAATTAAATAGAATTAAGATTTAGCTTACCATTTTTATACTGTTGTTTCATTTTACGCTAATTTTAAGTTGAAAATTTTAATTAGATTTCCAGTTAAACTTAGCTTATTATTCAAATTATCAAGGATGTTGTACCTTTTAGTACATTAAGTTAAAGAAAAATTTAAAATCTAATTTAGATTTAGATTTAAGTGTAAAATTTATATATCTATATATAAATCTTCTATTTTAGAGTTATTTAAAATATGCATTGGTTTTCGGTTTTATAGACCCCGCCGTCTTGCATACTTCCCCGTGTTACCATTTTATTTTAAGGTCACACAAAGGAGTCTTAACTGCGTCCCGAACCTTGAGGTATCTTTTGAGGTTGTTTTCGGAGCCTACGACATAACCTTATGCAGGTTCCAAATTCAAAGTGACTCTTGGGAACCCGTTTAAAGTATAGGAAACGCCCACAACCGCTTCGAGGCCTGCACCTCCAACTGCACCCAAGTTTGATCACCGGTTGGTTCACTGGTAAGAAGCCGAAGGTTGTTATAGTCGCTTGGTGACGAAAAGACTCCGAATAAAGACGGAGCATCAGTGGCTATAACCACTAACTAAATATGAACAGCGTTTATTAAAACAATGTTAGATTTTAGCTTTCTACCGTGAAACACTTACCTCTATTTTTTTTTAACTAAAATTAAAAGCTTATATTAGTTTCTAAAACTTTTCTTTTTTTAAGAAAATTAAATAAACCATTAAGATCACTTTTAACTATCTATTTAATTTGATGCAGGCTGGTTTTGCCTTGTAACTGCTTGCGTGATACATATTGAAATGACCGCTGTCTAAAATTTTGTCTTTTAACTAGCTGCTTAGTAGCATTTAGCTAGGGATAAGCGGTAAATTGTCATGCGAGATGAATGGCACACTTGTTTTTGCAAATGTTGTATAGGCTTATTAAAAAGCTATAAAGGTAAGGTTTTATATGTTTGTTTTTTCTTTATTCGGTCGTTCGGAATAAGGTTTGCCCTACTAATCTTTTCTTTGCAATTTTATTTTTAATTATACTTATTGTTATCTATGTATTTGTATTTATGTATGTTTTTATATTTGTATTAGTTTTTATTTTTTTAATTTATAGTTATATTTGTATTTATCTTTATATTTATATATATCGTTATAGTTATAGTTATATTTGTATTTATCTTTATATTTATACTAGCTGAAACCCGGCGCGTTGCTGCCACTCTCCCTATTCAAACGCCCATAAAATGTTATCAGTTAAACAGCATGTCTAAATTGAGGTCAAATACTGAATTCTGAGACTGTGCGACCTATATCCACAAAGCTATTCGATATAACAAATTTGGGTTGTATAGGAAGTGCCACTCTCTCTTCATCACCGCTAATAGAATGTAATCAATTAAACTGGATGTCTACATGGCGGTCGAATACCGAATTCCAAAACTGTGCGACATATAACTCCAAAACTATTCGATAGCACAAATTTTGATTGTAGGGGAGGTGCCACTCTCCTTTTCCCTACGCCCATAAAATTTTAGCAATGAAACTGCATGAGTACATTGAGGTCGAATACTGAATTTTGAGGCTGAGACCTATAAATCCAAATCTATTCGATATCGCAAATTTGGGTTAAAATGGAGGTGTCACGCCCCCCCGACAAACTCTAAAAAATTTTATCAGTAAATCTGCAAGCGTAAATTTTGGTCGAATACTGAGTTCCGACGCTGTGCGACCTTGAACTACAAAGCTATTCGATATCACAAATTTTCGTTGTATGGGAGGTGCCACTCCCCCTTGATCACCGCTCATAAAATGTAATCAATGAAACTGCATGTGTACATTGAGGTCCAATACTGAATTCCAAAGCTGTGAGACCTATAACCCCAATGCTATTTGATATCTCTAATTTGGGTTAAATAGGAGGTTTCACGCCCCCTTGTCGTAAGCCCATAAAATGTAATTAATGAAACTGCATGTATAAATTGGGGCCGAATACTGAATTCTGACGCTGATATTCAATATCGCATATCAGCGAATATCGCAAATGGGAGGTGCCACGCCCCTCTTACCAATGAACATAGATTGAATCAATGAAACTGCATGTGTATATTGAGGTTGAATACTGAATTTCGGCGTTGTACGACTTATAACTCTAAAACTATTTGATAGCACAAAGTTGGGTTGTATGGGAAGTGCCACTCCCCTTTGCCCTACGACGACAAAATGTAAGTATTGAAAATGCATGTATAAATTTAGGTCGAATACCGAATTCTTACGCTGTCAACCTATAACTTCAAAGCAATACGATATCGCAAATTTGGGTTGTAAGGGAGATGTCACGCCTCCCTGTCCAACGCCCATAAAATAAAACCATTGAAACTGCATGTGTAAATTGAGGTCAAAAACTGAATTCCAAAGATGAATTCCTATAACTTCAAAGCTATTCGATATCACAAATTTGGGTTGTATCGGAGGTGCCCCTCCCCCTTGTCCACTCCCATAAAATTTCATCACAGAAATGGTACGTCTAAATTGTGGTCGAATACCGAATTTCTAAGCTGTGCGACCCATAACTCTAACTAAAGCTATTCGATAACAATTTTTTATTTATATGTGGGAGGTAAAAGGGGGTGTGGCATTGCCCCTTAAACCATCTCGTACTCAAAGCAAAGCGTACTTACAAAATTTGAGCTCAATCGGACCAATGGTTTCGAAGTATTTTGATATTTTCTTTAAAGTAGGCGTAGATAAATTGTGACCACGCCCATTTTTTCAAAGTTAATTATAGTTATCATACGAACTTATTTACCAAATTTTAATTTCATACGACCAAAACCGTCTTAAATACAGCATTTTTATTGATTTGTGGGCGACAAAAGGGGGTGTGGTACAAAACCTGCAAAGATACACACATGCAATTTCTTATGTGCACCGTCCACACAGACCCCAATCACCCCTGAAAATTTCATTGAAATCGGGCAAGCCGTCTAGGAGGAGTATGCGAACAGGAAGTTTTGCCACTTAATTTTATATATATAGATATCAAAACAGTGGGCGAAAAAGTGGGCGTGGTCAATTTTTCTTTCAGTAAACACTTAAATTGGATTACTACGAACATTTGAAAAAAAAATTATCCAAATCGGTCCAGCCGTTTTCCGATTTTAGATAAATTGAAAAAAGTGGGCGCAAAAGTGGGCGTGGTCAATTTTTCTTTCCGACAAAACTTAAATTGGATTACTATGAACATTAAAAAAAAATTATCCAAATCGGTCCAGCCGTTTTCCGATTTTAGATAAATCAAAAAAAGTGGGCGCAAGGTGGGCGTGGTCAATTTTTCTTTCCGTAAAAAATTAAGTTGGACTATTACGAACATTTAAAAAAAAAATTATCCAAATCGGTTCAGCCGTTCTCAACTGATGCAATTACCAACGAACGACATTTGATTTTTATTTATATAGAATTCAATTAACTTTCGTTCATTTGTCGTATGACCATTTTTTCCCATTGTTATTGGTTGCGTGCTATTTTGATTGCTATTTCCAACAAAAATAGCGCGTATGTACACAATTTGAACTGCATAAAATTCATACATTTACTTTTCATATCAATTAAAATCAAATTTGCAAAAAAAAACATTTCCAATAGGTCCAAAACCCTTCACTCAAACACATATAACTCGACCAAATCAAAACATTTTCAAACAATTTTTCAAACAAACAAAACCATCTAGAGAACGTACCCTACAAAATGGTATCGGCAGATTTTTTTTTTACCCAGCCGAACTCTCAAACACTCGTCACAAACAGATTTGACAACATTTTTTTATATATATAGATATATCGTTATAGTTATATTTATATTTATAGCTATAGTAATAGTTGTAGTTATATTGATAGATTTATTTATATAAAAATTATAGCTATGATCTTTTAGTGTAGGTAGTTATTAGTTTTTCAGCTACTATTGACGAAATGTTACCACTCTAACAAGTGTAGCTACTCATCAACTTCATCGACAAAAAAATATTGTGTAGCTTTGCAGAATTAGAACAAAAAAAGTCTGCATGTACTTGTTGGTTGATGTTCAGCGGTGGGCAACTGCATGGAGTGTGCGTGCCGCTTTGCTCATTCGTCAAAATTAATTTTTTGGACTCCTGAGGTGGCCATTACAGTTGTCATTGGAGTAAGTCAATTGTCGTACTGTGCTTGTTTTTTGGACTAATTTAAAAGTTCTTTATTTTCAATTACTTTAAAAGTAGTTTAAAATCAACTAAATTAAAAGTAAGGGAGAGTCTTCCAATGTGGACACCCTGGGAATATTTTTTTGTATCAGGTGGTAGCACTGTGCGCTTCATGTCGGTATTACAGTTTGGGAAGACGCAGTTTTTAGTTATGTCATGAAGTGGCAAGTCGTAGCTGTTTGCCTGCTGCACTACACAGTACAAGAAAGTCACGCCGAAAGTTTTAAAGACGCTTCGAATAACTGAGATTAAATGTTCGAAAACAGTGTTTCCGAAAAGGTAAATACTCTTTTGACTGTGCTTACGTACCAAACAAACATATTCTAAACAGATTTGCATGATATTGCGAGTAAACAATTTTGTTCGTTTTCTCCAAGGAAAATGTATTCTGACCTTCAGGTGAACACTTTTTTACCCTAAGATGGACACTTGCTTTTTTTATTAAAATTTGTGCACAAACGATATCAATTAATATTTATGAATGCTGAAAGAGAAATAAAGACACAGGTGTGTCGTATGCATAAAAATGAGATTGATCTCTGAGCTTATGCAGAAACCTGAGACTGAGCTTGCCACAAATAACTTAAGTGCATTGAGATGAAGCTTAAAGCTCTCTTCTCTTTGTTATATTGATTTGTTGATTTGATGCGTTAATGACTTAAAATTAAATTGATAGTTGCAATTATTACTAAAGCAAGTGCTTATTTTTAATAAGTTCATAAGTTCAGATATATAAAAAACAGTACAATAAAAAATAGCCAATATGAAGTGCCGAGCTAAGCAAAAAAGTGATTTGAATAAGACCGGCAATAGAAAAATTGTATTAAAAAGTTGGGAAAAAGAAATGGTTGCACTGTTGGGCGTAAAAGGTAACCCAAAAAATTTGCAAAATTCAAGGTAAGTTGTATGTTTGTAATACATACGCAGTGTGTCACACGGATCCGTTTCGAATTCGAGATGGACAAACTTCTTCGTATGTTTTATCAGTAGCGGATTGTGTTTCGGATTCGAAAATGATACCTTCGTTTGATATTCCTCTCAAAAACTCGAATAGCTTCTTCCACTTTTTCGGATTCGTCTCGAACTTGGAACGGACTTCATATACGAATCCATTTTGTACTGTTTTTTTTGATTCGACTCTTGATTTGTAAAAAATCAAGATTCTATTTTTGTAAAAAATAATATGGATTTAAAACGGAACCATGAGGTTTAAGCGAGATTTTATGCAAACAAAATAAAAAAATATTAATTTTCAAGATTAACCCCTTCATTCTGTATTACGAAAATACACACCAACGATATGAAAACAGCGAACACCAATACTTTATTCCATACAAAAACCTATCGCTTATTGTATCTTACTTATCATTAGCTTGCTTTTTCGTGATATCTGTATCAGAATAAAAAGATAATTATTAACTATAAATGAATTTCAAACTTACCATGCAAAGAATTGAAAGTACGTCATTTGAAATGTGACCGTTGTTTTAGCGGATTTGTAACGGATTCGAAAGAGGTCCGTCAAACCATAAAATAGTGAATTCCACACTTACGGACTCGTAACGAGTTCGAAACGGATCCGCATCTATTTTTTTGCACATTGGGTATGGATATAATATAATATGCTTTTCGTAAAGGTGCATTGTTTTTGGGAACAGACAGCGAAGGTATACACTTACCACTAACGTCATCAAAATCAACATTTCTTATAAATACGTTTAAATCACGATTAACATAAATAAAGTATGACTTGGCCGATTCCAACCTAAAATCCAGGGTCACCTACAAATCTTAGAAAGGTTCGCATTTTCTCTACTTTTGTTAATCCTCCCCCTCGGGTTTCGTTATCATCCTCGAAAAAATATTCAGCTAGCCACTCTTAATTGTTTTCAAATCGGTAAAGTCGTTGGACGTTGTCATTTTCACTAATTGATGAGCGTGGTTTGTATATTTTTTGTTTTTCGCACATAACATATTCAGCCATTTTCACACATTACGTTATTTTACAAAACTGAGTTGAAGCCTACCAGTTTCACTAATTAGGAGCATGATCTCAAGAAAGTGAGTAGAAGTTGGTTTTTATGCATACGAATATTACCTTGCACTCAAAGAGAGCTTTCGATTTTAAAGAATTGCTCAACAGTGAGATCAATCTCATCACCTGAGATGAAGCTCATAACTCAATTATTTTTTATGCATACCAAAAGAAGTAATTGCTCAAAAACTTGAGTAAAAGGCCAAATCTCATTTTTATGCATACAACCCAGTGAGTGTAGTGCCGTAGCGACAGTCAGCGGGGCCCCGAGCGAAAAATCTATCTTTTTCCTCCTAAATGCAGGAATATATGTTTTAAAACAATAGGTACTAAAAGAATTTAAATTTTTCCGGGATAACATCGTACAAACAGCAAAATTTTGCCAAATTGGAAAATGCCGTACAAGCTGTAAAAAAGGAAATTTCGCACTTTCAACAGCAGCAAAACAATTCGAAATACCTAGGAATAGTTTAAGAAGATACCTTACCAAATTGGACACATAAAAATATGGATTTTTTCACGATTAAAGAAGGAGAATTAATTGTTTTATTACAACAAAAAATTTCATACAAAGGCCTTTCAATAAAAAAGATGGTTCGTTACTGATTTTTCTGATTCAGTTTGATAATGAATTAATACCTGATATTTTAACAGATTTTCACACCCGTGAAGAAACCACTTTCGTCCAATATATTCAAAAGTGCGCTGGTTGTTCTTATGGATTAACAATCAAGGAATTAAAAAAATTTAGCATATGAATGCGCATTGAAACTTCAAGTTAAATGTCCACAAGAATAGCACGATAATCACTCGGCTGGTAAAAAGTGGTACCAGAAATTCATGGATCGTCATAAAGAACTGAGCTTGAGACCGAACACCAGAGCATACATCATTACATTGAGTGAAAGGATTTTGCGAAAAAAATGTTAAAAAATACTTCAGTAACTTTTTTTATTGATCAGCATGATGCAGACAACAATTTTGAAAAGGCTGGAAAAGAAAGTGGAAAAAAAGGAAAGTAATTTTTTTAAGATCAGCTGAATGACAAGCTTGAGATGAAATTTGACCCTTATCGTATTTACAATATTGAACCCACCAGAACCGATAAGGTCATTACAACAAAAGGAACTCGAAGAGTTGGTCAAGTGGCAACTGCAGAAAGAGGCACTTCGGTCAGCATGACCTTAACTTTTAATGCTGCGGGACATTCAACTCCCCAAATTTTTTTATTTCCGTTCAAAAAAATGCAATTGTGTATTATGGACAATGCTACACCAGGGTCAATTGGATTTGGCTGGATGACGCAAGAAATTTTTGTTAAATACATGTAACATTTTCTTCAACATTCACATTCTACACTGAACAATTCGACACTCTTGCTTCTTGATATTGACACATCACATATGGATGCCTCTCTTGCCAAATCGATTAACTCCACTTTTAAATTTTGTTAAATTTTAATGTCAAAATACTTTATTAACTCCTGACTGTATATTCACGGTTGGCTAGAAAACTTCTTAACCCAAAAGTTGCTTCCCTAAAAAAATTCATGTTGGTATGGTATACTCGAGTTACCACACTTATCATATTTCTGTAAAAAAAATAAAAATCCGTCGGGCGCTTTTTTGATGTTAGTGTTTTAAGCCTTAAATTTTAAAAAATTATATTATTAATTCTGTTTTTTTATATATTTAGTGTTTAAAAGTATATAATTCATTTAATATTAAATATTGAACATATGTTATGTATATATAATAATTGAATATCAACAAACTATTGAATATGTTGAATACAGATCCAACAGATAAAAAGGAAAGAGAAAAATAAAAAATATCTTTACAAGTAATTACTGTTGTAGTCAATTACAGACCTCTAGAATCAGGATCAGTTTTTCGGCTGGTTTAGGCACTGGCATGAGTGCCTAAGCTAACGAGCATGTTAGCAAATTTCAAATTAATCGCGAGGAGTGCTTGCAGATTATTTAATTTTAAGAAGTCCTACAGCTCCTTCAAATTGTTAAACGGATAAGCGCTTTATACTTGTGACTTCAAATTTTTTGTCAAACTAAGCTATGTAAGATTTTTTTGCTGGTTGTTTTTCCTTGAAATCTGATCCGTCTTCTGACTGCACACTCAAACCAATTTTTACAAACTCTCCTCCGCTGTCGATGCCCAATATCGATATTCCACTTTCACATCTTTGCAATATATTAAAATTTATTGAGATATTACTTATTCAGTCTTAACTTTCGTGATAATATTAATTTTTTTGGAGTTGAAACAATCATCTTATATATAATTATTTGCTGCAAGTTGCTCTTTCACTCCTCGTTTGAAAAGTTTCCTTTTTTTTTGTGATGGACTGAAAAGCTTTTACAATTTCGGTCATAACGTTCTCATGTCTTCTACTAGAATTTGGACTGTTTTCGATTGCTGAGGCTTGGGCTTTACAACAACATGTACATTTATTTTTTTTTCACTCTACTTGTTTCCATATCAGAAAGGTACAATTTTCTTTTGCAAGATTCACACAAAGCGCGAGGTAAACGAATGTCCTCGAAAGGTATATGAATATTGCTTAATTTTTTAGCAACTTTTTCTTTATGCATTCAGACATTAAATGCACCTTTGACAAACCTTCTTCATGTGAATACTTTTTGTTAATCATTTTCGTAAAATTTTATTTTTTAATGTCAAAAAACACGAATCTTTCTAACGGTTAAATATTTAAATAAAAACGATTTACTATAGAGTAGCTTGAATTGGACTCCGACGGAAGCACCCGACGGATTTTTATTTTTTTTACAGAAATATGATCAATGTGGTACAGCGAGAAAGTACCAACATGAACTATTGGAGGGAAGCAACTTTTGGGTTAAAAAATTTTCCAGCCAACCGTGATTTGATTTACTAATTATGTATATAATAATATATATACTATGCATCAGGAGGAGAAATAACTGGATCTTCTGCCCGTTTTTTGATCTTCTGAATGTAAAAGTTCTGCTCTCATTAAAAACTTCGGAACCTCAAGTGCTATGAATTTCTCATAAATTTCAATTTTATTTAATAGCAACTGCGAAATAACTTTAAGATCACTTTCAAGATTTTTATTTATTTTTCTCTTTCCTTTTTATCTGTTGGATCTGTATTCAACATATTCATTATTTTGTTGATATTCAATTATTATATATATTTACATAACATATGTTCAATATTTAATGTTTAATGACTTCTATACTTTTAAACATTAAATATATAAAAAAACAGAATTAATAATATAATTTTTTAAAATTTAAGGCTTAAAAAACAAACATGAAAAAAGCGCCCGACGGATTTTTATTTTTTTTTTACAGAAATATGGTAAGTGTGGTAACTCGAGTGCATATCAACATGCATTTTTTGAGGTAAGCAACTTTTGGGTTAAGAAGTTTTCCAGCCAACCGTGTATTATTAAAACAAACTTCTCTGATAATAAATATTAACACAGTTTAATAACATAATTTTTTTACCCATTGAATAATAAATAATTTATTCCAGAAGCCAGTCTGATTAACTCCATACCCTAATGTAAATAGTAATACAAATTACGTTAAATTACTTCTTATAACGTAATTGTCTAATTCTTATAAATAAATATATATATACTTTGCTTTTATATACGCGATGATATGATAGATATGACCAGTAAAAAGATAGAACCATTTCATATGATTCAAATGACGCATCAGGAATTTTTCTCGACAAGTACTCTAGAAAAATATATCGTTAATATAAAGACAACAGTTACCAGGATGGAAAAAAATTGGCTTAAAATTCGTTGGATACAATTAGAAAAGGCGAGACCACGCCTCATGCAATTCATATGGGACTTCAACGAAAATACAGAATTTATACAGAAAATAATACAAGAAAATCTGTAGCAAAATCAGACAAAATGTGGACCACACGGAGAAAACTTTTTGCTAAATTTGTATGGTGATTAAGCAAACTTGCGCTTGATGCTCAGCCACTTCAAAATTATGCTAAATTTCATCAAAAACTAATCAAAATTTGCTATTTCAATTTATAATAACTAAGCAAATACTTGCTTGAATTAGTAGAAATTTGCTATTCCAATTTATAATAACTAAGCAATTATTTGCACTCAAGCACTCAAGCACGAGGTCAAATGCATTTCGACAAATTAATATTCCATTGAAATTGGGGGAAATAATGAGTCAAACTATTTCGCATTTTCCGTTATTTTTTTAATTGTTCTTCTGACCGCATAGCAACTTTTGTTATACATTTGTTGATAGTAATTGTTTTATTATGGCTTCGCACGGTGATTGATGTTTTAATCCTTTCCACTTGGCGCCTCATTACAAGCGTACAAATCTAAGAAAAATTTTTAAAAATTTTGCTGAAAAGTGGAAATGCAAGATCTACTGCAGTTGCCTTGCATTGAAACATCTAGTGAATATTCGGAAGACACTCAAGATGAAGCGTTCATATCCGAAGATATACCAAATTCGTCAAAACCTAACACAAGAGAAAATGAAGAAATTTCAATGGAATATTAATTTGTCTAAATGCATTTGACCTCGTGCTTGAGTGCACCTTTGATGTTGCTCCACTCGTAACACAAGCTCAGTCTGGGTGGTGAAATTAGCTTGTAAAGGGTGTTTTTTTTAGAGGTTTGTTTTTCGAATAGAGATAAAACTGGCATTTTGTGGTCAAATCTGGCAAATCTAATGTCATTTATGTTCAGTTTGGTTTGCCATTTCATCATGAACAGGTTGACAAAAGAACAACGCTTGCAAATCGTGCAAATTTATTTCGAAAATAATGGTTCAGTTCGCGAAGTTTACCGCAAGCTCCGTCCATTTTATGGTCGACATAATCGTCCATCAGAGCAATTAATTCGGTTAACCATGGGTCGTTTTCACACTACGTTTACTCTATGTGATAATACGCATCCGCAGAGACGTCGAACAGTGCGCACCGAAGAAACAATTGCCGTTGTAGACCAAAATGTTGAAGAGGACCCGAATGAATCGATTCGCCACCGTGCACAGCAATTGGAGCTTTGTCCATCAACTTTATGGAAGATTTTGCGCAAAGATCTTGGCTTGCGACCTTACAAGATCCAGCTTGTGCAAGAATTAAAGCCGCGAGACCATGCAATGCGCCGTGATTTTGGTGTATGGGCCGAAAATGAGATTGATCTCGATGCAGATTTTCATCGCAAAATTTTGTTCAGTGATGAGGCTCATTTTTGGTTGAATGGCTACGTCAACAAGCAAAATTTGTAGTGCATTTGGAGTGAAGAGAATCCACATGAGACCCTTGAGACGCCATTACATCCACAAAAACTGACTGTTTGGTGTGCTCTATGGGCTGGTGGAGTCATTGGGCCATACTTCTTCCGAAATAATGCTGGAGAGTCAGTTACCGTTAATGGAGACCGGTATAGAGCCATGATAACCGACTATTTTGTTCCCGAATTGGATGGCATGAATGTGGATGAGTTGTGGTTCCAACAAGACGGCGCTACATGCCACACAGCGCACGTCACAATCGATTTATTGAAGGAAACATTCGATGAGCGCATAATTTCGCGGAATGGACCTGTCAATTGGCCACCAAGATCGTGTGATTTGACACCATTGGATTATTTTCTTTGGGGATATGTGAAGTCGCTCGTCTACGCCAACAAACCAGAAACGTTAGGGGACTTGGAAGCCAACATTCGTGGCGTTATTGCCGACATACGGCCCCATATGCTCGAAAAAGTGGTTGAAAATTGGACCTGTAGAATTGGTTTTATTCGAGCTAGCCGTGGCGACCACATGCCCAAAATCATATTTAAACATTAATGGCACAAAATTATCCTTCCAATAAAGCCAAACTGATGGACATTAAAACGTTTTTCTTGTGTTTTATTTCAATTCGAAGTTCTATACCTCTAAAAAAACACCCTTTAGTTGCATTTCACGCATTCCCTTTTGTGCGATGACCGGATGGATCGCTTGCTTCAACGAACCCACTGCTAGGCGGCTCGGATGAGTTCTTTTATGCATGCGTTGGTATTGTTGGTGAAAATGTGTTATTGGATCGCGGTGAAATTCTCCCTCGTCAATTTTTATGTTGTTGTTGCTCCACGCGCCTCCGTACAGGTACGTAAAACAAAATAAATATATAACTCACAAAAAACAGAAGATATGTATTATATCACAAATTAATTAAACGAAGATTGTGTGCGGCAAAATTTATCTTAAGATTTAAGATCGTCACAACCTATCATGGATCATTGTTATAGTTTAAGTACGCTCAAACAGGTTAGCACATATTAATATTGCAGCGTTTTAATATGCTTTTACGCAAACCAACAGACCTAAGCAAGCGTATGGTACCACGATCAGTTTGACACGTATAAACATAAATTCATTTATCTCTTAAAGTAATGCCGATATCACTCTGAAATTTTTTTTGTGTTATTTATATACTTCAACAAATGTTTTAAAATTAAAATAAAAAAATAAACCGGCTAAATTAAAAAAATTTTAATTTTAAATCTTAACTTCCGGTCTTCTAAGAGAAAAAAAATTCAAGTTTCAAATTTGATTTCATAATAAAAAAGAGCCGTTAGATTTCAATATAAATCCCTATGTTTAAAATTTTT